>ML677404.1:5652791-5842850 GCA_007922305.1 Dermatemys mawii | reverse complement strand
CCACAGCCCCCCTGCTATTCCAGCCATGGGTCCCCACACCCAGCTCTGCCCAGGCCCCTCATTCTGCCCTGCAGTCCCGCCATTTCAATCTTAACCCAAGAGACACTCGCGAGAAGACAGGACAAACCCCTTCCCCACGTGGCTTCCCCATTTTCTGAGCCAAGCTATTCCTCTGAGAGAGGCTGTGAGACACCCGCCATCTCTAGGCCCGGGGACAAGCTAATACCTCTGACGTGGGCCTGTTGTGCTAGGCGCTGCACACGCACATTGAGGGAGACAGCCCTGCCCCCACCCCCACAGAACATACAGTCCAGACAGACTATGGAAGGGAAAAGAGGCCCAGAGAGGACATGCCTTGCCTGAGCTCAGTGGTAGAACCAGGACTAGAACCTGGCTCCCTGTGCTCTGGGCTACAGGCCACGCTGCTTCCAATACCTCACAGAGCCTTGGCTGGACAAGAGCTGGGTCGATGCTCCCCACACCCGGCGAGGGGAGAAACCGAGCCCCTCTCCTCACCACTCCCCAGCCCAGGCTCTCCGTTGACAGAGGTCCTGATGTTACCAGGAGGCAGACGCCAAGCCGCGGAACAGGGGACGCTGGGGTCTGCTTGGTGCTGAGAAGGCGACATTCCTCCGGGGAGTGACTTTGCGAGGGGACCGTGCGTTCCCTGCCCCATTGCCTCACGCCCGAGCCAGCTGCTTGTGTCATGCTGCCGGGGGCAACGTGTGTGGGCTCCCCATCCCCGGCCCTTCCCCGGTGCTTTCCTAGCTCTCTGCGATGTCTCAATCAGCCTAACAAGCTGTTTACTGCGGCTGTCAGGGACCCAGCTGCTCCCTGAGTCCAGCCTGTCAGGAAAGAAAACTCCTCGAGTTGGAGAGATGACGCTTTTGGAGTTCTGGTCTCCGTACGGGAAATCCAGGGGCAGCTTCGGAGCATGGAAGTTACCCCAACCCGGGGCAGGGTTTGTAGCGTGAAAGGAATGGCACAGGGCGGAGAGGGTGCAGCTAAGAGTAATGGGATGAACATGGACCCAACGTCCCCAGAGACACGCTCCCAGCAAGATCCAACGGGCCTAGGGCAGGTGTCCTAAAAGAGCACCTAGAACACGCAGCCTCCCACCCACCCCAGATTCAGATCCCAGCTCGGGTCGCCCCCCGGCCCCGCTGCACCTTTTCAAGGCCACGACCAGAACGCCAAGACCGTGCAGCTCTCTGAGTCTCTGGCAGAGGGGCTAATGCCCCCAAGATCCTATCTGCTCCACAGCAATTGCAGCAAGCCCCTGGCACGGAGACCAGGCTTCCCCTCAACTTCCTCACTCCACTGAGAGAGAGAGACACACACACCCCAGTCCCGGAGGGAAGCGTGCTGCTAGGCTGGATGGGAAGGCCTTATGGAGGAGCTCCCTGTGATCCACTGAGCTGCAAACCGATACCCCTGTGGCTCCTTGAGTCTGCAGATTTCCTGGGCTGTCCCCACTTCACTGTGGCCACAGACCCTTCTGGAGTGGGCAGGGCAGGGTGGGCAGACATGAGTCATGAACCCCAGAAGGCGAGCGTCAGTGTCCCCCAACTCGTTTCATCCCCTGGCCTGGATTTTTCCAGCCGGAGGGGACCCTCGAGGCCGAACCCCTTGGAAAATACTTCGGATGGATGGTCAGGTTTCCAGAAGACACAGGAGAACCCTGCAGACAGATCCCACCCCTCCAGAGGAAACTCATCTGTGTCGCCCCAAAGAACCGAAGATTCTGCAAGACCCCCCAGACCCCAGCCACTGGAAGGGATCCCGTAACCTGCACCTGGCAGCTCCGGGCCGAGGCGCCTCGGGGTTCAACCAAACTGCACAAGCGATGGGGCACCTCCGACCCTCCGGGGTGACCCAGGACGGGGAGAGCCAGTATTGTCTGGAGCACACAAGCAGCACTTAATACCTTCCAGAGTTCAGAGCCGGGGACAACGTTACAGGCCCCCAACCACAGCATTGCACACAAATGGGAACAACGTGTAGGCAAATCGCTCGGGGGAACGGGCCTCGGGTTTAGCGAGTTAAAGCGAAGCTGCGGCTTGATGGCAGAACTTTCCCGAAGCCGGGGAGGGGAGGGAAACAGCCAGTTCCCATTACAGTGCGGGGGAGCGATGGGTCTGAATTCCCTCGGTGTGGTGGGAAAGGTCAACCTAGGTGAGCGGCAAGTGATGTCTGGAATCCCGGCTGCTACCGGGAGGGAGGCCGGGGCAGTGATTCTGGTGCTAAACTGGGAGGCCTGGTTTCAAGTCCCTGAAATGCCACAGATGCCCTGGGTGACTCACTTAGGCCTAGATCCTCCAAGGGATTTAGGTGCCTAACTCCCACATAAATGATTTTGATTTGATACAGGTAGGCAGGTAGGTACCTAAATCCCTTGGGGGAGCCAGGCCTTAGGCTCCATAAGCCTACACTCATGGCAGCGTGTACAGAACCGGTGCTACACGGGGAGCTCCACGCTGCAGAGAACCCCCCCCCCCCAATTTCCCTGCTGCCTCTCCCACGCCAAAGCCTTTCACTGCAGTGGGGAGGCAGCAGGACATCACACCGTGGCGATGCCCGAGGCACCACTTGGGTCTGTAGAGAGCCCATGTAGGGTCCACACACTCAGGGTTCAGGGCACCCTGTTCTATTCTACCCACCTAAGTCGTGCATCACCGTCTACATTGCTATTTTTGCCCAGGCCAGCTGGGCGTGTGGCCTATGTCCCCTGTGTCCTTCCAGTGCAAGGTACGACTGTCTCACCTTCCAGGGGTGTGGAAGATGAACTCAGTAATGTTTGCAAGGTCTCCCCCATCCCCAGACACTACCCAGATGGCAACTACATAAGATGGGCTTGGCCTACTTTCCCCCTAATAAAACCAGGCTCTCACAGTGCTAGAGTACTAGGAGACCAAGTGAAAAGGAACGGTGCCAGGAAATGGACCGTGCTCTAGGTCTGCGTCCCCGGGATTCGAACAGATCCTTTCCCGCCTGAGTGCAGCGTGCGGGCGGGGACGATGATGGTCTGTCATCGCCTGCTTCCACTTTTCAACCCTAAGCTCCAAAATCCTCCGCTGGGCGCGCAAATCAGGGTCTCTCTCCACACATGAGAAGTCAGAGCCCAATAAGCGGCTTCCTAAAGTCAAACTATTTCAGGAGCAGGATGCAAGGACCCCAGAGAGAGGTGAAGCTAGGAGAGACACGCTCCTGGGTACACTCTTGAAAGGGCTCAAAACCCACGTGGGAGAGTGGGTTCCACAGAGACACTGCAGAGAAACGCCCTCACCATAATTTGGTGGTTGGGACGCTTACCTGGGATGTGGAAGACCCTACCCCAAGTTAGGGAAACCAGAGACTTTAACCTAGGTCATTCACAGCCCAGAGAAGTGCCCTCACCATTAGGCTATTCCGTTCCAAGAAAGAACAACAACAAAGATCATAACCTCAACACTGCTTTTTACAAAACCAAATGCAACATTTTCCAGCCAGCCCTATTTACACGCTATGGGCACCAGAGCTGAAGGGGTGTGTGCAGGTGGGGGGGAAGGGGAGCATGATATTTCTGTGTTTTGCTGTACTTTTGTACAGCGCCTAGCACAATGAGGCCCCAGTCCCGACTGCAGCCTTCAGGTGCTACCATCACACGAATCATCAGTGGGCATCTACTCATACAAATGCAGCTAGCCAATAGCACGGTTTACTGGTCGTCTCAACAGTGCTCAGAGAATAAATGGGCCATAGAGATGGACACTGCAATAGCCCATCCCAGTCAGGAGAAAACTGCCCTCAGCAACGTAGCCAATGTATAAGTATCAACCAGGCCTACAGGGCCTATGCTGGCATAGCCCGCTAGTATAGACACAACCTGCAGCAACACATGTGTTTGTCGGTGTAAGGATTCCACCTCCCTGAAGACAGAAGCACTCTTCCATCCACATAGCTCTGTCTACACTGGGTTTTCTTTCAGAAAAACTACCCCACTGCGGGGTGGGGGCAGTTTCACACCCCTAGTTGGTATAGCAAAGCCAGTAAACCAGACCTTAATACAATATGGAACAAGGTCTTCTTCTTCCCGGATAAGAGAATGTCGGCTTGGAGGTTTTCAGGAATAGTTCTGCACTTTACATTCACGCCTTCCCTTAATCCAAATTAACTTTCAACAGCAAATAAGCCTTAAAGCACCTTTATACAGAGTTAAGTGGATCCACAGTAGGAATGATGTGTGTACAGCCAGTTTCATTTTTAAAAACCTTGCACCCTTAACTGATATAGTCATACCAGGACAAAAAAGTGCGTAAAGGCCAGGCCTTAGGGAAGTGTTAGCGGGAAATTGACAGGAGCATTTTGGGGATCATGAAAAAATAAATGTCATCCCTGTTTTAGGCTCCCAGATTGTTGTTTGGTGGCATGTAGGGGGGAACCTCTGGCCAGCAATGAATTTGAGCCAGGGACCACCGCAGGGATTTTGGGATACAGGAGGCAAAAGAAGGAGACTGGTTTTCTCGACAGGTCAAACACACACAGATCAACATGTCCTGGGATCAAGGTAGTTTAAAAGGTGGGGGGGGAATCCAAGCAAAGGAAAATGTAGCGTTTCACTTTCCTCCTCACAGTAAAAACCTGAGTTTGTTCTTGAAGCTGGCTTTTTAATTGCCATGTTAAAGAGACACCCTGGGGGTTTACTTCCAATTAATCTCAGGATGGGAGCCCAGTAAACAATTCCCCTGCTCCCTTCTCAGGGAGAAAATTCATTTCCAGCAAACGGGGGGGGGGGGGAGAAGAGGGGAGCAAATTAATTAACAGAGAAATGTTCCCTCCCCACTCTAAACCCATCAGAAAAATAGTCAGCAAATAACATGCTGAGTCAAAGGGGGAGGGGAGGAACCGAAGTTAATTGTCCCTCTGTGCTTGTTTGTAAAGAGAGCCGGTGGTTCTTGGTCTTAGGGGCAAACTAGGTGGAAATGTCCCTCGACAATGACAAATAAAGATTTGAAATCGCCTTTGTTTTACCCTTTTGCATTTGCGTGGATCAGTTGGGAGATCACAGCAAAGCGCTGGGCATTTCCAAGGGGAAATAAGGAAAAAACCAGAGTCCAAAAGATACCGATGGATTGTCTCAGGGAGTCCCTGATCCGGCAAAGACCGAGCTCCCCGTTTAACTAGGGGCACGTTTTGGGGTTGTTTTTTCTTTTCCGACCGGCCCCGTCCAGACTAGGAAAACCAGACACGTTTCTTACCCAGCCCTTGAAACCAGACACGTTTTTAAACTGCGCTGGGCCCCATCCACACTAGGAAAACCAGACACGTTTCTTACCCAGCACGTGGGAACTGACACGTTTTTAAACTGCGCTGGCCCCCGTCGCCCAGGTGGAATCCGGCACCTGCCTCAGTCTTGGCAGACAAGAGGAAACTCAACGCTGGGGGCGTTTCTCGGGGGCCCCCGCCCCCTGCTCTGCCCAGCTGCCGCCTTCACCAAGCTTAACACCCGGACAATAGCGAGGGAACCCGGTGCGGGGACCTCTCGCCTCCGGGTCGGATTTCCACCCCCGCCGCTCCCCTCTCTGTGTAGGAGGGACCGAGACATCCTGCGGGGGGGGGGGGAGAGGATTCGTACTCGGAGATTGGGGGGGCGGATTCCTTGGAACAAACACCCCAGCTGGGAACTGATCCCCCCATTTTAAAATGCCCCCCCTCAAGCAAGCGCTGTCTCAATGCACGGGCAACAAATCCCCTCCCCAGCCTTTCCCACTCATCAGACACCCCCCCCCGGGAATTATGGGCTGCTGTTAGTCTGAGTCTCTCTTTCCGCGCCGTTTACCGAGCCCAGCCAGCAGCCTCGTGTAAACAGGGGCCGCCCCGGGGGCGATCCGCGGTCAGACCCGCCGGCCCCGGGTTTTCTGCGGCCCTACCAAAACACGACGCCGGTTCAAGCAAGTCCCCCCGCCCCCTTTGCTCTCCCGCTCGCTCTTCCGACGCCTTCAAGCTGCCGGAGGTAAGTGAACGCAGAACCTCCCCCTTAACCCTTTCCTAGCTGTGTGTTAACCCTTCGAGCGCCGGACAGAAGGAGACACTCCACAAAGCCGTGTGTGTGGTGGATACTAATCTCAGAAGGTCTGCGGGCGCCTAATTCAAAGGCAGGTGGGCGCCTAAATACTTTGGGGGGGACATTTTTTAAACTGGTTCTTTGGCCCGAGTTGGGTTTTAAATCACCTCTTGGAAGATGACAGGAGGCGACTGGCCCGCCTGGGGGCGAGTAAAGGGGGGGAACCTTTGCCCCGTTTGGCGAGCTGCTTCCTTCGGGAGGGGGGACACCCATGTCAGGTTTTTCTGCCAGGTGCCTCGGGTTGGTAGCCACGAGCTGGGCTTGCTACTGGCAGAGAAGGAGGTTTTATTACCCCCCTCCCCCGCACACTAAAGAGAGAGCCAGACCGGGAAGGCTTTGCACGAGGACTAGGAGTTTGGGGGTTCAATGTTGTCCGCTCGACAGCGTTGCTAGGCCGAGCTCTGGGGAGCCCGGGGTAGGACCCTGGGGGGCAGGACATCGCCCCAGGCCAGGGGGGTGAGGGCTGAGGTCTGTGGTGTCTGGTTGGAAGGGGATCGCTTCGCGTTTACACACGCATGCTGCTGTCTCGGATCGGGTGATCCGATTCCGAGCCAAGCCGTTGCAATATTGAAAAGGTCCCAAGAAACGCCAGTTTTAAGTTCACCCGGTTTGAACTCCGGGGGGGATGGGCGGGAGGCACCGTGCGTAACAGAGGCCGGAGGTCTTTTGGGGGCAGATGTGCAGGAGGCGAAGGGCGGGGGAAACCCGCTTTAGCTCTGGGCTATAAGTTCGATCCCTCTTGCCCACCCAAATACCCCTCTCGCCATTATTATCCGGTGGCCCCGGATTTTAAACGGGTCCCCTAACGCGCGACGGGGCGAGCTAAAGAGACCGGGGGGTCCGAAGCCCCCCGCGTCAAGACGTGTTTGTTTCACGCCGTCTCCCCTTTGTTCCGCACTAACCCGCTGACTCAAAGCGGGGGGCTAAGATTTGTTTTTAAATGAAAGATCCCGGAGCCATTTCTAGGGAGAGACCCCCGGTCGGGGAGCTGGATTTGCCTCTTTAACGCGGAGCAGATCATAAGAAGGAGGAGCGGAGAAGTTATGAGCCACCCCGGCCAAATCCGGGCGAACAGCCACGGGATTTTAAAGCGCCGTTTTCGGTGCACACGCAAAACAATCGCTTCTACACGCCGTTCATTTCCGGAGCTGCTCCCGGGTTGAATTGTGGTTCGGCGGAGAAGGGAACCGATTGGCGAGTTCGCTCCTTCTCAGCGATCACTGCTTTAAAATCGCTCACTCCCTCTCTTTGCAGGGGCCGGGTTTTCACAGCCTCGGGATTCGGTTTGCACCAGAGCTCCGTTCACACGGGGGCGCCTAAAAGGAGCCCGATAAGCCCCCCAGAACTGCCCCGGTTTTGCGTGTCCCAAACGGGCGCTGAAGCGCATTAAACAAGCTGCCGCCTGGCTGGGATCGAGGGTGGGGACCTGCCAAACTTCGCCATTCCCCCGCCTTGTGATCACTACAGAGCCCCCCGGGGGAGGTATATTTTTAGGTTTTCTCCCTCCCCTAATTTCCACGGTCTCTGAGCCCCGCCGTTGGCTTTCCCCGCTGTCTGAATATCCCGCCACCTGCGAGTTATTTACCGAAACCGCCGGGCGCGTTGCCGCTCAAATTCCCCCGTGCAAGCATCTGCCCCGAAATTGAATGTTCCCCCACTCCCTTCTCCCTCCTCTTTAACCCCCTACCCCCTTTTTTCCTTCGCTTATTACCCGAGACATTTTCAACGGCTGCAAATTGCTCGCAATTACCCCCAATTGAAGGGGGGGGCTTAATTTTGCAGCCTCCGTCCAAAATTACTATAATTGCGCCTTCGTTTCACAGGACCCGGGGAGTATCTTAAACCAGCCGCGAGGTTTGTTTGTGCAGATGTGAAAGGGGTTGGGGGGAGATTTCGAGCCCTTCTCCCCGCGTTTCTCCTGAACCCCAAACCAAAACGACAATTGAAATCGGGGGGATCCCGGGTCACCCCCTCTTTCGCTGCGCGCCGCGGTGGATTCGCCTCTCCTCGCAGCCGAAAGCCGCGTCTGGATTTTGCTCCTTCCCAAACCAATTGCGACTCGTTCTGGAGCGAAAGCGGCTCCAGAAACCGATTTTTCTGGGGCAGGGGACGAGGTTCAAAGTTTCCACGGAAGCAGACACCGCTTGACACAACGAAGCCTCTAATCTCGAGGCGCGATTAAGTCAACGCGGTCCCGAGCGCTTGAATCAAATCATAAAAACCCGGCACCTTATCCTGACAAAACCCCATGAAAAACCCAAAACCCAGCCCGACCCGAGCGCTTGCGATGGACTCCATAGTTCACTTGTTCTGATGTTTTAATGAGCGGACTGGCACTCGGATGTCCAATTAATCCCCGCTCCGGAGACAATCCGAGCCCAGATCTTATCTCCTCGCCAGCGCAGCGATATTTTTCCCAGAGTTTTTTTTTTTTAAGTCAATGCGAAGGCTTTGACGTGAGAAAAGGGGGAATTTACTGCAAGTACCGGGAGCTTGCTAATGGGGAACTCCACCCAGGCCCGCTTGTCAAGGCCTTTGATAAAGGACGCAGGATTGGGATAGATCGGTATCGTTTTTGGTTTTTCCCCACGGCTGCGGCTTTGCGAAGGACCCGCAACTCTCCGCCCTGCGCGCGTCTTCACTGGAGCAGACGCTAGGAGAGATCTTAGGAAACTTATTGGGGTTTATTTTGGGAGGGGGATGGAAGAACCAACAAAATCCGGCCCCCCCGCAGCGAATCGTTGATCTAACCGCTTAGGAGCCCGACCAAGTCATGCGTTTCCCCCTTGTATTTTGGCACAATCATTTGCAGTTAAATCGAAGAAGAAACCAGACGCCGGAGGGGTCGGACCTGGGGGAGGAGGATGCTTTTCTGAGAACAGTGTTTCGTTCCCCGCACCCTCCCGGGTTTGGAGCGTCTTTTAGAGTCTCCCCCCAGCACCCCTCCGATATGTTCTCTCCAGCATCGCTGCACGGGAACCCACAAACATCACAGCCCCCAGATCCTCAGCGATAGCAGGTCTCTGCTAACCCCCCTGAAACCAAGCCAGACGTTAAAGTTGTCCAAACTATGGGGCTTTGACACAAGGTAGAATTCAGCCGAGAACCAAATTCCTTCCTTTGGTTTAAGAGGGATCCTTCTGAGTAGACCTGGCCCTCAAAATGTAGGGGGTGGGGGGGGGAGGAGAGGGACAGGCGTTTTGCAAACTTTCGAAGCAATAAAATAGGCCCATTAAAAAGGTAGGTGTTCAAACCCTCTCGGCCCTACTCTAGCTGCATCCCGAACGCTGCGCCCGGGATCAACAGCGTGAAACTGACCAGAAAGCGATTCTCGAGTCGTGAAATTTACTAGTGCGCGCTGTGAGGGACGAAAATCTGTGTCGGTTGGTACAGCGCCGAGCACCGTGGGGCTCTCTGGTCCACGACCCGGGCTCGTAGTCGCTATGGTAATAACAACAACAACAGCAGAATAGTGAAGGGTTGTACAGGGGTCGGATTCTCCATTCCCTTGCGCGCTTATTTGCATCCGCTCCGCGGGGTTTAAACGCTACCAAATAGGACTGGGCAGCATTTCACATCCGTTTGAAGCTGGTACGTGCGCAGGAGGCCAGATTAAATGACCCCCCTCTGGCCTTAAACTGTAGCCATGACTCCACAAGGTGCAGAACCAATGAGAATCAGGCCGTCGGATTTGCACCGGGTTCTCCTCTCGCCTAAGAGGTTCCCAGCAGCACAGGTTAAAACATCCCGGTGTTTAACCGGCGTTTTTCTTTCTCAGCTTGTCACCGTGCGGTGGTCTGGGTTGTTTTAAAACAAGGAAGATTTGCATGAGCAGGTGAAAGTAAAAAGAGGGGGACCCCGAGCTCACCCTCCCCTGGCATCTGTCTGCGAAGTGAAGGCATTATCTAATCTAATTTATCTATCTCCGCATACCCCCTCTATATCTATAACTATCTACATATACCTCCCATCCATCCATGTCCCTTCATATCCCAGTACTGAATCTATCATCTATCTAATCTATCTCCCCATACCCCCTCTATCTATCTATCTATCTATCTCCATTTCCCCCCTCTATATGTGTCTCTCTGTCTCCATATACCCCCTCCCTCAATCCATCCATCTATCTCCATATACCCCCCTCCATCCATCCATTTATCTCTCTACTCATCCCAATATCTATCTATTTCCATATACCCCCTCTATCCCCATACACCCCATCTATCTAATCTATCTATCCCCCTATACATCCCAATATCTATCTATTTATCTCCATATACCCCCTTTATCCCCATACATCTGTCTCCACATATCCATCCCCCTACACCTCCCAATATCTCCCTATACCCCCTAAATTTATCTACCCTCATACACCCCATCTATCTACCTACCTATCCCCAATCTATCTATCTATCCCATACTCTCTCTTTCCATATACCCCCTCTGTGTATGTATGTATGTGTCTATCTAGCTCCATATACCCCTTCTACCTTTCCCTCCCCTTACACATCCCAATACGTATCTATGTAGTACAAATAATGCCTTCACGATCTAGATACAATCGATCGTGTCTTTGTGTGCGTCTATGCGCCGCTGGAGTCACAGATTCCTCTTCTTTAATATAAACCCTCGGCGCCCTTGTTAATGTGCCCTCGCTGGGTAATTGCAGAGAAATCTAAACCGAGCCGGGCGGATAAAGGGTCTTTTTATTCCCGGAGACTATAGCAAAAGGGGGGTGGGGTTTCTAATGGCCGGGGTGAGATTTAATGGGCGCTAATTACACCCCAGCGATAATTTGGAGGGGTTTACACAGACCCCTGAACGATGAAGGGAGCGGAGACCTAGGTCAGTTCCCCCCCCCCCCACTTCAAGGACAGCTGGCAAAATCGAGCCCCTCCCCCCATCCCCTTGTTCTACAGGGAGATTCCTTCCAACTGGATGCGGGGGCGCACCGAGAGCTTCAGCCGGCCCCCCCCCACCCCTTTCTCTAGCAGAGCCCTCGGCGCGGAGACACCCCCCCCCCTCGCCCGGCTCCTCTCCCGGCGAAGGGTTCGATCCTGCGCCTTGAAAGGGCGCCCAGGGCTCCGAGTGCCGCCGCGGTAAATCCGGAGCCGCTGCAGTGGGGTTACTCCGGTTTTACACCTCGGAGCAAAAGCTGGTTCCCGCCTAATAATGCGGCAGGATCCGGCTCCTGGAGGTCTTGAAAGCCGCTCGAGGTAGGTGTGAGTGATAAATGTCCTTCCGATTTTCCTCTCTGAACTGATATCAGCTATTTCTCCCTCCGGACCCGCCCTGGGATTGCGCTGATTTTTGCGGGTGCCTCTGAAAATGAGGCCATGATTATGTTGGACCCCGAAGGCCCAATTCCGGCGCCCTCCTCCTCATCCCCACCGAGGCAAAGGATTTAGGATCCGGGAGCATTTCACAAGACTGCACCGGCGGTAGCAGCGCGGTTTTGTTAGGTTGGCAACCCAGACATTTTAACGGGGATGGGGGAAGCCAGCAAGAAATGATTTTTTTGCGGGGCGGGAGGGCATGTTGCTTTTTAAACAATTATATTTAACCGGGGGGCGGGGATCCGCTTCTCTGAACCGGAAACTAATTTTTAAAAAGCAGATTAAATTTGCTCCTGTAACCTTGAAACCAGGTTTTGCCATTAACTGGCCCGGGAGCAAGGTGAGGGCCTAGAGGTTGTGTTGCCTGGTGGCTGGGTAGCAGTCGGGACTTTCCTAGGAGAAAGCTTCCCTCGGAGAAAGGTTTGACTTGGCCTTATAGCTGCCATTTTCTTTCATTGTTTGCTTCAGGGGTTCGATCCCTGACCTAGGTCCCTCTAAAAGCTTCCCAGGCGTTTGGGATCGGGCCCCGGGGGAAATAAAACGCTAAATTCCTCCCCCCATCCCCCCGGATTTTCAGCACGGGCCTCAGCGCTCCCTAATTCTGCTTTGCAGACCTCGGTCCCTTCCTGCCTACATTTTACTACCGGTAGTAAAGTTAAGCACCCGCGCCCACGTTCTCCGGCTGGGGGCCGTTGTTCCAAGCCCCCAGAACAAAAAGCACAATCTTTAAAGCACAATCGGTGTTCGGCGCTGCACACAGAGGGTTGCCAAAGTCTTTTCTGGACAAGTTTTGTCAAAGAAAACATTTCTACTCACCATCGTCCCATAGCGACAAGAGGAAAACGTGTCTTGCCCTCCTTAGACCAGAGCTGAAAGATGGCATTAGAAATGGCTCTTATAACATGTGTTTTGGGGAGACAAAAAAAAAATCGGAGGAAAGGCATAGATCATACAGTTTAACATCCTATTTATAAAGAGAAACAACACCATAACAAAACGTTATTTATAAATAAATCTTTGCGGGGCGCGGGGGGATATGGCTTCACGTGGCTGAACAGGAAGGGATTGAAGATGAAATGAATGTGTGTCCAATACAATCCCAAAAGCAATCGCCACGGTTTGGTGGCCAAAACCGAACAGGAACCAGTTCTCTTTCTGCCTTTCAGGGGGGGTGGAAAAATTAATGCTCTATGAAAGGACCTGGAGGGAAATGACATTCCTAAAACTCTTCTGAATCACTGTCTGTAAACATGATCCTGGTATTAAAGCACTTGAAAAATATTAACAGCAGGACGCTCAAATGTGGAGTGAGCCCTGGGTTTGCAGGAGGGAAGAGTTTATATAGATATTTATATACACACACATATATATATATATTTCCAAATAGAAATCTGTCGTGTATAAAATGAGCGACCTACAGCACAAAAACGGGAAGGAGGGTAATAGTGGATAGTCAATAAAGTCTTTATCCGAGAGAGGGAGGGATTTTTTGGAGGAGGGGGTAGATTGTCAGATGATGTAAATTGTCCTAGTTCAATTGACTTGCCACCAGTTAAGCCCATTGAGGATCACTCCTCTGCCTTTACATTTCTGAGGAGCAGAGGAGGAAAAAACAGGCTCATCTCTGAACACGTCCCCAGACCCCTGAACCATTTCTTTGTGGGGTTTTCTTTCTTCCTGGCGGGGATAACATCATCTCCTCTGCTCTGGGCAAATGTCTGCATCAACTCCTCGCAGAGGTTCCATGGTGTCAGGAGAAGGCCAGGAGAATATTCTCTTGTGGCCGGTGGAACTCCCGGAGACTTGATAGTGTCATAAATGCCTCAAAATGCTGAGGGCTTGCGTTTCTTTTTCTGGGGGTGGAGGGGGGATTAAGGCAGAGCCCACCGGGTCACATCATATGTGGTCTTGGCATGGAGTCCTGCTGGTGCGGCGGATACCAAGGTCCAAAACTGTTGATGTAGCTGCTGGGAGGGATCGGGGCTCCTTTGCCAGCCATGGGAATGTCCCAGAGAGGGGAGATGTTGGGCGAGCAGGGGGACAAGGAGGCGGCGTGGTGGAGGTGGTCCCCTTCCTGGCCGCCGGAGCCCTGCTTCATGATCTTCTTGTACTTGGAGCGTTTGTTCTGGAACCAGATCTTGACCTGCGACAAGGAGAGGAAAGAATCACCGAACCGCAAAGGAGTGGTGGTGGTGGGGGGGTTCTTTGGGGCAGCGTAGGGGAAAGGTGGTGTTGGGGGAGGGGTGTTGTATAGCACACCCCCCCACACAGCCGGCCCCACTGAAGTCAGTGGCAAAATCTCCGGCGCTGGTGGGGGGGCAGGATCCCCTCCGGGTGGGGCGGGGGTTTCTGCTTTGATTAGGAGAGGACTGTCTAGGGCAAGGGTGGGTAGCGGAGCTAAGGAGGCTGGAGGGGGGGAGGTTGCGGAGGGGGGGCATTTCGTAACGCGCCGCTCCGCGCACAGCTGACTGACTCTCTTTACAGGGTGCTGCTCTGCAGGTCTCCACATGCCTCCCTCTCTTTTATTATTAGGATTATTAATGGCGTTGCCCGCGGCTGTGGACTGATCGCTCCCGCCTGCCTGTCTGCATCTATTTCTTCAAAGCCGCTCACCCGTCTCCCTCTCTCTGCCCCGGACTCCCCCGCTTCTGTGCCGATCCGTGACCAGCTGAGGATCGGGCCCCAAATGCCCCCCCAACCCCCCGCTCGCTAGTTTCTCCGGGGTTCCCGCTAAACTATTTTGAAGCCAGGCGGCCACGATTCTGCTCTCAAAAGTCCATTCCCGTTAATCCGGAGTCACTCCGCTGCAAAGGGGTGAGTCCGAATTCACCCCGCTGAGAGGCAGAAGGCGGTCCCGGCTGGTGGTTGGTGCTGTTTTTTGCTCGTTGTGCCGGGGACTCAGCGGCCTTTCCCGAGCCAGGCTTCACGGCTGTCTGATCGGTTTCTTCCGCCCGTAAATTAAATTGACACGAAACCAGGCGAGCAGAAAAAGATCAGTTCTCCCCAAGCACGTTTTCATGGGTCAGGTTTAACATTCCTTCCTCGTGTCAGCCTGATCTCCATTACAGCCCTACAACTACGGAGTCCATACCAATTTACTTCTGTATAGAACCGAATTTGCCCTAGGTACAGCAGTATATCCTGGAATTATCTATTTAAATAATTGTGGAGATGTGTGAGAGAAGGCAGGGCTGGATTCTGCTTTAAACAAGTGTGAATCCGAATTAACTGTTGGTTTATAGGGATAGAACAGAGGCAGGATGTGACCCAAGGAAAGCAAACCGAAGGAACCGTTTGTATTGTTATTTCTTATACACTGGAGAGATGGAGCCAGATCCTACTCTACACAGATTGAAATCCGGATTAGCTCTGAATTTGCATGGCCGTAATTGTTCTCAATGTGGCTTAACGGAAGCAAAGGGCACTCTGCGCACTATTTTGAACTATCCGTTAGAGAGACCAGATCCTGTTTCTAGTCACAGCCCTGCCAATTCAGAGTCAATCCGGATTCGCTCCGGCGTAGAGCAGAATCTAGCCCTGTGAGCCGTTGCCAGTGGCGGGTGGATTGGATCTCAGCCGACTTCCCTCTGGCTCTCCCCAGCCTGTACCTGTGTCTGGGTTAGCCCCAGCTGCGCCGCCAGCTCCGCTCGCTCGGGGAGGGCCAGGTACTGGGTCTGCTGGAAGCGCTGGTTGAGCGCCTGGAGCTGCAGGCTGGAGTAGATGGTGCGGGGCTTGCGGATTTTCTTCCCTTTGCCGTTGAGGCGGATCTCGCCGTTCTCGATCACGGCGCCTTTCTCGTGCTCTGCGCGGGGGTGGGGGGGGGGAAACCACAATCATCAGGTGGAGGAAAAGCGAGAGCGACGCCCCCCCCGGGGGCTGTGGGGAGAGAAGCTGGAAGGGGGGCCGGGGAGGGCTGATGAGGGGATCACCCGCAGCTGTAGGGGTGTAACCGACAGCTGGATCTGGCCCGAGGAAAGCCCCGGGAGCCCTGGCGTCTATTTGCCACACAGAGAACAAGGCTAAGTCTGTTCCCCCGGATCCGAATCGCCCCTTATTCCGGATGGACAGGGGTGTACCCCAGAATCGGGCCTTCGGTTTGGCCTTTATTGTTTGACAGCTACTGGACATTGAAGCTGGGGGCGGGTGGAGCTGTCAGCCTTACTGCGTCTCTGTTCATGTATTAGAACCAACCCCCCCCCCGACACCCTGAGGGGCTGGCTGGGGCGTGGGAGACCCCCTCCCCCGGCTGCAAACAAGCTCTAAAGGAAGCGCCTCCAGTCAAAGGCTGGTCACGGGGGATGGGTGTGTGTGTGTGTGTTTAAAATACTGTTACAGCCTCCCAACAATTTGTCTTTAAAAATCTCAGTCGATCGGACAGAACCAGGAAAAACAAAACGGAAAACACCCTTGCCCCTGAAAGGCTAGAAAATAGACCCTTTAAATAAGTCATATTATATCACGTAGTATAGGGTAAATCCAAGCCCCTTGGTAGCAATTCATCCTATTAATAACCCTATTTCTTCTGCCAGGGGGCAGACCCTCCTCCAGTGACAGTCCCTTCCTTCGCAGTAAGGCTGTGGACATTTCTTATATGTGCACAAGGTAGAGGCATAACAACTTCGGAACGGCCACACTGGGTCCGACCAAAGGTCCAACCAGCCCCCTTATCCCGTCTACCGCCAGTGGCCAATGCCAGGCGAATCTAACAGGGAACGATCCAGTGATCTCTCCTGCCCCACATCCCTCACCCCCCTCTGACAAACCCGGGCTGGGGAGGCCATTCTCTAGGCGTCCCCCTAGCAGCATCTGTTGCTTCTGAATTCTCCTATTCCAGCATGTTATTACTGTTGTCTCGCCCATTCCCCTTTGAGCAGTGGGGCTGCGGCGGCGAAATATCCCAAATCCGTGTCACGCTTCCTCTGGGGTAAACGCTTCCAAAGCGAAGCCTCCCCCCCGCCCCGCTCCTGCGAAGATCTAAGCCCCCCGCTTAACCGAGCAGACCCCCCAGCTCCGGTACATGGTAATAACTCCATGATGAGGGCTGACAAGTCACATCAAGGACAGCTCTGTCCCAGATTTGTTGCTTCCTTGTGTTAATTCGGCTTCGTCTCTCACGTCGGGCCGTTCATACTTTATCATCAAGTTCTGCAGATGCCCCTGAAAACGGGGTCACGTCGGGCTTTTAACGGCGCTGGCTTGTTCGTTTATATCGTTTGGATTCGTTTACATCCCTTGCAAAATGCGGCCTTTACACGCGCAAAATTCAAGCCCCTGGGAAGTTTGACTAGAAAGAATTCAGGGCAGGGCACTTTGCGCGGTTAAATCTACGTGGGTAACATCAAAGCAGCGTGTAGCTTTGGTCTAAATTAATGAGCTCCGTCTTCACTTCTCATTCTCCAGGCAGCTTCCAAACGCCGTAATTAAGTTTGCTGGCAATTGTTTCTTCAATCGACGAGATCTTTACGAGATCGGGTCGTGCGAGTGGAAAGGGGGAGGGCGCGGTGAGACAATAGAAAAGTGTCATTTAAAAAAAAACCCCTTAAGGAATCGTTTAATTTCAAAACAAAAAGACTTTGCCGTAAAATCCCGAATATAAAATCGCAAAGCTCATTAGCAAATTCCTGTTAGCCCATTTCACAATTCCTGTTAGCCAGTGGTTTGGTTAACGTCCGGTAGAATTCATTTTAAAGCCGATTTGTCAGTGAGTTGCATGGACATTTCGTTTGCTAGTTTCTCTCTCTTTCTTTCTTCTTTCTTTTCTTTCTTTCTTTTTCTGTGACTAAATCGCTTTCAGGGTAGAAATCGAAAGTGAACACGGTTTAAAAATCGCGATGTTGAGAAAGGGCCAGATTCTGGTCTAAACGCCATTGATCTAAACATCGAGTAATTCAGGTGGAGTCACCCAGGCTGCAAGGGAGTGAATCCGGATTTGCACTAGAATCATTTAGATCAGAAAATGTTTAGCCAAGCCCCCAGTGTTCCGACTCTCCGGGGACCAATGGATCTGAATTTAAATTCCGATTCTTGTTTTCCCCACGACACACAGCCGAACCCTTTAAAATGGAGTCGATATTTTTCAGAGGTGTCAATTCGATAATTCCTCCTTAAACCTGGACGTCAATAAATTAACTGGGCGGGTGTAGATACACACCCGTTCCTAACATATTAACGGCCCGAGACATGTTCGGAGTATTCCGGGAAGCCAGCAGGGCGCTTAAAAGCAACTCACACGGAAACCCAGGAGCTACAGAAGAAATTTGAATCCGAGTAGACACCGAATTTGAATAGCATGGAGCCGGGGATTTACCGTGTTAGGTGCATCAGAAATAGGATGCAATGGGGAAGGGGTTTTTTTTGACCCACCAAAGTTTATGCCCAGATAACTCGGTGAAGGTGGCCCCGGACTCCTCGGTTTTGTGACTACAGACTAACACGGCTCCCCCCGCTAACACTGGCACATCCAAGTTCCCTTCTTTGCAAAAAGAACAAGTAAATATCTCCTTAGTCATCAGCACACAAGCCGCCAAACCCCCGTCACGGATACAAAGCGGGGAAAGTTTTTGCAATACGAAGTCAGCGTCTATCCGGCTCCAATCAATTTATGGGCCATTGATTCGTCTAAATTCGCTCCTGTTGTCCACCGCAAAATAATGCCTCGCTCCTCCCTCTGCTTCTGGGAGCTTTCGAAGAGAGAATGTCGCTGTAGTTGTATGTTTAAACGCTCCGGGAGACGGGATCTTTCATTTGAATCCATCTCGGGAAAACACTACTACTCCTCGTAATTAATAATTAGCCCGGTTACTAATTAAACCCCTCCGTAAGGGCCCCTTTTCCCCAGGAAGATTGTCCTCTCACGTTGCGGTTGGCAGTACGGTAAATAGTGGCTGAATGTATCGCTAACCGATTACACACTGGCCCAAATCCTGCTCTCAGTGAGAACGGGGTAAATCCGGAGTAACTCCAGAAAGGAGGAGTCGAGTTTGGCCTCCTCTCTCTACCCTATGCAGACCCTTAGGACGGTGTCCTGCTGAAATGGCTGTGAATGAAACGTTTTGCAGTCGCAGCGGAATGAATGCGGGAACAGGACTGGCGCCGGTTTAACGGTGAAATGCGTGTTCATTGGAGAATGTCGCTCCTGGTTGTTGGGGGGTTTGTTTTCTTCCTGGTGCACTCATCGTTTTAATAACTAGCTTTATCACAGAGGTTATTAAAAGGGTAGGACAAATCGCTAAAGCGATCGTCCATAGTTTTCCGTTACAAAATGATCCGTTTGGCTGGCCACTCCAAAATCTTTTGTTTTCTTTTTACAAGTAGGACGTTTTCCCCCCAAAATTAGGGCTAGACCATTGCCAGCTCTTTGCTCCATGTGGCATCTCTGTTAAGTCCTTTGCTTCTAGCCGGTTACCCAGGATTAACTATTTTGGCATTGACACTCGCCCAATAAACATCTAATTAGTTTTTCAAACGACTTCCCTGAAGTTCCAAGAACTTCGCTGCTCTCCTGAAATAGCTCCCAACAGGCTGTATAAACAGACCCGTGTTTCAAAGCGATGTGACCAAAGAACAATAGTCTCCTTAAGTGGATTCTTGATGGCAAGTTTCCTAATGTGGTTGAGATGCCATTAACACGGTTTGTATCTCCCCAGGAATCTTGACAGGTGCCAATTAAAGGCTATTGGAATTAAATAATCTAAATACGCGAAATGGAAATGATTGGCGGGACGTGCCTTCTCCAAACATCCAGCGAGTGTGGTATTAAAATTAAAACATCGCTACATGTACTTCAGGGCTGATCCAGGCCTCGCCCCTGCAGCCAGGCGATGAGAGATATTAACAAGGTGGCCTGCAGTCTAAACAATCCCATTCTCCTTACTCTACGCCGGCCTCCGATCCTGGGCCATTGGAGACCGATCTGACAGACCCACCAGGGGAAACAACAGGTTATTGTGGGTGTATGCGAAGTTCTGGAGTAAACTCCCGGCCCCATTAAAGTCAAGGGCATCCTTTGGCTTCAGTAGGGCCAGAATTTCCCCCCCCCCCCCGGAGCCTAGAAAAACGGAGACGATTCTTCTTCCTCGCTAAAAGTGAGGGACAGTATCAAAAAACCCCCAACCCCACTTCCATTGCAGAGCTAGAAGAAAAGGCAGAAACAAATCCGAGATGTTTCCTGTTAAAGTTGCATGTGTTTCCAATCTAACAGCGAAGGGAGTTTTTCGGGTATTTCAGCCAGTGCTTATTTTTTAAAGAAAACGTTAGCCTGTCCCAAAGCAAACAAACCAAACACACACACAGACACAACCCTCGTCCATCTAGGATCGCAGGAGATTTGCCAAGGCCCCCGCAATCCAAGGCACAGTTCCTTCGCTGCAGAGAGACGCATTTTAAAGTGCATTCGGCCTGGGGTGGGGGGGGACCATAGAGTTGTCCTAAAAAAAATCCTATTTGCGTTGTAAATGTACCAAGTAAAAAAAAAAACCCTTTTCATAAATGGAGAAACAAAATAAGACAGTTTCCTAGTCAACGAGGGTCGTTCTTTGCTGTTGTTGGGGTTTTTTTTGGGGGGGGGGTATTTTGCAAAAAAAATTTTTTTTTTTCCTTTAAAAATTTCCGGGGGGGGGATATAAATCGCATAGGGAAGCTCTAGCAGGTCTGGAGTAAACCCCCAGTGAACGAGAGAGTAAACTAGGCTCGGAGAGGAGCCAAGACGGAGGGGAGAGGTCTGAGAGCCAGGAGAAGGCGACTTGCAACTCCAAACTCCGCGCGGAGCTTCGCCTCTCGGGCGGATGGCTGGGTCGGGGGAACCGCCGGATACTTGGCTGGTGGGAGCAGAGGGGAAAAAGGGCTGGTTATAGACGGAGCCAGAGAGAACCGGGCCGGGGGTGGACAGCGGGCGGGCACTCGCCAGGGTGGCCGGCAGAGGTGGCTACTGGATGGGCGCTGGAGGCTAGCAGGACCCCCCCTCCCTCCGGCCTGGAAGGACCGGGCTGGCACAGAGCATTCCCCGCGCACAGGCACGGACCGACACCCCCTTACCTGTCTCCTCTAGTCTGCCGCGGTGCCCCAGGGCGCTGGCCGGCGGCTGGGCTCCGTGCGGCGGGTAGGACAGGTAGGAGCCGCCGTGGAGGTGGTGGGCGCCGCCCGCCGAGCCGGGGTAGGGGTACGCCACGGCCCGCCCGTAGGGAGCAAAGGGCCCCCCGTCGTGCAAGCCGTGCAGGGGGTAGGGGCCGTGAGCCAGGCCGGGGGAGGGCGGCTGGGGCGAGGGCGGGCGGCTGTGCCCGAACTCCAGGAAGGCGGATTTGGAGGGGTCCGGCCCCAGCAGGGTCTCGGCCAGGGCGCTCATAGTCATCGCGGAGCGCGCAGCGCCCGGGCGCGCAACCCGAGCGCACGGGGCTAGCGAGCGGACGGGCGGCGGCGAGCCATGGCCGGGCCAGGGCAGAGCCCCGCTGCGCTTGGCCCCTCTCCGCGCAGGCCCCCCCCACGGCTCCGCCGCGCAACCTCCTGCCCAGAGCGCGCTGCGGGGGGATCCCCCTGCTCCCGCCGTGCTCCGCCCCGGGGCGCCCCGATTGGCCCAGGCGGCCAGTGACGTCAACGGAGCCCTCAGGGCAGCCCCTTATCCCGGTAATTAACTCGCAAGGCCGGCTAATGGCAGCTGCCTTCCTGCGAGCCGAGCCGAGCCGAGCCGAGCCGAGCCGAGCGGGGGGAGGGGGAGGCTCTGGAGCAGCAGGTTTGGGCCATTTGCGGGGCGGGAGTTGAGCACGAATGTTTGTCAACAGGAGGAAAAAAGATCCCCGGGGGGCCGAGAGAGCGAGGCAGGGGGATCCCCGGGGGATCCGGGCACCCGGGGGGCAGAGAGAGCGAGGCAGGGGGATCCCCGGGGGATCCGGGCACCCGGGGGGCAGAGAGAGCGAGGCAGGGTGATCCCCAGGGGATCCCTGCACCCGGGGGGCAGAGAGAGCAGGGCAGGGGGATCCCCAGGGGATCCAGGCACCCGTGGGGCAGAGAGAGCGAGGCAGGGTGATCCCCGGGGGATCCGTGCACCCATGGGGCTGAGAGAGAGAAGCAGGGTGTTCCCCGGGGGATCTGGGCACCCTTGGGGCCGAGAGAGCGAGGCAGGGTGATCCCCGGGGGATCTGTGCACCCATGGGGCTGAGAGAGAGAAGCAGGGTGATCCCCGGGGATCCATGCACCTGTGGGGCAGAGAGAGCGAGGCAGAGTGATCCCCGGGGGATCCGGGCACCCTTGGGGCCGAGAGAGCGAGGCAGAGTGATCCCCAGGGGATCCATGCACCTGTGGGGCAGAGAGAGCGAGGCAGGGTGATCGCCGGGGGATCCGGGCACCCGGGGGGCAGAGAGAGCAGGGCAGGGGGATCCCCGGGGTATCTGGGCACCCAGGGGGCCGGGCACCCTTCTGAGTTCACGCTGCTTTTCCACCCGTGTCTCTCCCCCACGGAGTCCGCGGGCGAGTGACAGGTAGCCCCATGCGGGTTTAGCTGAGGTTTTTGTTTGAAAAGGTTTAGCAAGTCCAAATATTTTATTAGCCCCCGCCCCACCCCCTATTTCACTTTGAAATAATGTCCACCAGCTCCGATTCACAGCAAAGCAGCAAATCAAAGCGGAGGGGGCTGGATGTCCTTCCCCCAGCACCGCCCCACCCAAAACGGGCAGAAGAAGGAGACCAGCCCTAGGTCACTGGCAGGGGTCACTTCAGAGCCGTCCAACAAACTCCTCCAGGAAAAGCGACGGGAGGTTTGACAAGGGGGTTCCTAGGAGAGTTCAAGGCCCAGTCACCCAGGGACAGAAGGGGGGGTGAACGACACTGGCTTGGGGGGGCTTGGTGCCCAGGAACTCTGTAGGGCCCCAAGGAAGTGGGCAGTACCTCTGTTGGCACTCAGTGATTTGAGTGTTGGCCTGCCATGCCCAGGGTTGTGAGTTTGATTCCCCAAGGGGGGAAATTACAGATATAGGCAAATATCTGGAGAAGCGGGGAAGAGCGTGGGCCTGGATACAGGACAGCGCTAGTGCAGACATCAGACACCTTTGCCTGCTCTGCACCCCTTTAGCTGCATCCTCTCAAAGGGAAACCCGGCCCCCCAGGGGAGAGAGCTCTCCCCAGCAAGTTCCTGGGGCGGCACATGCCAAGGAGCGGGTTTTCTCTTTGGGTGTCTGTGTGTCTGGGTTTTAAAATACAGGTTTTCATCCTTTCCAAATGGTTTCCCCCGCCACCGATTTTGAAGCGGAGATTCCCCCCCCACACACACACACACCTGCCCCTCTGTGGGAACAGAAACTGCGGGAGGGAGGAGGTTGTAGGAAACGCAGAGAAATGGGGCCGATCCATTGCAAAAGGAAACCCAGCCCCCTGCAATCTCAGGCCGCTTCGATCGCCTCTGGACCAGGCCGTGTAGACACATGTGCGCTGTTTATACACGAGATTTCTGCACACACAGGACCCGCTCTAGTAACCCTGTCCTGCCGCCTACACGCCATCTAAATGGCGGGGGGGGGACTTAAAGACATGCCCCCCACGACTCTTTCCACCTTGGCTGATACGACAACACACTGGGCACTAGCAGCAGCATAAACCCCCATTCATCCAGGAACCAGAGTCTCTTCTGCCTTATCCCAGTGGTTGGCAGGGGAGGGAGAGGGGTGTCTTAAGCCTGTATTCCCTGTTCCCCTCAACGTGTCCCCTCCCTGGGAGATCAGTGGGACTCTAGGACAGTTAGATTTAAGGCACAGGGAGGTTCTTTTCAAGGTCCCCATCCAGCTTCCGTTAAAGTCATGTGGCTGGCTGTGCCAAGTGCAGGCAGGATCAGGCCCTTTGTAGGCCCTGACATGGGTTAATTTCATGTGCCGGCTTGTCCCATCAGGTCTGCTTCCTTATTCTCCTTTCAGGAGATGTACCCACCCCCCTTTCACTGGGGAATAGATTCCACTTTGCAGCGTGCGAGAAGGATCAACAGCCAAGCAAACAGGCCAAGGGATAATGAAGCATCTGGCCCTACCCACCAGCCTCAAGCTCTTTGGAGTAGGTTCTGTGTTTGTACAGCACCTAATACAAGGTCAGGGGGTTTCTAGGTGCCCTGGTGATACAAATAATAGTAAAGCCCTTCTACAATTCCCCCCCACCGCACTCACTTCCTCCTCATTAAGGTTGATGACCCCCCCCCCATCTTTTACTCACCCCAACTTAAAAAGCAGGCCCTTAGTTGTGAGAATCGCCGGGGCCTCTATTTTAATTTGATTTAGATCATTATTTCAGTAGTGGTTTGGAGTCACATGGTATTAGTAGGGTGGGAAACAACCCTTTGCTAGGATAGGGCAAAAATGTCATTCTAGGGGTCAGCGGAGGTACTGAAATAAATGCCATGACACTGGTGAAAGGAGAAGAGGATGGAGGTAATTTGACTATTTTTTTAAATGTTTCAGAGTTTTGTTTTTTGTATATAGGTACCTGGGAGAGGGATGCCTTAAATGATACACAACAAGGAGCAAAACAGATGAGTTGACACAGTGAGGCATTTACAGATCAGGAGGATCCGATGTGCTGTACAGCTGGGCTGTTTCTTGTGATCACATCTATTGTCCCACTCCCCACTCTCCTTTCCCCAGAGAATGGGCATTTTCACCCCCAAGAGGGACTGAATACATTCATATGCACACGGGGTCATTAAGAAAGAAAATGACATTTTAGCAGCCGGAAAACAAACAAGGGAACATTTATCTTGGATTTCATATTCCAGCGCAGAGACAAAACCAAAATGGCCATTTTGATGTAAAGAAAAAAAAATCCGCTGCCTGTGCTAAGCAGCATTTTTGGTGTGAAATTTCAGATGGGGGCCTTAATCCTGGAAAGATTCACATGCATACTAATCTTGAGCACAGAGTAGCCCCATAGATGTCTGTGGAACCACTCTCAGGTCCTGGATACAGCCAAGCACTTAAGCACCTGCTTAATAATAGTATCTAGCTCTTATCTAGTGTTTTCCATCAGTAGATCTCAAAACACTTTACAGAGGAGGTCAGTATCATTAACCCCATTTGACAGAAAGGAAAACTGAGGTAAGGGCCGGTGACATCACTTGTCCAAGGTCAGTGCAGCCAAGCACAGTGCTTAGGTCCTATTGACTTAAGCACATGCCTAAAATTAGGCATATGTTCAAGTGTTTCGCCTAATAGGGACGGACTGCTGAAGGGGAGGATCTATGCATGTGGGCTAATCTTTGCCGCATCAGGGGCTGTATCTGTTACGTTGCTCAGACATGAAATCTCCGTTTCAGACATAACTAAACTCAATCCTGGCATAGAAATAAAAATCTCTAAAATCTCTTGCTCTATATGGAGTGAAATCAATTGTCCTACTGGGCAGCCTGGGATTAAATATGAGTTGCCAATGGAAAGTAAAAGCTGCCTTGCTGTTTTCACTGCTATGTTAATGCGAGTTAGCTCACCTGGGTTAAGAACATCCTTTTTATTTGGTAGCATAGCCAGACTTTCAGACAGACAGTGCTTGGGGCTCATGGGGGAACCTCCCCCACAATTTAGTCTATTATAACCAAAGACAAACTGTCACCGATTCAACTGGTGAAGGGGGCGAGTGTTTATTTCAGACCAACCCATTTTCAAGAGGAAAATAGTTTGGGATTTTTTTGTTTTCATTTCTTATATTTAAGAAAAAAACAAGGCAAATGTTGTGCAGACAATTCCTCTCCCCCTCTAGCATGAATATAAAACTCCAATAAAGCTCTCATGTTGCTTTTTAGGGGAGCTCTCATTTCCCAAAAGGAGTTTGGCAGTCCTCCACAGAAAAAGCAGTGCACTCTACTGAATGCCATGATGGGCAGGTAGCTTATAAAACACAGAACACAACCTGACAAACCTATTTCTAAAGATGTGCCAGAATCAAACAGTTGGGGATCGCCAGATCCAAGCAATTTCTGCTATAGTTAGATAAATCTGCCAAAATACGTGATAGCATTATGAAAACAAGGCCTTTTGCAAAGCAAATAGACAAGACTTTGCAACTGCTAAAGGGTGCAGTTAATTTCCCCTGCATGGAAGGAAAAGAGGTTTATTTTCCACCCTCTCTCCCCATCCAGGCTATGCCAAATTACCAGCCAAGGATCCGGCCTGCAGTTCCTGTGTGGGCCTGGCTTCCTGCATGAATGATCTCAGGATTGGAAGACTCCGGTGCGTGTTGCAATCGCTGACTGGAAGTTGAACATGCTCCAAATGGCATGACTGGTAATTTACTGCGGGCAGAAGGCGACCTCCTTCTGAGGTGCAGCAATGTCATGGGATCAGGCAATGAACATTGCGCCACGTTTGGGTCAGAATCAGGCCCATGACCTTTCGCCTTCATCTTGATTTTTGCCTTTGGGACATGACCAAGTTTTCCCAGAACTTGACCTGACGGTTACAGTCCAATTTTAATTTCACACGGACTTCCTGACACCCTGGGAGCCGAGAGAAGAGAAAACTCCTTGAAAACTCCCACCCTGAGTTACTCCCAGTTCAGCCCCCCCAGTTAATTGGGGCTAATTCATTTCACACTCCCACCACAAGCCACCAGATCCTAAAGTCCTTCCTTTGGGGCCTGAACTGCCCATGCCTGGTGGGGGCTTAGCTCTCCGAACCCACAGATCCCCTGGGACCCATGCCATGGGGGATCAGAGCCACCCTGGCTGAGGCCCTGGGGCTAATTCCCCAAGGCTGCCCTTGACCGGGGTGTGGTCATTTATGCCAGCACAAAGCAGGGGGGAACAGACAGCCAGCCTTTGAGGGTGTTTTGTACCCACTTTGCCCAGCTATGAAGGGGGATGCCAGGCAAAGGTAGGTCAGGCCCCCTGCATTGACTCTGGGGCCTGGCCCAGCAGCTGTCCCCTGGGAAGAAACCCAACTGCCCCCACGGGGAAAGATGGGGAGGGAAATTCCACTGTATGGAGAACCCCCCTTGACCTTCTCAGTGACTAGAGAGCAGGGGAAGGACGATGCACATCCAGCCCTACCCCCACCCCTTGGTTCTCTCTCTCTCTGGCTCTGTTCCACTATGGATATGTGACTTCAGTAGTCCCTGGGCTCGGTAGTCCGGTGGTTAGGACAACTAGACGGGCGACCCAGGGCCCAGTCCCCCTGCTCCGGCCACTTTTTCATTATTTACCCAGAGTGGAACAGCTGCAGCAAGCGAGACTGAGGGACTCTCCACATCAGACTATCCCATAGCCTAGTGGTTAGAGCACTTTGCTGAGTGGCTAAAGACTGGTGTTCAAATCCTGCCCCCCACTCTAACAGAGCGGGGATTGAACCCAGGTATCTCACATCCCCAGTGAGTGCTGTAACCACTAGGCTACAAGTGACACCACCACCATCACCTTCTCCCATCTTCTGGGGAGCCACATAGACACCCTATTCATCTGCACAAGCCCGGCCTAAGCTGCCAGGCCATTCGCCTTCGTGGCTCGGCTAGCAAAGCTCGGTGTCTTCCTGATGCCTGGATCTAGGCACCTATCTCTGAGAAGGATCGGGAGCTCAGCACCCACCCCTGCCGCTCGCATCACCCACGGGCTACTTTAGGCAGCTCCCTGCTCAGCCTGCTGGGTTTAGTGGATTGGATTGTAAGGCCCCCGTCTCGCCCCATTCAGGGAGCTTAGCAGCCAACTCAGGCGCTGCGACTCCTGTGATTTTCCCAGCTGCTCCACGGTGCAACGTCCATGGCCCTGTGTGGAACTGGGCCTTAGTCTTTAGGTATCCATGGACTTCACTGGGTGCTTCACCAGACTCACAGTGTCAGGCATTGGCCCTTGGTTTCTGGGGTGGGGTTGTGGGGGGAGGAGGTTCATGACAGTTGCTGGAGAAATTAAGGGCCAGCTATACATTGGCTTAGCCACGTTGCTCTGCCCATTTATACTCTGCTGAGGAGCCGGCCTTCATTTGAACACTTGAGTTGATGAGCGGCAGAAGTGGAGCCCTGGGCCTCGGCGCCAGTTCATCTGGAACGATTCCAAGTTAGGGAGTCAGCCACAGAAAGCCTAGAACCCAGGCATCCTGCTGCCCTGCTTTGACCACCAGAACATCTGACGGCTTCATCCTCGAGCCCAGCATTTACTGCAAGGTTTTGATCATAAGAAACGGGGGAGATGAAATCTTTGGACAGTTATTTAAATTTGGCTCAGTGTATTTGGATCTGCATTTATTGCTCGGAAGATTACACAGAGCAGGTAGATAGGTTTGCTAGATTATTGCATCCCTACTACATAATCAGGCAATTAACTTAAACATACAGTGTACAAATAGGATACGCTTTCCATGAAAAAAAACCAAAACAATGTTTGGTTGGGACTGCAATTGGGACACAACTATTAACTATTTGATGGTGTTAGATTTCATTGGCCCCTCAGCCATCGGTTCACCAAAGGTAAACAGGGAGTGGCTGCTATTTGTGATCATCGCTCCAAAAACTAGCTTGGAAAGGGAAAATCCAAGCAGTGGCTTGTCATCAGCCCTCCCTGGGAGAAGAAACTGCACCTGTCCTTGGAGCAAAATGCACAGTTTATGGTTCATGACAAAATGCGTTCCCCTGGGGAACTCAGGAGACTGCAAGCCAAGGGATTTTACAACTTAGATCTTGCAACAAACATGTTGTTCTGACTCCTGCTTTGCATTTCTCTGGCACTTACATTTCTACCCGAGACTCTTCCCAACTCAGAGCACCCGGAGAGATGGAAAATTATCATCCCTATTCTACAGAACTGGAAATGGAGGCAAAGGCAGTTCTACTCAGTCTCTGCCTCCAGGAGCTTCCTGTCTTTTTGTGATGTGCCTCCACAGCACCTGATCCCAAACTGGCACATGCAGGGTGCCTACATGACAAGCCAGAAATACCAGTAAGGCCAAGTGGTGTCCGATTTTGCCTCAGATTGTGGGTGTCCAACTCAAGAGAGACGTTGCTTAATGCACTGCTGGAAGACACTCATGTTACTTCTTATACAGAGCTCATCAGGGTAGCATCAATGACAATATCTAGAACAGAAACTGGGGCCTGCTTTTTAGAGGTCCATTCCCGGTGACTTCAGTGAGAGTTCTTGGGGTGCCCAGCTGCAGTAAATCAGCACTGCTCCAGATCTACCAGCTAGAGCACCTCAGCCTAGCTCCCCAATGTCATCTCGCACCAGCTGAGGATCTAGCTGTGAGGGTCTTGTTTTTCTCAGAATGGTTTGGAAGCTGGAAGAGTGGAGTGTTGCAACATTTCCTCCCGTTGGCAGGAACTCATGTGCACCAGGATCCCCGTGGAAGGTTGTGGAACTACTTGTGTAAGTGTCTACCAACAAAAGGCTGCACAATCCAACCCTTGGTGTGCTACTTTTAAGCCAGATCTAAATTCAGGCCTGGTGCAAAAGGGGGTGAATTCCATTGATGTCAATGGAACTGCACCCACCAACACCGGGGGCTTGAATTCCACCCCTCTTGAGCCAGTCATGTCTCATTTTTCACCTCCTGTGGTTGTGTTTGCTCAGGAAGAGTCGACCCTGTCACCAGCAGAGGGACATTCTGCAGAAGATGTTGTCTGGAAGGACGCACGCCCCCACATTAGACCATCTTCCAAACATGTTTCCATCTCGACATCGCTTGGAAAGAGTCTGAGTCATTCCTGAACACGGACTAAATGCCCTGATATAAATAGCAATGAAAATACTGCTAACCCTACAGCCCTGGGACACACTGGGTAATATTCCCTACCCTACTAACAAACAAACAGTAAAAACCCAACCTTCTTCTACGCTGTGTATATTGACCCATTTTGGATTGAGTTGTAAAAAGTACTTCTGAAATCCACCCCCCCCACACACCGTATTTGAATGTCCAATGAGGATTTTCAACATGGTAAGATCGACAAATCGGCACCTCTGCTCAAGGTTTTTCCTACAGCTTCACAAGACTTTCCAAAAGCAACATTATGCTTCACAGTAGGCAGTATTTCACTCAGTGCCGCAGTTGTGCTCCACAGTCCATACCCTTTCCAGACAAGTTTAGCTTAGCAAGAAGAAGTTATGTCCACTCAGAGTGTCCCTATGCTTCTGTTTGCTAGAAGCTGGGAATGGGCGACAGGGGATGGATCATTTGATGATTGCCTGTTGTCAAGGCTGATTCCCCGCTCTGGCACTTCAAGTGCAGAAGGTGGGGGTCCGCAAGGATTCTAAACATTAAATACTGGCCACTCCAGGCTTGTACTGAACTCCCAAGGTTACAGCTTCTCTCTGACCTTGGATGGGTAATGCAAAAAAACCTCCTTGGGACTAGGAAGGCGCATTTGGAAATTCCTCCCTGTGGGGCACCCTCAAGCCCTTTCACAAACTCCCCTCCAGGAAAAAGCTGAGAAAGAAAACAACGAAAATCAGCTATTGCAACCAGCTAATTAAACAACATGTACACAAACCCCTTAGGACACAAAAAGCCAATCCTGTTCTTAAAAAGGGCAAATTTTATTAAAAACAAAAAGAAAGAAAATACATCTGGAACTTAGGCTTCTGCTAGATTTAAAAAAACCACTTACAAAAATAAAACAAGAATAATCTTCCTGAGGTCCAGCTTAAAGGTTACAAGCAAAACAAAGCACTCAGGGTTAGCACAGAGAAGTCCACAAGCCTTACCAAAAAACCCACACCTAATGGCGTTTTCCTAAACAATTCCTAATCTTCTTGCATATCTGGGCTTTCAAATAAGTAGTTCTACATATGATTTGATGATTTTTCATACCTGGCTTAAAGCTGCTTATCGCATTGCTGCTCTGTCTTCTCTCTGGAGAACAACCACAGACAGACAAAGGGAAATGTGCACATGGGGGAAGTGTCGCAAGACACAATCCATCCATTTGAGAATGGCAGAGCCCTTTAACTGGTGTCTGAAAGGAAGTGGGAGATAACGTGGGAAGGATTCACTAGAGGACTGCACTGGGACTCAGGAACTTAACTCCTGACTCAGCTGCAGGCATCTTCTGGGACCTTGGGTAAGTCACCTGATGTCTTGTTTACACTGGAATATTCAGGCATATTCATCCAAATTGACTGTTCAAATGAGCTGGTTGAAACCACATTCAAACCTGATGTGGACATTCTTAGTCAGAACGAAAGTAGTTTCATCTGATTTAGCTTATGCCACTTTGGAAATAATTCACTACCAGAATGAAACAAAAACCACAAGCTAAATGGAATGAAGGTCACTTTAATTCTGAATCAGAGTGTCTACACGGGGATTTAAGGTGGTTCAGCTGAACCACTTTAACAATTAATTCAGATTAATTTTCCAGAGACAATCCCCTACTGCCCCCATCTGTAAAATGTGGAGAATACTCACAAGGGCTTGTTAGGATACAGGCCATGAATAACTGAGAGATCCTCAAGTATACGTAGCTAGCTTGCTAGGCCGGGCACATTGTGGGGAGGTGCCTGTGTTTTACAATGAGCCCATGCAGCTCAGTTTAGACCAAAACCCATCTGGGGCACATGGCCCAGACCAGAGAGATTCATTTCACCTGAGGGATCCGAGAGGTTTGTGCTATTGTTCACCTGTACATTGCTGGGGACCAACAGCACAGCTCTTCTGGGTTACAAAGGAGAACTGGGCAGTACCAGGACTCCCCCAAGCAGAGAGTTCGCACAGATAGATCACAATCATTTTCCTGTCCAGAAAACTACGTCTCTTAGGGTTTTATCCTGCTGCCCATCACTCTAATAGCCTCTCTGTCAAATCCCTTGTGGGCTTCATGGTGTCTCTGTCAGCTCTCCCTCTTCAGGGTCAAAACTCTGCTTGGAGGAAGGACTTAAGATTTTGTTAATTTCCTCCTTTTTTCATAGGAGTTTGGAGAGAGGAGGAGCTGGGCGCGTTGGAGTTCAGATCTGGTGGGGGGGTCTCCATGTTGGGGCTTGGGGACAGGAGAGGGTAGGCATGTTAGGGTTTAGATCGGGGAGGTGGGGTCTCTGTACTGGGGATTGGAGAGAGGAGGGGGGTCTCCGTGCTAGGAGGGTCGGTTTTCTGGTGGAAAAGCTTTTTTTGGAGCGGATCCACGGTTCTGGTCACTTCAGCAGAGACAGCCTGGTTCACACCAGCTGAGGATTTGGTCCCATAAGCAGAAGATTGTGGGGAGCCAACGAAGAAGATGAAAAATACATTCACCCGCTCGGTGGGCTGGAGCCCAGCCCCACGCAAGGCACCTGGCATGACAGTATGCAGGGGGCAGGCCATAAGGGGGCGGGGGGCAGAGGATCAGCTGATACCCAGCCCCGTCCTCTCCCCCAACGATTCCATCAGGACTCAGGAGGCTACTAGAGCCTTTGGGATCTTGAGCGGGGTTGGAAGAGGAAGGATTCCTTACTCTACTTCCAACCCATGTCCCGCCTGGCACCCAGCCCAGTCCCTGTGCACTGGGCGGGGAGGAGGTCACCTTCCAAAGCATCAGGTCCGGGTTACTGGTGGAGGCAACAGGACAGATTTAGGGCCCCATTCAGCATCCTTCACCTGTGTGGCCCACAGATGCCATGTGCACATGAGTTGGAGGGGGCAGAACAAGACTCTTGCTACCCAGCGTTCTGCATAGCTACGGCCCAGCCTGTGTTCCCAGGGAAAGCTGCAGGGGCTGGATTTGTCTGGGTATTTTTTGTTTTACAGGCAGGTAGGGAAAATGAGACAGTGAAACCTTCAGGTAATAAAGATGCATGGCCCACCCACTTCAGCAGGGATTCATGTCTAAGTAGCACCCATAGCCACATCCCCTGGTCCCTGGCACTGTCCAAAGGGGAATAAAATCATCCTGTGCTTTTCACAAGGACACTGATCCAGCACAAGGGCTGGGCACTGCTCAGGGGCAGATTTTCAAGGGCTCAACACCCAGCAACGCCCCTTCTGACACCCATGGGTCAGTTCTCCAAAAGATCTCAGTACCCAGCTCTTGGGAAAAATCTGGCCACTTAGTCATGCACCTACCTGGGAGCGGAGACCTTTGGAAAAATTCTGACCTTTAGAACGTAAGAACGGCCAGACTGGATCAGACCAATGGTCTGCCTAGCCCTGTGTCTGGTCTTCCGACAGGGGCCAATGCCAGGGGCTTCAAAGGGAACGAACCGAACAGGTAATTGTCAAGTGATCCATTCTCTGTTGTCCACTCAACCTTCACTTCCATTTTGAGGACTTGTGTGGAATGTAAGTAGTTGATAGGCCCTGCGCTTGTCCTCTGCACACGGGAGAATTTCACCCTCTTTAGCACGTCCCGCCTTCTAGACCAAATGCTCCTCTGGCCGAGGACTGTCTCCATTGCGTGTCTTACACATGGCAGGGCACGTCGGCGCTTAATAAAGAATACCGTATCTCAATATTCCTTCACACCAGTGGCCTTTTAGATCTGAAGAGGACAAGTTCCCGAACTGTCTAGCAGAGGGTTGGGTGGCTTTATGGAAAAACATACAATAAAGAGTCCAGGGAAATATTTGAAGCCAAATACAGTAGGAGCCAATTTGCTTTGAGATCCAAATATTAACAGGTGAATGACTTTGTAAAAGGAGCTTTGTTTAACAGGAAGACTGCAGGTGGCAGACTTCTGAGTTAAGGCTTGTAAGTAGATAATATTCACCCCAGTGTAACTCAGCTAAATTCAGTGGAATTATTCTTGAGTTACAGCCGTGCAAACGGGAGGCGGGGTAAGGGGTCCTGTAGGTCAGATGAAAGGAGGAAGGGTTAAGGAGGGGGAAAGAAGGATCACGTGCCAGGTAACAAACCTACGGCCCCTCTAAGATAAAGGAAGGTCCCGACAGTTGTAATTATGTATTAGAGGTGGAACAGCCAGGGGAAAGCCTGAAGCCAAGTGCAGAAACTCTGGATTAATGGAAGCCCAAGGAGAAGTTAATAACAAGACTAGCAAACTGTCACCAGACAGCCTGGCGTCCGCCCTCCCACACTCTACCACAGCCATATTAACTGAACAATAATACTATCTAGCAACCGTGTGCTGAGACACATGAATAATAAATAGGGGCTGGAAGAAGCATCCAGGGTGCATTTGCACATAGGGAGCGGGTTTCCTTTTTTCTTCTTAAAGTTGCTTTTTTATTGCACAAGATAAAGGAGGAAGAGCACAGCTGTGAAACTGACCTCAGTCGTTGTGTTTGGGGGGGAGTTGGCCGAACCATTGTCTGGGTATCGTTTGGAAACAGACATGAGGCCAAAGCACAGGAAGAGTTTAAACAATGTGTTTCTGCCGTCAGCCATGACAGGTGTTCGGGCTGTCTGAAATGTCTGCGAGAGATTCCCAGCGGTAGCTGCTCACCTGAATTCAATTGTCATCACCCCACGAAGGCCACTGCAGCTCTAGAAATTCACACCAGTCATGGCTCTGCCCCATCAGATTTATAAATGTCTGTCTAGAAACATTTCTAATAGACTACAGTATATAACTAGGGACTTAGATTTTGTAATTCGCCACACAAATTGAGTATATACGACATGCACACAGCTTATACAGATGCAATTAATTATTTAATATTTATACAAGAGACAATAGCTATCCCACTAGCTAAACAAAGACAGGCCCTGTTCCTGTGAAGACGTATGCATGCAGGGCTTGCTTGTTCATCACTGAAGTCATGGTGAGCTTAGCCATTCACTAAGGATCAGACCTGTACTTCACTTTACCCCCTCAAGTCTCCCTACTGAAGACAACTCATCTGTGTTAGTGGAGGCATATGAATAGCAGGATCTGGGGTCATACAGATTACATAGCTATACTAATATGTGGACTGTATATGTAAATGCAGAGATTTCATATAGCATATGTATGGCAGAGTTTCTCTCTCTATATTGATTGTTATAGTGGCTCACAGATGAACTCTGGGGGGAAGTTGTCAACATTCTGCTGTTCTTTTTGTTTTGCAGGGTTCAAGGTTTTTGTAAACTTGTTGCGATAACCCTTTTGATCAGAAGTATCAATATTATCCATTTTCAGTAGGCAAAAGTGCCCAGAACCATTTCAAGTACAAAAGAAATCAGGAAAAGCTTCAGAATGCCAAAATCTTTGGAGGTTCTTTTTCATGAAAGCTGCCTTTCCTCAAGCTAGACCAACTGCCATTAGCAGAAGGCATGTTTTACCAGGTCATTTCTGTAACTTACCTTTCAAAAGCTTCACTAATTCCCTGCATGTCAGATCACTCCTTCTCTTCATGTGCCGATCCCCAGCTGGTATAAATCAACTTAACTCTATTGAAGTCAACAGGCTAGATCCCACAGATAGCATAAAGCATCCTCGCTCCTTTGACTCCAGTACTTACCCCCATACACCTGTGGTTTGTTTGAACAGATATACATTTCAGTTGTTATTGTGTGTGTCTCAGGCAAAGTCAATTGACTAAGATGCCTCCCTAATTTTGTTTACCTGTTACTGGGCTCATCAGTGAGTATGAATTCTGATTTTTTTCAGTATATACCATTTAATTTTTTTGTGCTAACAAACCAAGCAAACATGTTGATTTATTAACTGAAAACTTCATCTAGAATCTCAATCCAGAGGGAGTTTGATTTTTCACAAGGCTGATTGTCAACTGAAAATCATCAGACTAAAAGTGCTAGATTTTCTGCTGGTGTTAACTGAAGTCAATGGGCCAGATTCATAGCTTGTGTAAAACAGGACTGACTCAATGCAGCACCACTGATTTACACTAGTGCCCCTACATGGATCTAGATTTAAGGGTGAGACATACAGAAAACCAGTTCCACCTTCAAATATTATGTTGAGTGAGAAACATTCTTTTTGGTTTTAACTGATGCAGCTTTTACTGTCCTATAAACACCTGGCTCTCCACCTTTCCAGACTACCAGACCCCCTTTCAGGAGTCTGATTGGTCTTGCGTACCTCCAAATTTCACCTAGTTTAAAAACTACTTGCTTACAAAATTAGACCTAAAAATACAAAAGGATCACAGCCCACAGTTACTGATCAATTGCAGAGTTTCTCATTTTTACTATATAAATTATCAAATAAATCAATTGGAATATAAATACTGTACTTACATTTCAGTATATACAGCCATATAAACAAGTAACTGTATATGTGACATTTCAGTTTGTAACTTTACTAGTACTTTTTTTCATATAGCCTGTTGCAAAACTAGTCAAATATCTAGCTGAGCTGATGTACCCCTTGGAAGACCTTTGCGTACCTCTCAGGGTACGTGCACCCCTGGTTGAGAACCACTGCTATAAAATACACAGGGCCTGATTCTCTCCTCACTCACACCACATTTACACAAGTGTAACTAGACTAGCTTTCAAGGAGTTACTCCCGATTTACAGGTGAGAATTGAATCAGGCCACTGTGACTGCATACAGGGTTTTTCCTCTTTTTCTGCTGTTCTTTCTTGCTTTTATTAAGTGCCTGGAACTAATTGTGATAGCAATTTTCTGCTGGCTAAATTCTCAGTGTCACTGTTATTCCCCTTTTGCCCTGACATGTGAAGCCAGTTTGGAGGCTAATTATGCCCCATCTGGAAACCTTTGGGGAAGGTGTGAACCTGTTAGTGAAGAATGTGGCATATTTAATCAATTATTCCATTCATTAGCCCCAGCCTCAATGCCTTACCCTATTAATGTGACAAGAGAGCCAGTTAAAGGGGCTTTTTAACCTTTGTTTATTTCTCATTGCCATGAACAGAGAGAGATAGAAAGCACCTAACGGAACTTGCAGCATATGGATAAAATGCACAGATCTATTTGCTCTTTCAGGTCTATCTCTTTCTCTTTCACACATTATCTGCAGCTCTGAGTTGATCACATTTTACGTCTTTTTTGAACTGTGCTCTTGGTGTAATTAACAACACATAGTTCAGGGTAACAGAGGAGTAAGTCCCTGCCTTACATTTAAATAACGCTACTAATGAAACTTTGCACATGCAGAGCTAACTTCAATGAGCATGTAACACACATCCAATTTGCTAAGGGAAAAAAACCTGGGGTAGCCCTTTTAGTTGCCTGTATTAATCACCTGTTTAAACTTTAAGGAAAAAAACTGGTTTAAATTTACCTCCTTCTCATTCCATTTTTAAAGCATCCCTCAGATAGAGAGAACTTAAGGCCCTGATCCTGCTACCACTTAGACACCTGTTCAATACTGTGTAATCCCACTGAAGAAACCATCTCATGTGCATAAAGATGAGCATATGCGTAAGGTTTTCCAGGATCAGACTCTAAGACCTAACAATTTCCGGGGTCGGGGAGGGGGAAGAATCTTTTAATGTCAGTTTCACTTACGGGACATTTCAAAGCAACCTATCGCTGCTGTAAGAGTTAGAACTGGGTCCTGCAACTGGATCAGTATGGGCTGATCCATTGCACAGGTGGGGTTCCAGATGAAGGGGTGAGGGCAGAGCTAGGCTCAAGGCCATATTTATCACTCTGCTACCCAACTGGATAATTGATTGCTTTTTACACAGAGGCACATTTATGCAAAATAGGTCCATTCCAAACCAAGGGGAGATTTTTAATTGACTTCAGTTGGCTTGGGCTCAGGCTGACCTCATGGTAGCCAATAAGAGTTTTGCCATTGTCTTCCAAGAGGTCAAAGTCTCACACTTCCTTTCTAATTTGATGCTCTGCCATTATTTTACTTTTCCCTGCCTCAGTTACATTACTGGAGCACAATGAATCTCATTGGGTAGAGCTAGGGTGACCATATGTCCCGATTTTATAGGGACAGTCCTGATTTTTGGGTCTTTTTCTTATATAGGCTCCTATTACCCCACATCCCTGTCCTGATTTTTCACGCTTATTGTCTGGTCACCCTAGGCTGAGCAGATGAAAAGCATAAGTCATATTTATTGTGTATATGGGGCTCTTCAATAAGTATATGGAAATATACCTATCTCATAGAGCTAGAAGGACCTTGAAAGGTCATTGAGTCCATTCCCCTGCCTTCACTAGCAGGAGCAAGTACTGTCCCCTGACAGATTTTTTGCCCCCGATCCCTAAATGGCCCCTTCAGCGATTGAACTCACAATGCTGGGTTTAGTAGACCAATGCTCAAACCACTGACCTATCCCTCCTCCCCGGTGCACTTTTAAATAAGCTCAATTCATATTTAATCCATTTTTTTTTGCTATACTTCCAGGGGATTGTATCCTCTCTCTACTTCCTAACAGACTGACCGTTTCATTGGAGAAGCTATTGTTTTCCCCTTTAGTGGTATCCATTCAGGATTTGTAACTTTAACAACATAACAAGGCAGTCTGTAATAACTAGAAGCAGATTTTTTTTGTATGATAATTGAGTGTGCTGGCCTGTGAGCAGGGAGTTTGATCCAAGAAACCACGGATGAATTTCTTTCCGAATAATTTCCTACAGGCACGTCTCCTAAATGTAAACTTTGGCTTGAGGACAAAAACGGGAGGTAGCTGTTTTATTGCTTTAAGAGCAGGGAGATCCGTGTTAGTTGGTTTTACATGCCACTGTGCTAAGAACAATAATTCACGGGATGATGTGCTGTTCTTGTTAGCCAGCCATGGGTTGGGCAGATTTTAATAGGACATTTGTAGAGATCTATGCTGGATTTAGTGCCAGGCTATGCTCTGAGATTCTTTCCAAGTGCTTTCTACAGCCCTGATTCAGGAAAGTCCTTTGGTGCAGATCCTCAAAAGTATTTAGGTACCTACCATCCATTGAAATCAATAGGAGTTAGGCACCTAAATGCCTATGAGGATCGGAGACATCATCACTGAAGTCTGCCCCTATTCAGGACAGCATGTATGCATGGGCTCACCCCAGTAGATATGTACTTAAGTCCCACAGATTTCAGCCTGTGGTGTCCTGAACAGGAGCTTAACAGAGGATTTAATGTGAAACTTAGCTCTGCTACCTATAGAACCAATAGCTGAACTGGACAACTGAAAATCTGTCCCCTTGTTGATCAGACCCACCCTGAGCAGAGTTACATGACATCAGGCTTGATCCTGTCCCCGCTGAAATAAGCTTCAAAGCTCCCATTGACTTCTATGATTTAGGGTCAGTCTATGGGTGTTTCAAATGCCAGTCGCAGATGGGCTGTCTATTAAAGGGTTCCCAGTGTTGCTAACATTGGTGGAGATGAACCAATGTTAGCAACAGGGAGATATTTGTGTAATATTTCCCTGATGCCCACAGATTACTGGTTAAGTATCACCTAGAACCTAGCACCGGATGGCACTGAGAACAAAGGGAGATTTTTGTGTATGACAATCACAGGACCATCTGGATCCAGAACACTGCTAAGCACATGGGCCCAAATTTTCCAGAGAACTCAGGGCCAGATTTCCAAAGGCCCAGCCTTCTCAATTGGGGCCACATTTTCCAAAGAGCTCAACTTCCTTTTAGACTTCTAAATACAGATCAGATTTTCTAAAGATCTCAGCACTAATGCTGGTCACAATTTTTCAGACAATACCCTTTTGGGAGGGCGGGGGAGTGGGCAAATATGCACTTTCGGGTTGACCAAACCATGTCACAAATCCATGTCCATTTTGCTAAACTGTTACAGTTGGAAAAATCCCCCCCAAAACAACCCACCACAAAACAAAAATGGAAACATTTTGTATTGACATTTTCTCATCTACATGTTTAGATTTTTCAATTTGAAACAACTTTGTTGTTTGGAACTTTAATTTTACTAAAGGAACAAACCCCTCAAAAATGAAATGAAATGTTTTGTTTGAGCAAACACAACTGTCTCTCTCTTTTTGAGGGGTTTGCATTCTTCCATCCAACTAGCTGCGTCCACACTGAGGGTTAGGTCAGCTTAGCTACCATGGGGTGGATTTCTCACATCCCCGAGTGCTGTAGTTACATTCACCTATGTTTTAAGTGTAGACTAGGCCTGAATGAAAGGAGGATGAGGTGCTACCCAGCCAGGGTCACCTCCATTGGAAGGAACAAACCCCTGAGAACTTTTATCTTCTCAGTCTTCTGTGTGCAGGGAAACACCATGAACAATGGGCAAGGTATCAAGTGTACCTGAGAGAGAGCCTGGGGCTAGCTGGAAACTGTGGCTTGTGGTCGAGGCCCAGGACTAGCAGGTAGGTCCTTATGGATATGTTTACACTGCAGCTAGCATGCAAAGAGAGCGGTGTGGATGTTGCAGCCGCTAGAGGTTTGGGTGGGCCTGAGCTCAGGTGGCTAGCAGCAGTGTTGAAGCTAGCAGTACCTCCAAAGGAACCGGGGTGTTAGTGTTACTCTGCATCAGTGGTTTGGGGCACATCACTGCAAATCACCATGGAACTGGCCCTTCCCTCCATTGCGGGGCTGATGCCAGTGCAGGGCCCTTAGATACTCTGGGCCAAATTCACAGTTGACGGGCACCCAGCACACCCATTTACACTAGCTTGCAGCGAATGTGAACTAGGTGCTAGCATGATCGGGTAGCGGTTTTGCTCTGGTCTGCATCGGTGCGAACGACGACCCATTGGGCAGGAGAGCGGAGACTCCAGCCATATGGAGAGAAATGCAGGGAAAATGAGCGAGGACTGGAGTCTTCTCTCATTTACACTGCTGTCAATCCAGATTTACACTGGGGTAGACCAACAGCAGGATCTAGCCATTCACCAGAGAGCGGCAAAGCATGGATGTCCCAGTAGATTTGGACTTCCTCAGTGGTTCCATAACAGGAAACCCTTTTCTGCCCTCCTCCCCCTGAACCCTGCCCCCCTCTAACTTGGACCCCTCTTCCCACTTAACAGGGGAAGAGTAGAGTGGTTGCAGCCCTGTACTTGAGGTTTGATGGCCCATTCCAATCATATTTACTAACAGCGCACCAGGAGAGGCACATCTGCAGTGCCCGGCTTCATGACAGCTGGCTCGGCTGCTGGGATAAGTTGCTAGGAGGGTGTGGGGGGATATGAATAAATTAACTTAACACATCCCAGAACTCCTGCTGGGTCTCTTCAGTGCGTTTTTATCGGCACTGCCCAGACTAGTGCACTGGATGTGCTGGAGCTTGCAGGCTTGGGAAGGAATTCGCCAGGCATGTAAAGAGCCGACAGGAAGGACTCAAGCGCGCGGCTGACAGCACATTCAGTCCTCGTTTGTGAGCACTTTGCCTGCTGATGACAGAAAATTGCTTTGTTGCCCGGGCTCTGGAGGAATGAGTGACGGGAGAACTGCAGAGTTCACACTAATTGGCAAAGTGGAATCCTAGGAAAAGGGGGAGAATAACCCCCCCCCCATACACACACCTACTCTTTCTGCTGAAAATAGACAAGCTATTTCATCCCCCCTCCTGAATTATATTCCATCAGAAAGTGCATTTAGCAAAAGCCATGTGTTAGATGGAGGCTGAGTACCAGCTCTGGCTTTGGAAGAGCCTTTCTGCTTAGCCAGCGGGGGCTAGTCATGAAGACAAACTAGCCCTGCGGCAAAGGTACCCCGGGAGGTAGAGAGCACAACATTTTATTCTCAAAACTTTTTGTGTTTTCTTTTTTGTTTGTTTTGGATGGAAAACCATCCTTTCAACCAATTTCAGCAGAAAAAGTTCATTTTGGTCAACATTTTTCAATATTTGTCAACAAACCAAAGGTTTCACTAAAAGCCTACTCTTTTGACCCAAAATATTTTTTCAAAATAATATCGTTTCTTTCGTGTGTGTGAGAGAGAGAGAGAGAAGAAAAAAACCAACTTTTTTTCCGGATTTATTTTAATTTGGGGCAGGAATGGGAGGAAAAAGATTGAAATTTCTTCTGAAAAATAATGGGCATTTTCAGACCAGTCCCAGTGATTAGTTCACAGGCACATAATGCCGGAGAAGCTGCATCGCCTGTGCATGAAAAGGAACGACTGAGAAAATCTTCACTCCTTTCCCTCAGCCTGGAAAGAAGTGTTAGAGGGACAGGTGGAAGGTTTTTGGATCAGATTCATTTTATTTCAGGTGCTGTGTTAACAACCCCGGAGATTAAAGGACAGTATTTTCAAAAGGCCTCAATGAGGGTTTGATTCTGGTCTGGTTGATGTCACTAGCAAATTTCAGTGGAAGCAAAGTTAGGTCTCTCCAGTGGGGCCTACAGCTGCTATGACAACAGCAGCATGGGCCCCCGGGGCGCTCCATGGACGTCTACACTCCAAGAACAGACCAGCAAGTCTCAGAGCCCAGGTCCAGAGACTCAAGGCTCAAAAGAGCAGAGGAGACTTTCCCATTCGCTAGGTTTCAGAACCAGAGTTCTCCGTCCGACAGGAACGTTTACACGGCTCCCTTAAGCACCGAAGCGGGTGCGCCAGGAGCCGGAGTCTGTAGAGCTGGACTCAGTCTGTAGCTCTGCCAGGGCGTGCTTTATTTATCTTCTAGCCGTATCCCGCGTGAGCATGGAGGTTGAATTCCCTTCGGAGGTCAGAGCCGTCCCTCCTAGTCGGCTGCACTTTCCAATGAAGCTAGGCCCAAATCCACGCCCTGCGGCTGGGGTGCAGCGGCAGACACCTCGCTCGATGAGGGGGGAAATCAGCCGGGGGTGGTGTCCTCCAGCCATAGCCCTCCCCCACTAAAAATCCCCTCCCGCCAGCTGCCTGCCAACATGTTTGGAGGTCATTATCCAGCGCTGATGATGCTGAGCTCCTTGCAGCCTAAGCTCTATATTTACATATCTGGGGAAGCCTGAGCTTCAGGGGGGGAAAAAAAGGGTGATGGTAGATGTATAATTAAAGTACAATTAAGAGGCGCCTCGGAGTCGCTTAGCAAGCAGAGCAGCCAGACCATGGCTGTATTTCACATCGGCTGCTTTACCAACCAGCTCTCTGCACAGCTATCAGCTGGTCCACACAGCCTCGGCGTCTCCAGCCCCCGCTGGAAGGGCTGGTGGGTTGATGACAGCTCACACGCAGAAGGGAAGGTGGCGCTTTGCTCCTCACGCTGGCAACAGTGTAAAGGGCTCTAGAGCTATGAAGTCATTGCTCCAGCAGCCATCTCTCCTGGGCGGTTGTTCCTGGGCCAGATCCCGATGGGGTTAGGGGCCCTCAGCCCCACATGGGATTGGCCTCCTGGGGCACAGCTGCTCTGGTCCACAAAGGCTTTAAGCAAACTGGCGATTCTAGGTCCAAGTGCTGCAAACATGCCTGGGGTTATTTTTCAGCAAGGTGAACACAAAATGTATTACTTTAGGCCCAGATCAATGGGAATTAGGTGCCTAAATACCTTTGAGGACTGGGCCCTTAGCAGCCTGTTACGGCCCCAGCAGAGCATGCGGGAACCCACCTTCACCTCTGCAATGGTGGGACTTGCTGGGAGGGACAAGAGGTGGCCTAGGTGCCTGGTACAAACCCCTCCTAGCAGAAGACATACTGGTATGGCCTTGAGTGACTATCTCCTCCTCCCACCCTGCCATGGAACCACCCTGAGAAGGGCCAATCCATGGGAGAGCTGGGAAACACAGCCTGACCCACAACTCCACCCACCCCAGAGGGACAGCTGAGCATCTGGCTCCATGAGACTGGAGGACTTCTTGCTCCAGCTCAAACCATCCACCAGGGGACCCCAAAAGGGATCAATTCCCCTTCCCCAAATTCCACCTGCTCCAGGAGGAGAAAGTCCAGAGAGACTCTCTTAGCCTCTGCCTAACTCTCCCTCCTCCCCGCAAAAATCAAACCATCCCCCATGAGGGGAAAACATAAGCCCACCAAGATTATACCATCTGCTGGCGGATACCAGGAAGAACCTATGGAAGCTGGTGTGGGCGTGAGAAGAGTCGGGTTCTTTCCTCTTTACTGAGTTCTGTTCCTCTTCCACCCTGCACGTCCCCAGGACTCTGTTCATATTGACGTGACTCAAAGCCCATCACCCTAACATCTGATGGCCTCCTCTCAAGCAAGCTCTAAGTTGGGGGTTGGTCCTGCTTTGAGCAGGGGGTTGGACTAGATACCTCCTGAGGTCCCTTCCAACCCTGATCTTCTATTATTCTAAGTCTACAAAGTGGGTCTTCCTCAGCCACTTGCTGTTTTGCTCTCCGTGCGCCAGTCCCCTCTCTCTACTAGGTCCATGTCTCTGTGTTCTCTCCCCTGAAACTCAATTTTCTCATCTTCCCAAACCCCCTCACCAAGAAGAAAAGTTCCCATGTGATGGATCCTGCCACCTGCCTTTGCAGTGTGATCTTCCCGCCCCTCACCTCCTCCCTGAGAGTTAGCTCAGAAATTCAGCAGTACCTGACAATATTTTTCCTTCCACCGAAAGTGTCCTAACTTGTCAAGGTGACAGCTGAAGCCCCTGCATCAATGTCCACTGCCAGACGCCAAAGTGACTAGCTCAGAAGTTGTATTTTCATCCATGGCTTTCCCCAGTCACTCCTGCTAAGGAAAACACAATGCTGCTGGGCTTGACAGCAAATCACCCTTTTTGCTCACTGCCTGCTAGATGCCAGCAACCCAGGGGGGAATAACTGGTTAGGATCCACCGATTTGAATAGAAAGGCCACCTGCAGAAGACACCCATCTCTCCTGCCACTTTCTCTCCACCCCCACAACAGCTCACAGCTTCCTCATTAGCTCTGGTTCACTAGGCCTTGAATGGAGACTGGAATTCTCTAATCCACCTGTGACCTGCAGTGGAACTTTCAACTCCTGAGCCGTGTAACCCAATCCAACTCACGACAATGGCTGGAAGACATCTCTCGCCCCGACCGTCCATTCATGTCTCACCTCCTTCTGGTCACACAGGTCTGGGGAGTGGGGAAGCAGTGGGAGTAACTTTGCTTTCAATACCAACTGAAAGGTTTTCTAAAACGAACGCTGATCCTTTGTCTCGTCTTCTGCTTGGAAAATCCCAGCTTGTCAATCAGCGGCATGTTTTCCAAGCCACTTGCAGTGAAGCGGTATTTGGCTGGCTGGTTTGCACACGAATCCCTCTTGCCAGCAACACAGTACCAGCCAGCTGGTAGTCCTGTTGAGTCCAGCTGCCAGACCATCATGAGCTGAGACTACTTGAAAGCGGGTTCCAAAGAGGATGAATCTAGACTGTGCTCAGTGGTGGCAGATGACAGAACAAGGAGTAATGGTCTCAAGTTGCAGTGGGGGAGGTTTAGGTTGGATATTAAGAAAAAGCGTTTTCACTAGGAGGGTGGTGGAGCACTGGAATGGGTTACCTAGGGAGGTGGTGGAATCTCCTTCCTTAGAGGTTTTTAAGATCAGGCTTGACAAAGCCCTGGCTGGGATGATTTAGTTGGGGTTAGTCCTGCTTTAAGCAGGGGGTTGGACTAGATACCTCCTGAGGTCCCTTCCAACCCTGATATTCCATGATTTTATGAGATCTTATCATGAGCTGAGATCTTTAAGTTAAGCAGACGTGAGGATTTGAAGGGGAACCCTACAACGAAAACCCAGATTGTTGCAAGAGTCGTGGGTCCAGTTATGCCATTACTTCCCCCCCAACCCCCAACTGCAGTATGGAAGGTCATTGGGAGGGTATAAGAGCAGTAAAAATGGACATCTTTCCACGGCAAGCAACTGATTGCAGGTGACTTTCTATGCCCCTCCAGCCCCACCGGGTCAGCAGGGCATCTCTGCCTCTGCCCCCCCATGGGAGGAGGCTAAACTCAATCCTGGGGGGGGAAAGAAGTAGGAAAACAATATCATTAAACATCTTGCTTGCAATGATATACAGACTGCTGGTTTCCATGACAAACGAAAACGCGCCTTCACGTTAACATGAACGATTGAGTCGTGCTCTTGAAGTGCGCAAGTTTTCTCCACAGTAGCACAGCTCCCAGGAACAGACCTTCAGCTTCTTCTTCTTCCTCCACATGTAAATGTCTGATCCTGCACCATGATGAGTGACCTCAACTCCCACTAGAATTAACAGGCCAGAGTCTCATTTGGTGCAGATTGGCATGGCTTCATTGGAGCCAGATCTCCTAGCAGGGGTAAGTCGCCAGAGCTCAAGTGACTTCATCTGAGCTTCCCCACTTCGCAGAAGCTGAGAATCTGGCTCCATGAGACTGGAGCGCTCTCAGTGCTAGAGCCAGGCCAAAATGTGTTTTGTTCTTCCAGGAAAAATGTAAAAAAAAAAATAAGAAAGAAAGAAAGAAAGAAAATTTGGGGGGAATTCTGGGGCATTTTCACTTTAAAAAAATTGGCATTCTGGTGAGAATTCCGCTCCCCTCCCATCAAAGTTTTGACCAGCCCAAAACAACACCTCACAAGATTAGGCTGAAAGTGACATTTCATGACTGTTTTCCTCGGGGTGGGGGTGGGGATTCAGGATGGATGGGGTTCTTTTAATAAGCAACAAGAATAAATTGAAGGAGTTGCAATTTCTTGAGCCTGATTTGCCATGGCCGTTCACCTTGGAGACACTGCGATGTGAGTAAATCCCTCCATGCATGCGAGATCCCCACACACCATGGACAGCGGGGATGGCGTGGAGGTACTGAGAGAGAATAGAAGCTTCTTTTGGAAAACATCGATTCCCAGGCCAGAAGGGACCATTATGATCACTCCGTCTGACCTCCTGCAGAACATAGGCCAGAGACCTGCTCCTAAATCATTCTTGTTTGAACTACAGCAAGTCTTTTAGACTGACAGCCCATCTTGAACTGAAATATACATTCACAGAAGTGAGCTTGTCCCACCATTCCTTCAGCTGTAGAGTTCAGGGCCCTTCCGAGGCCCATCATTTTTTGCTTAGTGCCCCGTCAATGAAAGGAGCAAGGTCATCTCCAATGTTTTCCAGCCTTTACCATCAGGTACCAAAACATGCAAAGCAGCTTTTAAGCCACTGAGGGTTAATGGAACAGAGCCGGGAGGAGGTGGAGTGCAGAGCAGTCAATTAGTGTTGGGATAAAGTTGCGGATTAGGTCTCTGTCCGGCGCCGGATGGGGTCTCGTGCCTGGATCTATCCCTTACCCCTCCCCTGGAAGATGGAGCACAATGCAAATATGGCAAACAGGTGCAGGAACGTATCATCTGAGGAGGTACCTGTGTGTGTGTCGGGGGAAGCGAGGGCTATTATATTAATTGAGATGTCACCGTCCAACATTAAACAGATTTGATGGGCAGAGACTTCAGCGGGCTTAGCTGAGGATGTTTAGATGATATTGTGAAGGCCAAGACTATAACAGGGTTAAAAAAGAACTAGATAAATTCCTGGAGGAGAGGTCCATCAATGGCTATCAGCCAGGATGGGCAGGGATGGTGTCCCTAGTCTCTGTTTGCCAGAAGCTGGGAATGGGTCACTTTCTTCTGGGGCACCTGGCATTGGCCCCTGTCAGAAGGCAGGACATTGGGCTAATTGGACCTTTGGTGTTACTCAGGGTGGCCATTCTTGTTATGTCCTAGGGCAAAGACACCATTACAAATCCTTTTAACTTTCTATTAAAGATACAGAAAAGAAACAACATCAGTTAAAGCATTTCAAAGATAAGGTTTTAAGTCCCAGTTTCATTTTAACAGCCTCCCTTTTCCCTTCAGCGAGAGTCTTTAGGTGCCCCACACACACACCTCACCCCACTCGTGCCCTCCCCTGGGTTGTCACCTCTTCACTGGTATTAAAGATGGTAATAACTCTCCTTTAGGGAGAAAGAGCCCCTCTGAATTCTCGCCGTTGCTGTTGCTGTTAAAGTCTGATCTGGTCTTCTACAAATCGCAAGACAAACGCACACAGCAGGGGAAAGAAAAGAGCTGCTCCGATGGGAAATGCAGCTTCCATCTCCGTGTTGACTCTCATTTGCCACCTGGCTGCTGGAAACACACCGGCCCAGCAAACAATCTGATCAGCTGCTCCGAGACCTGGCAAGCTTGTACCAACATTGGGCTGTTGAAGGCATCGTATTTAGCTGCCTTTCTGGTCTCAGGGAGAAGGCAGTGTTGCAAAATACGCAGCCTTGGCCAGCTAAGACAGCGAGTCTGATTGAACAGAAGGACAAAGGAGAGGGATAGGCAGGGAACGAAAAGGACACATTTGGAGTGGGGTGGGAATGAAGTTTCATATCTCAGGTGATGATGCTGATGTCATCTGGGCCCCTCTCTCACACCCTGTCTGGTCAGCACGGCTCCCAGGATTAGGACAAAGAAGATCCAGGGACCTAGGAGATTATGGGGATGGCGGCCATGGTGGAGAAGCTGGCTCCTTCCTCATCTTTCAGTCAGCCAGGGTTGTGGTAACCTTCTCCCTCTGCTGCCCCTCTCCCCAGTTTTTTTAAAGGACACCCTAAAAGGGAGCGATGGGTGGAACAGCCCATCCCTTCATAATTTTGTCCACCCATCAGCCCTAACTTGTTATGTTTCTTAACTATGCACACCGATTTTGGTTCATTGATTTCCGATCTCACACTTCTCTCGTTTACCAGGCACCATCCTTGTATTATGCTAGGAGGCCTTTCTTGGACTAATTCAGTCTGATCCTGTTTTGCATTTTTTCTCATCATCATTTGCTGGGACCGGCAATGGTGACACTTCATGATTTAGCACTCACTTTCCAAAGCAGAGCTCCCAAGTAGGGTAAATTTGTAGCTCTCATTATCACAACAGGGGCAAGCAAAATATCATCCAAGCTCCTAGGGTTCACTTTATATCCAGCTCTTCCTGGAAAACACCACACCACAGCTATTTTTTCTTACAGCTCGGCAAGTTTTATATCTCCTTGTGTTTGCCTCCCCTGCTGCCAAATACTTTCCATGAACTCAGAGGCCGAGTGTCAAAAAACACCAGACACTTACTTGAGCCCGTCCGGCACGCTGGGAGGAGAAGAGCAAGACGTTCAGCGAGGAGAGAAACCAGCTCACCTCCCAGAGTCTGTTGACAAAAATCCCAGGAGGATGGAGTGAAAAAGTGAGTCAAAGGCAAAACAGCTGGGCTCCCCATCTGGATTTTCAGATCAATCCCCATGCTCTGCGACCCGCAAGAAGGCGGAGGTTTCTCGATGCACACCGAAGTCAGCATTCGAGCGGGCTGAAGTTTTCCACATGGAGATTTTTCACTGAAAAAATGGCCTGTCTTAAAAATAAACAGAATAAACCTTTTGCCAAAAGTTGTCGACATTCACCAAATTTTCCCTTCCCCTTTTCTGAGGCATAGTCAGTCAACATTTTGATCAAACGTTCTTCATTTATCCAAAACCCACCTGGAACAAAATGTAGTTGATGGTTACAAAAGAGTTTCATAAACAAAATTTCCCATTAAAAATAGCATAAACAAGGAAAAGGGGCTCATTTTGATCCCCAGGAAATCAAAACACTGAAATAATCCAGTCTTATTTTCAGGCCAGTTCTACTCAGAATTAATAGCATCACAGATATCTGCAAATTTCTCTCTCAGTGGTACTTAGGTGGCCCAATTCCCACAGTACGTGAGAGCCTTACAATCTTTTAAAATGTTTAATATGCTTACAACGAGGCGAGGCTCTGGTATTATCCCCAATGTACAGAATAGATGAGGAACGGAGAGATTAAGTTGCTTGCAAAGGTCACACAGGAGGTCAATAGTAGAACAAGAAACTGAACCCAGGATTCCCGAATCCAAAACCAGCATCCTAACCACTAGACGGCACTGCCTCTAAAATCAAGGCTTCGTTTGTTCACAAACACTACTGATCCCCCTATGAAAGTGGAAACTTGTTCAATACGGAGCTCCGGCCAGGGGGAGTTCATTGGCTAGGCATGGAAATCTGAGCGAGTGTAAACGGGATTAGACTCACTCTGAACAGGGGCTGTTAGACTAATTCAGGCGTTGGCTACACCGGGAATTTGCACCGCTTCTGGCCATTGCTGGTAAACCCCCAGTGTTGTCAGGCAAAGCTGCTGTAAAGCATTATGAGTCCCCTAGCCCGGGGCTTCAACAGGAGCCAATGAGCACTCGTTCCCCGTCCGCAGTGTTGCCACCACTTGCCATTTATCAAGAGTCTTGCAATAGTCACTGTTTTCTTTACAGCCCCAGATCCTGGAGTCATGTGATTACCTGAGAATCTCAACTTTCCTTTAAAGAAACAAGCCGGTAAGTTTCTAGCCCTTGGGGTGGTGGAGAAACATTTGAAAACATGATCACGTGTCCCCTAACGGCTCAAAAATAAGGGAAATGCAAAGAACCTACATTCAAAAATCCAACAAGCATAATTTTTGAACCATTGAGGGTAGCAAGACTGCTGGGCCAGCAGAGAGCTCCTGTCCGGCAGGGTTGTTCCTGAGAAAGGGGAGAACCCTGTCAGGCCCTGGAACAAAAGAGACCTTAAGGCATTAGCAAATACGAGCTGGAATGACCCATTTAGGGACAGCTGCTGGCATGTTTCCTCCACATTGTCCTCCCCTGATCCTCTACCGTCTCCACGTGTGTTGCATGCAGATGCAGGTCGGGATGTGTCACGGCGAGGGCAGGCGCGTGTGCACAAGTGTATTTGGATAGTATGGCTGCGGTCACATGTGCCCGGGGATGTGCATTTGGAGATGTGCCTTTGTGCATCGCTTTGTGCGTGCCTGTGTCTGAGTGTGTCTGAGTGAGTGTGGCCCTGTGCTTGTGCTGGTTAGAGGAAAGGAGAGTGTCACAGAGTGTGGGGGAATCAGGGCCCCGCACCCCCCACTTCCTGCGATACAGCCGAGACTCTCAGCCAGCCAGTAAAACAGAAGGTTTATTAGACGACAGGCACACAGCCCACAACAGAGCTTGTAGGTACAGACAACAGGACCCCCTCAGTTAGGTCCATCTTGGGGGGCAGGGAGTTTAGACCCTAGCCCTGGGGCTCCCTCCGTTTCCCCAGTCAACTCCAAATGGAAACCCCCTCCAGCCCTCTCACCCACCCATACCCGCCATCCGGCTCCTCCTCCAGCCTTCGTCCAGTTTCCTGGGCAAAAGGCGTCACCTGGCCCCAACCCCCATCCTGGGCTCAGGTTACATGCACAGGTATCCTCCCTCAAATGAAGTCACCCCCTGCTAGCCCATCCCCAATGCAGACCGTCCCAGTTAAACTCCCCTGCCACATCCCCAGGTCTGTCCTCCTCACTCCCTACTCCAGCACAGAGAGAGCAATGGAAAAATTGTACAGGACTCCCCCAAAGCATCTGTAAGTGAAAAGGGAAGGAGTCAGGCCCAGTAAATAGGACATACTGGGCCCCCAAATGTCCCTCAATGGCCGTGCCTGAGTGTATGGCAGGGCCTGTCCCCACGTTCTCTTTCGCGGAAGTGGCTTCACAGCAGACAGCCGAGTGCCGTCCACACTGCCCAAGTCCCCAGAGTTTGCTTTTGAAGCCAACAACTCTCTGAGTGCGCACCCAGAGCCAAGCTCTGCGTCCAGCCCTCCCAGCAACCCCCGCGAGGGTTACTGCCCATCCCACTGAGCCCTGGACACGCGTAGGCGATCCTGGCCATCTGTGTAGGATCAACTCTGAATGTGACAACGTGAAGACAGGGCGGGAGGCGTGAGCCCAGTTTCCAATACCTCCAATTTTCCATTGCCCTCCTTCCCCCACCACCTCATCCCCATGAGTAATGGGGCGGGGCCATGTCTGTCTGGGCAAACTGGAGCACCGGGGGTCCGCCTGGCGGGGGCACAGCCAGAATGCAGCAAGGGGGACGGGGCCCCCATGGTTATCCTGGTCCTTTTGGGCTCCCTGGGGTCTGATGTGTTTGACTGTTATTTCCAATGAATGACTCGGGAAGCAGGTCCTCATTAGTGATTTTAGGAGAGTGAACGAAACACAGCACAGCAGGGGACCTGTCAACTTTGACTTCAGGCCATAAACCTCTCCAGCCCTCTTCTTATTTATTGTAGGGTGGTTGCTCCTAGTCCTGGGCCAGGCCCCCACTGTGCTAGGCGCTGTACAAACACAGAGCAGAAAGACACCCTGCTCCAAAGAACTAGCAACCTAAAAAGCTGCCTCCTCCTCCTTTGCAGATAGAGCTTGTAGTGGTAGAGGCAGGAGTAGAGAAATTCTGTCTCCTGTCACCCAGGCCTCTGCTTTAACCTCTGCGTTATTCTTCCTCCTACACAGAGAGCCCAGTCTGTAGGCAAGGACGTGCACTCTGTCCGGCTCTCAGCTACCCTGGGTTTTCCCACTAGTGCTCTGAGACGCGTCCGTTCTTGGAGGGTGAGAAGCGGGAAACCAAAGCAGCTCGAAAACATGTCCCGTCTGGATGGGAGCAAAGCTATGCCCTGGGAGAGGGGGATTCTTGGCTTTGCGCGAGGGAGGTGGGTGTGAATCGAGTAGACAGCTCCGCGGATGCCACGTGGACCTTTGACTTCAGAGAACGCAGCTCAAGACTGACCCATGAGCGCCTCAGAGAACGGAACCGGGACATCCCACTGCAGCTCCCTGCACTAATGGGGTCATGCCAAGATCTCCCAGTAAAAGAGGCCGAGAAAGGAGACTGATCCAGAAGCTGCACTGAGGTCAGTCCCCAGTGCAGACAGGACGCTGCTGTGCAGGTCCCTTTTTGCCCTGGTGTGATGCAAACTGGTCCATATCCATATGGAGCCCCAAGGATTGAGGGGGGTCAGACTCTGCCCCCATAAGCCCCTCTGGTGGCATACAGCCTGGGGAGAATTCTCCCAGTGCAGGGGTGTAGGGCCAGCATAAGCAGCCCTGAGCTGTCCTTCCTTGCAGCCCCCTGGCATAGGGGTGTGCCAAGGCTGAGCACACAATGCTGTAGCCATGCTGGGTAGAGCAGCCCTGGAGGCAGCTTTGGAGGAGCCGGTCTAAGGGAAGGCAGCTGCTGGAGGCTGCCCCGGCGGCACAGGCGGCCTTTGCCGCTCCTCATTGTGGGGTGCACCCAGGGGGCACCGCACAGGACCAAGGACTGTTAAATGAACAGCGGGGAGAGGGCTGGGCGAGGCTTGAGAAAGAGGGCGGGGCACTTGCTGTCACGAGAGAGTGCGACGTCAGTGTGCAAATCTTGTTTATGTGGCTTCGGGAATGCAGGTGATTGTGCAACGAAGGTCCAGTTTCCAAATGCGCAGTGTTAAAATTCAGAGTGTCTGTGGGAGGACACCGAGGAGGGGGTGGGTTTGCCAGGGTCAGGAAGAAAAATAATAAGGTCTGGAGGAAATAGAGACAGAAGAAGGATCGGGGCTGAGGATTCTGTAATCCATGGGTTCGCCCGCTGGGAAAGGGGGTTACAGGCACCCTGCTTTTCTTTATGGCTTGACTGGATGGTGTTCGTGAGACATGTGTGTTGTAACATGGGGTTTCTGGATGGAAAAAGTGGAGCGACACTATTTTAAACCTCGCTTTGTCTTAATCTTCCCACATACCCAGCCCCAAACATAACCCCAAATAAGACGATCGTTCCAGTTCTGCATAGGAATGTCAGTGACTGGCTTCACTGAAGAGTTGTATCACACTCCTCATCTCAAAAAACTCAAAATAGTAAATTACGTAAGTAGCATTTATCGGGGGGGAAACTGAGGCACACAAAGGTGAGCCTTGCTTAAAAAAAAACAATCACAGAGTTGGTCAGAAACAGATGGCTTGATTGGCAGGTGGGGGGAGGTTACACACAGCCTTTTATTTCTAGTCTCTCTGGTTCAAATCCCGCCCACATCAGCCCATGACATCAGACGGCTGTTGAGTCTCCTATTTAGGAGTTTCTGGTCTCAGGCCGGTTCATAGTAAATAGGATGGTGAGTCACTAAAACCACATCTGGCACTGACAGGTCACCTTTTGTTACCCATCTCCACAGAAAGACCAGGCACTGCATGGGCTACAGAGACAAAATTGTCTTCTGCTCCCTTGTGGGCATCCCTCAAGGTCGCGGTTAAACCACATTTGCATGAGGGAATGTGGGGAGGAGCTGAGAGATTCTCAGGACAAAACAGAGGGTTTCAGTCTCTAGGGCTGGCAGTCCAGCACTTCGTAGATATTGCCAGCGGAGTCAGATTTCAGGTCACCTTCCTGTTGGAGGAGAAGCTGGTGACATAGCTTCTGTAATAGAACGTGTTTTATTTACACACAGGCACCAGTCCTGGGCCGGAGGCAGTCACACAAACAGCACACCCCTTTCAAAACTCTCAGCCCAAACACCACCGCTCGGTTCCAAAGAAGCCACCCAGGCCCAAGAACTGACTTTAACCCAAGAGATTAAAGGAGAGAGCAAACCCTGCTGCTGCTTGCAACAACTCCACCAGGGAAGAACCATCACAAAACTAACAATGCAGCATTTCTTGGGATACTGCTGGCCTGCTGGAAATAACTGGCAAGACGGCATGTAACAGCGCCACCTGGTGACTGCATCTGTCTTTACACAACATAGGAAACCACATATTTTATGTCACTTTGGAAAGAGGTAGGAGACTCATCCTGCCCAGCACTAAAAGGAGGAGGAAGCCATGTGGCAGTAGAGCTCCTCCCCTAGTATTTACGAAGCTTATTTCTTCTCCCACATACAAATTAAGGGGACTGGAAAGATCAGCGGCAGCTGCTCAACCCGTCAGTTGAAAAACACCTCGTGTGGACAGTCCAAAGTCTACGGATTAGCCATCACCAGGGCAGAGCTGCGTATGGGGCCTTAAGCTCTTACACACCTTGCCTGGAGGAACTGCCCGTGTCTTAAAGGCCTGAGAAGGAGGAGTCTGCCCTGTTTTAAGCCAGCAACACCCCGGCTCCCAGAATTCAAGGTCATGTTAAGGGTGTCAGTGACAGTGTAGCCACATGGGGCTCCGCACTTGATGAGTGAGATTCTTGCACCTTTCTTGACAGGGCTGGAGATCAAAAATAAATCTGGGCCAGCGTGTAGGTGTTCCCACAGTAATCGGCTGTCTGCAAACTGAACACAAAATGGCAGATGCCTTCAGCAGATCCGTTCCTGGGAATATAAAGCTGCAGTGCACAAAACGCTCCATAACTCCTTAGAATACCAGATGCTCATTTTTAAAAATAGAGAGAGAGACCTTTCCAATTCTCCATCAGCAGGCCAGAGACTAGAACGAGGCCCAAAGCATGCAACCTCATCAGAGAATGTAACTGTCCTTGAGCACCTAATTTCCTCTTGCCCGTGACGTGGAACCAGTGGCAAGCCAGGACGCGGTCAGTAAGATGTACGATTCTAGATTTGCATGCATGGAGTGACCTCACACGGACGGCACACGGGAGGTCAAGGTCTGCAAAGGGCTACAGATCCATCCCCACCAGTTGCACGGGTCCTTCTCACCGCCTCTCCATGGCTTCCTTGTTCAAGTCCTCAGGGCCAGAAAATTGTCCGTGGGGAGGCCAGAGCGCCATGTCTCCCCATGCCGATGCCACACAGCAGCCTCATTGTATGTCTCCAGGCTTGGTAAACAACATTTCCCTAGAAGCTAGTTGCAGCTAGTGACTGGGTCACAGGCACTGGAGTGTCTCTGGCAGAACACCCACCTCCCTGCCCCCAGAGACAGCACCCACCACAAGCTGGGCCATAGAGCTGCAAAGTCTTCTAGTCTCTCTCAAACTCCTCGGGGTCAGCAGGTGCCATGGAAGTGATGACTCGCTGGTGGACTTCATCCAGTTCTTTATGGTGTTTCCCCCCACCTGAATGCTGCATCCCTCCTTTGTAGAGCTAGGCAAAATTTTACTGGACGTCTCCTCTTCAAGCACTGACCAGCATTTTTTATTTGATCCCCGCATCTCCAGCATGCAAGACGACAAGTTATTATATTACCAGACCAGACAACATCCCTGGTTTGACGGCATTCTGCATTAAATCAACAGGTTCAGTAGCTTCTCCTCCTGCTGTGCCCGCATGGTGGGAGAGATTTGCACTAGACTCTACCTGCTTGTGCTCATTCGAACCAGCGCAGCTAGAGGACAGGGCATAAGAGTCCTTGCAGAACCCTATCAGACATGAGCTTTGCGCGGTTTGGCGCCGGCTTTTCTGCAAACCTGGATCTCAGGGTATGTCTACACGGTAATCAGGGGGTGTGACTGCAGCTCATGTCCAAGCTAGCTGTAATCTAGCTAGTATGGGTACTGAAGCAGTGAAGCTGAGGCATGCTATGCGAAGCCCACCTGGAATCCTGGGTAATTACTGGGGCGGCCATCGGTGCTGGAACTAGCAGTTCTAGGGGTGCGAGAGCACCCCCAGGATTGAAGTGGTTTCCATCATCTACAAGATTTGCAGTTTGGTTCAATGGCTCCCAGCTGCCCCACTATACAAATTGTTCCAGGCTCTCATGGCTTCACTGCTCCAGTCCTGGAGCTACCTGCATTAAAACTAGCCTATAACTTGGTGACTGCAGTGAACACATGCCCTCAATTACACTAAGGTCTCCTTGTCACAGTGGAGGGAAATACCCCACTGTGCCAGGGAACAACCTGCCCACTACACAGCTAGTGTTAGAGCCCATCTCTGACTTTATGCCCCACGCTGACCATAGGGATGAATCAGGGAATGGCTGGAATTGAGATTCCATAGAGCTCCCTGGGAATTTTTCAACAAAATGTGGGGAGTTTTTCCTCCATTGAGAAATGCTGATCCAAAACGGTGGGAAACGATCAGTTTTGACCAATTTCCTGATTAAAAACATTTTGGAAAACAAAAAGTTTCAACAAAATGAATCGTTGAAAAATCTCCACTTAGAGGGAAAATTCCCTGATTCTCACTTTGATCTGAAAAGCACGTTTCTCTCTCTGCCGGACAACAACCTGATCTGAACACAGGTGTCGTGTTTGCTTTTATCTCACACGTTCAAGATTTCTACTCAATAAAATGTTGAAAGTAAAAGAGCAGTATTTAGGTTAAATGCCTCATTTCCAGCACTCCTGGGATTACTCAGACTGCAGCGATGTTTATGATCCTTTTGCATTTTCATGAGCTCCTTCACCCACAGATCAAGCAATTACAAATGAACGCTGCTGCTCTCGTTTTGACGGCAGTAAAGAAAAGACGCTGCAGCTCTTGGCTACAGCAAGCCGCATAATGAAAATGTATAAAGAAACACACACACATGCATGCCGCAATCAATCCAAACCAGAAAAGCCCAGAAGGATCTAATTTCACCATTGGTAGGCTATGAGGTGCAGATCCACACCCTAGCTGTGGGAGCCCTGGGCACATGGGACCCCCACAAGGAGCGGTACTGACAGCATGCGGAGTGGGTCAGTGCTACACCTGGCTCATGAGACAGCTCATGGTATCTGACACCATCAGGTGGTCTGGAGACATCTACACAGAACACATCATGGGACACCATCAGTACCAGGTTGAGTAACCAAGACCACCGACCAGGGAAATAACCCATTTCCTCCCTTCCCTGATGAACCAAAGGATGCACCCCACTACTGTCTACACCACGACTGACTTGGACTCTTAATACATTCCATGAGTGGTGTACCTGATTCTATTTATCCCCTGACGCTTTAAAAACTCCCACACCCCAATCTGGATCTGTGCTGGTTTTGTGATCTGTATGTATCTCGTAAACCTTGTAATTGTTACTTGCAATCCCCCTTAACCCAAGCCTGACCCCAGATGTACAATACCTTTAGCTTTAATAAAACATTAACTTTAATAAAATTTTAAAATCTGTTCTTTTCTGGATCATCTTCTGTTGGTGAAAGAGACAAGCTTAAAAGATATGACCTTGTCCATCTTGTCTCTCTAACTTTACCTGGTCAGTTTCAGTCTATTGGGGAGTGACTGCTGAAGCTAACAAAGTTGTCCCTGCCTAAACCAGGTCTCAATTTGGCTCCTGATTCTCATTCTTTAATAACATAAGAATGGCCATATTGGGTCAGACCAAAGGTTCATCTAGCCCAGTATCCTGTCTTCTGACAGTGGCCAATGCCAGGTGCCCCAGAGGGCCTCAATTTCCCCATGTCTAATCCAAAGCATTCCCCAGGGTGACTCCTGCTGGGAGAGCCTGGATGTAGCCTATGTATGAAACTCCCTCTGGCTAACACGGTAATATCACTCCCGGTGGGGAAACTCCTCTGAACAGGGAATTGAGTGATGAGAACACACAAGCCCTGCCGGAGCCCAGGTGGGTTTTCATCGTCATAGAGCTGGAGTTTATGACAAACAGAATACTCACTGACATCTAGAACTACTGGCTGCCTCGCTGTGGCTAGTAAGGCTTTCTGGTAAGGCAACGCCATCGCTGATGAAATATAGTTCAGGACTCCTCTGTCTGTCCTTGAACAATCAGGAAATCTCCAGTGATGTTAAGCAAAGGGCACTGTTCCCTTCTGAGCCTAGGTGCCAGATAGGGACAGAAGAGATCCTTAAACCCACCCAAAAGATTCTGAGGGCTGGAATGCTTGCTGTCTACCCACCCCCAGTAATGAATGATGCTCAAAGCTCAAAGAGATGGGTGTGAGCCAGACGGCTGAATCCAAATCTTGGGTTCTGATTGAGTCAGCTTTGGAACGGCAAATGGATGATGGGTTGTAGGAAGGGTAGGACTGGAGGAAGGAGACTGCTGCTTTGGGTCAATTTTTTAACAATTTGTCTCCTAAATTCTTGTGTCTCAAGGGTGCCCGTAGCTATGGAGGGGCCCCCGTTAGAGCAGAGATGGTGTACGATTAAAATGGAAATCAATCAATTACTGACGAGCTTCTTGAAGCACGGGCAGCATCTCCAGGGACCCCTTCTCCCCACGCTAGCGGGTGGGGATGGGGGGAAGATGAGTATTCTGAGTATGTGTTATTTCTGTGTCCACTTCTTTCCTTCTCACCATCCCGGTCTTCAAGTGCCAGCGCTCAAATTCCTCCCTCTACGCTCGTTTCCTAAAGAGGATGGTGGTGACACTGGATATTTGCTCAGTGGGCATCTCCCCACCACTTGGGCTCTTCTCAGCCTTCTGCACCAGCTCCAACCTCCTAACCCCCTGCTGTCCCTCCCCGCTTAATGACTTGAGAGGAAGAAGACCTCAAATCTCCATTCTTCCCCAATGACAGGACCAAGGACACAATATTGTGCCTAGAGCAACTGCCCTGCCAACTCTCGTGGCGTTTCTCATTCAAAACAATGTGTTGTTTCTGTAGCAGAGGAAGGCCCAGTCTCAAATGACTTGTCATTTGCTCCACTGCTGGAGGCAAAGGTGTAACCACTGCCCAGTCAGCCATCCCTCTGCTTCCTGTTTTCCTAACACTCGGTGAACACCCTTGCTCATGATTGATGCTTTCTGCCTTCCCTTGCACCAAGGTGTGTGGTTTATTTGAAACCGGTCACCTGGACATGATGTCAGATCAAAGCAAGAAGAATCCTACCCCGATGACATACTGTACCTGCTCAGATGATTGTAGCTTTCTACTAGCTCTGTCCCAACACGACCAATGCCTAGGTCTAGTTGTATTTTTAGAGGTAGTCTCCCCGGGAGAACTTCACGGAGCATGGCAGTGAAGCAAACTGAGCTGCTGCTGAATAGAAATAAGGAGTTGGACTGAGGGCTTAATAATAATAATCACTGCCACCTCCAGAATCCAAATTTTTGCCCAGCTCAGCGAGTTACTCTGCCCAATGGTGCTGAGACCTCCATGAAGGTCTCCACCATCCGTCCAGCTTTCCAGGTGTATTTCTATGGACATGGGCCAAAACAGAAAGGGCCACACAGGCCAGTCGATGAGGCACTGGGCTGGGAGTCAGGAGATCTGGGCTCTATTCATGGCTCTCCCACTGGATGACCTTGTGTAAATCATTTGCTCTATTCCGACGGCAAGCTCTTTGCGCAGGGACGGTCTCCCACCGGATGCTTGTACAGCACCAAGCTCCATGGGGCTTCTAGGTCCTACAGTAATGGCAATGAGAGGTGAACTAGCCTCGGGCACTGGTTCAGCTAAGCTGATGCTGTTTACATCTGCGATAAAGCAATGTAACTTGCATTGCGGCTGGCCACACATCTCTGAGATCGCCACTCACCAAGACTCAGACTGGCCCATTAACATTTCTGCAACAAGGGCCTGCCCAGGTAAATAATATGAGCAGGAGCTGATTCATCAGATCCTGATCTCAGAGGCACGGGTGCAAATCTGGAGTAACTACATTGGCTTTTCAAAGAGACTAAAGCAGGACTTAGTTTAAATATTAAGAGCTTCATGGGGTGCTTTGATGGCACTGATTTGGCGAAGACATGAACAGAATGTTGGGAATCATTAGGAAAGGGCCAGATAATCAGACAGAAAATATCACATTGCCTCTATATAAATCCATGGGACGCCCACATCTTGAATACTGTGTGCAGATGTGGTTGCCCCATCTCAAAAAAGATATATTGGACTTGGAAAAGGTTGAGGAAAGGGCAACAAAAATGATTAGGGATACAGAACGTCTTCCGTACGAGGAGAGATTAATAAGATGGGGACTTTTCAGCTTGGAAAAGAGACAATTAAGGGGGGATATGACAGACGTCTATTAAATCGTGACTGATGTGCAGAAAGTAAGTAAGGAAGTATTATTTACTCCTTCTCATAATACAAGAACTAGGGGGGCACCAAATGAAAGGAATAGGCAAACAACAGGAAGAATTTTTTCACACAACGCACAGTCAACCTGTGGAACTCCTTGCCAGAAGATGTTGTGAAGGCCAAGACTATAACAGGGTTCAAAAAAGAACTAGATACATTCATGCAGGATAGGTCCATCAAAGGCTAGTGTCTCTAGCCTATGATTGCCAGAGGCTGAGAATGGGCAACAGGGGATGGATCACTCATTGATGACCTGCTCTGTTCTTCCCTCTGAAGCACCTGGCATTGGCCATGGCTGGAAAACAGAATACTGGGGTAGATGGACCTTTGGTATGACCCAGTCTGGCCGTTCTTATGTTGAGCCATTCTGCCTTGTGCAGAACAAATAGTCTGGCCAGAATATCTGGAGAGCAACCAATCCAAGGGCGGGCGCATTCCTATGCCCCACGTCACCGGCAGCTCACACAATCCCAGTTGGAAGAGTGCATTCTACTGCTGTGAGTGTAGATGTTGCAGGGCACATTCCAGCATATTTGGATCCTGCCCTGATGCAGAGCCCTCCTTCTGATGGGCGTGTGACACACAGCACTCACCTGCGGTCACATCTTTATAATAATGAAGGAAACTAGGCAGGAAAGCACAGAAGAGCAAGGTCCTACTGCTGGATCTGCCACAGAATTCCCATCAGACCTTGGGCAAGTCACTTAAAACCTCCAAAACTCTGCATGCCTGAGTTTCCCCATCTGTAAAACGAGGATGACAATATTTACTCATGGGAGTGACGAGCTGTTTTCTAATTATGTGGAGAGAAGGTGCCAAGAAATGCAAAGCCAAAACCTCCATTTCATAACGAGCGCCATCTAATTGAACAGAAAATCTGCATAATGGGCTTCAGTAGAGGTGAAAGACAGTGCTTTGGAGACAGCAACCAGGGATTCCTAATGCAGGTGCACCAGTGGGAGAATGCATATCTGAGGCCAGTCCCGGTCTCATCCCAAATTTGATACAGTTCCACTGATTTTGGCAGAGTTACTCGAGACTGGCAGCAGTGTGAGATCACAGACTCAGGCCCCAGGTTGCTTATTTTCATGTAATTTACTCCTTCCTTTTGTTCCTAACTCTGAACTTCACCCTTCTGTCGAGGGATCACAGAATATTTGTGCATCCTGCTCTACCCAGACGCATCCAGGTGACTTAGAAATGCAAACAACAGACACGGGCCAGTTCAGAATCTCACAACTAGCGTGCCAGCCCATCCCACTAACCTCATGGTCACCCATGACTGGTCTTTCCAGCGGGCCTCTTTGTATTTTGCATGGCCTCCTGGTCCCGAGTTTTCACAGGAGTTCATTTCCTATCCAGGCAGCTCAGTGAATGGAGTGCATGTTGAAAAATCTGGGCATCAGTGTTACAGAGGGAATGGCTGGGGACCAGAGCACTTTGTGGAGGGACCAGTCATAGCTACTGCTCACCCTGGAAAATCCAGCCCTGATCTCGTTTGAAAATCTGGTCCGCAAGACCAACATTGCTTCACTTCCTTTGAATGCTCTGTCTGGCCCTGCCTCGCCCAGCCAGAATGAAGCCATCAAAGATGATGTTAAAAAAAAAAAGAAAAGAATTTCTAGGCTGACAGCGTGAAAATGGCACCGGCGGGTGATTGACAAACGTTCCGGTGAAGAGACCAGGCAGCGTTCGCTCTAATTACAGACTGTCCCTCTGGCAGGACCTGTCAGATGACTCTCGCCCCCAAATGGCTCCTCCGCTCTCCTTTTGCACCTCTGTGCGGCGGCTCTTTCGTCCCAGCCTGGCCTGCTGGTTGCCCTGCAAGCCTTGAGGCTCTGAGTCATCCTCCATCAGGTAGGAGTCTGGCGAAAGAAACCGCTCAGTCCACCTGACATGCTTGTCATGCACTCCCTCTTGAGTTGGCAGGGAGAGAGTTCGCATCCTGGGACATGTCAGAGATCAACAGATCTCCGGGCCCCTTCATTCACCTGAGTGATGTGAGCCTGGGACTACTGGTAGAGTCATCAAAGGAGTTTAGCGCATAATTATTCAGCGCGTATGCAAAGCAGGAGCAGGACAGGATCAATATTGGGATGGATCTCTCCAAGCAGCATCTTGGGGATTCAGTAGACTCCCCACTTCTCTTCCAGGGGTGGGTCAACCCGTGACATGGGACACAGAGCTCAGATCTTAAGTTCTGTGTAAGGCAAGACTGTGACCTTGACACTTGCTGCTAACAACTCACTAAGGTGTTTTTCACTCTCCTGACTCTTCCTGCTAAGGGTTCAGAGTGACGGAGTCCAAATAGGCAGTTGCTGGATGAGGAAGGATTACTAAGAAATGCTCAAGACACCAAGAGCCATTTCCTACTCTTTGCTACATTAGCATAAAGTAAAAGGAACTCCACTGAAGTGAATGGATTTACACTAGTGAAGACACAGTTCTGGGAAGTGTCTCATCCCCTTTCTGATAAACCGGAGGGCACTCAGAGAAGAGCAACCAAATGATTTTGTGGTGAAGGCGTTGGCCTGTGACTCAGGAGATTGGGGTTCAATTCCGGGGTCTTCTGCAGGCGGCTTGTGTCACCCTTAGACATGATACCCAGTCTCTCTGTGCCTCAGTTTCCCTTTCTTTAAAATGGAAATAACAATGTTTCCTTTGTCTGTAAACTGTCATTGCGTGTTTATATAGCACCTGGCCCAATGGACCCCCACTCGACAATGGTTGGGGCCTTGACACCCTATTATAAGCCGCCCGAAGATTGAAGTGAGTGATCTTGAAGTGAGTGATTCATGTGAAAGGATTAAGAGAACTGATTCACTGCGGTGTTACTCCAGTTACAATGACGGTGACTTCAATGCAGTTACACTGGCATAAAACTGGAGAAAAACGCAGTGGTTAAACAGGCCATATAGATCTTGGCTTGGAGATTATGAAGGGTGGAGGACAAGGTAGGGTAGGTTTGAAGAATGTAGCATCCTCCCTTTATGAAGGATAAAGCAAAAAGAGAAAGGAATTATTTAGCATAGTGTAAAGAGCTCTAATGAGGAGTAATGGGATTAAATTAAAGGAGGCAAGATTTGGTTATAACGAAAAATTTCCTGACAAGCAAGATCTAATTTGTGAAGTAGAGAAAGTCTCTATTACTTGGGACATTTAAAGATAGACCAGACAAGACACCGGGAAACATTTAAGAAGGAAAAGGTGTGTGTTGGGAGATGGAGAATCGTCATCATTAGAATTAGTCAGAAAAGTTTTGTCAAAGCAGTTTTCTGTTTTCAACTAAATTGAAAATTTTTATGCAAGAGTTTTATTTTTTGGTGAAATTTTGTTTAGGAAAAAAAATCTTTCAAGTACATTGAAATTTTAGATATTTTCAGAATGTAAAGTTCCAATATGTTGTTTCAAACCAACTCTTTGGTTTGTAATTTACTATATTTTATATAGAAAAATGAACTTAATTTAAAATGGGTTGAAAACCAGACAAAACACTTTAAATTTATGAAATCCAAACAATTCAATTCTGGACACAGAATTTTTTCCAGAATTTCATTTTGCAATTTTTTTTTGACTATTTGGCCATTTATCCCAATTTGAGATGCAAACACATTCAAAATATCAAAAATTTTCATGGGTCACAAAATCTGCTTTCTGACCAGCTGTAATTATTGTATCTATGACAGTAACCTCCTGCAGGGGTGGCGTGAGATTTTTTGCCGCCCTAGGCGGCGAAGCCAAAATACCGCCGAAATGCTGCCAAGGAGGTGATCAGCGCTGTCCCCCTGCACCCGAAGCAGTTCGCCAGCCCTGGGAGAAGCAGGTATGGCCGCCAAAATGCTGCCCTGCAAATTGCTTAGGTCGCCTAGTGTTTGCATCGGCCCTGGCCCCTTGAGCTCCTAACCAAATCAGGCTGTTGTGCTACACAGTGTAAGAGTTAACTGAGTGGAATTCTGTTCATCCACCATGGAAGGAAGAGCATTTAAACTGGTAGTTCCAAGAAGTCTATTAGAGATGCTCCCAGCCCGATGCTTACAGCTCTGAGCTATCCCCTTCGCCCATTATAATTCCCCAAGTCAAGACAAGAGAGGTTTTCCTTTTTCCACTGTTCTGGCTTAGAGTGTCCATCTTTTCTCCTTCCCGTCTGGGCCAAATCCTGGTCCCACTGAAGCTGACGGGAGTTTTGCCACGGACTTCAATGGCGCTAGGAATTGGCCAGCTATTTTTCTTTTGTTTTTCCTCTCCATTCTGAAAGGTCAGAGGGTCAATGGGAAACAGCGCAGCGCCAAAAACAAAAATTAGAAGCACATATCTGCTGCTCCCAGAGAGGCACACGTCGGGCTAATCACTTTGAAAGGTTCGTTTACAGCTGGTTCTTTTCCTCTGAATGAAGGAAGAAACATTACATATCATTGCTATTTCCCTCTCTTTCACGTGCTCCATTGGTATCACCAGTCTTGCATTTCATTCCCTTCTCCTCTCCTCTTTTGGGGCCATATTCTTAGGACAGCCAAGCTGCCAGGTAGACACCGAAATGAGGGGCCAGCTTGCCTCAAGAGTTCTGTGCCTTGGGTGCACACTGGGTGCTATGCACTTTGGAAAACGCAGCTCTCAGGATATGCCTGTATTGCACTAAAACGTCCGTGGCTGGCCCGGGTCAGCTGACTTGGGCTCGTGGGGCTATAAAATTGTATTGTAGACTTCCAGGCTCAGACTGAAGCCCTGGGCTTTGAGACCCCATGAAGGGGAGGGCCCCAGAGCCAGGGATATAACCCGGACATCTATACTGCAATTTCAAAACCCCACAAGCTCAAGTCATGGGCCAGCCAGGGGTGTTGTAGGGCAGTGTAGATACATCCCATGCACCACACCGGGAGCTGCTGGTTCTGGGATGTTTTGGAAAATCGGGCCCTTACTGAGGTCTCTAAATGGGAAACGAACTCTTTGAGAAACAGCCCTGACTACGGGTGCTGAAAATCTCATCCTTGTTATCTAACTAGTCTAACTATCTAACTAGTCTCTTATTCTGCATCAGGTCAGGGCTGGCTAAGCCAGGAACCAGAGTTGACCTGCCCTCCCTTTCATGTCTGATTTGGCAAACACCACCTTTAATATACAGAACTGCAGGGGGCGGGGGAGCCCATGTGTTGGAGAAGTATTTGGATCTTGCATGATTATTAAGCATGTCTTCTATTTCCCATTCAGGTCAATGGCAAAACTCCCACAGAGTACATTGGAAGCGGGACCAAGGCCAAAGTAACTTGTTTAGATTGACACTGTGTTGTCAGCAGTCTCTCCGATGACTATTTCATCCAGGCCTAGGAAGACCCTCTGTGGAGACACTAGGCAGGAGGAAACAGTGTGGGGAGCCAGAAGGAACCCCAGGGTTGGTCTGTGTCTAGCAGCGTCAGGGAGGAATCCCCTTTACACTCATCGGAATGAAGCAGAGCAGGCTGGAATTTTTCATTTGAAACTTTTTGTTGACAAAAAACGGCCTTAAAATTTTTTTAAAAAACAACCATCGGAACACCTCCCCCAGCACCCCAAAAAGCTTCTGCAAAAACCAAATGGAAAATTGCAGGAGTGGAGGGGGGCAGAAAAATGACCAAAAAGGGGGAACCATCCCAAAACTGACACTTTTTCCATTTTCTTGTTTTTTCCCCAAATCAAACAATTTCAAACATTCTAAATTCTTCTTCCTTTCTTTTGCTGAAACATACATATACTATTTTCCATCCAACTTTATAATCAAGGCCAGTCTTCACTACAAAATCCAGGATAGAAACAGCCACCATGCAGGAAAATAGCATGACAGATAGGACTTAAATGTACCCAGAGATTAGCCTCAGTTTCTCAGGCCTCCTACGATCTCCTTTCTGGCTTTTATTTCCTAAAGATCTCAGAGAGCAGCCTTTATAGCAAACCATGCTGGCCTTAGACTGCCAGAAAACAGTATTGCCAACTCCAAGGTTTTAAAAATCATGAGTCAGGCCTAATAAAATCCCAAGAAAATAAAGAAAAAATCCTGAGATTAGATAAAAAAGTATGATTTTAAGCCATCTACATTTCTCTTAAGCTTGTAGTATCATGTTTTCACGCTACTATCCAGAAATGAAGGTTAGAAACATACTTTCGAAAAAAATTAAAAATGAATTCTGAGATTCTTACATAATCACATAACTCCTGGTGCTGGGACTTTAAGAAAAACTCACAATATTGCTCAATAAAATTGCTAAGGTTAGGAATACTGAAAAACCATGGAAATCCCAGAGTAGTTTACCACCACCAGCCCTGCAGTAACTGGCACCAAATCTCCTTAACTCCAAGGCAATACTAGATACTCTTATGGTATCTCCTGCCTGCCCCTTGGGAAGCTGGAGTAAATGGCTAACTCAGGTGTATGGCAATGGTGAATCATACCCATGGGATCTTGGACCAATACTGCGGGACAGTGTAATGTTTTGGTTTTGTTTCTTCACTCTGGGTGTTTGGTCTCTTCTGACCCTTCAAGACGTTTTGTTAGTGAAGGCTGTCTCACAGCTGAAAGGGGGAACAGCAATGGCAGCAGCGGATCGACCCGAGTGCTGGCTTCACTCCCTGAATTTCCTTTAGGAATGATATAATCCAGCAGGACAACATAATACCCGACCTGTTTACCCCCAGGCCTCTCCTCAGAGCTGCCTTAAGAATGGGGAAGGTGTTTAACCTGCATAGCTTTGGTGCTATCTACAAAATGCCTGGCCTAAATGGGCCATATCTTTACTGGAAGGATGAGACTGTGTCCGGGTGGCATTCCCTGTACTGACAGGACATGGTTCGAAACTGGAAGCTTCTCTCCAATCTCCCTGACCCCCGCCCTCCTCCCCCACTTTTGGAAATGTCGCTCCAAACCACCCACGGTATTGCTGTTGGGTAGAACTAAACCTTGCCAGAGAAGGCTTTGCAAAAATCAATACCCAGCCCCAGCGACGGGTCTTCAACCCAGGACTCTAGCTGCAACGTATGAATCAATAGCAGAGGTCAGAATTCCCCAGAAGACATCAGCGTGCCAGGAGCTGAGCTCTCTGGAAAAACCTGGCCTTTATTTAGGTGCCTTTTGGAAGGTGACAAAAAACTTGAACCTGAAGTGCTGAAGCAGGGGGAGCTGGTGGAGGGACGCAAAGAAGGGAGTGATGTGACATCTGCTGGTACCCCACTAGGGAGAACATCCACTAAGGGGTAATCTCCATTCAGTATGAGCCAAAAATCTCTGGCACAGTTGAAGTGTGTCCAAACATTAATAAATAAATAAATAAACAAATCTGGCCCCCCAAAATCAAGCGATTGGTTTAAAAGCCATGAAAATGTAAAACTAAACTAATAAATGCAGGGTTCTTTTTGTTTGCTTTCTGCTATGGAGCCTTAATGTGAGGGGTCGGGGGGAAAGAGAGATATTTTCAAGATCTTTCTCCACAAGGAATAGGGCTAGAAATGCCCTTGTTGGTTTAAATGAAAGCTGAGATTGTGATGTGTTCATCTGACTCCTAGATACGGGTGGGGCATTTAGAAAACTCCCAGATGTTGTGAGACTCGCGATAAAACCATGAGCGCTGGCAAGAATTGAGAGAGTAAAGGGAGGCAGAGAAAACCTGACCCTGGTCTTTCCTGTAACTCAGGTGACTGCTGGAGAAGAAGCCTTTGTGTGTTCATAAAAGGAGAGAAAGGAAGGGGGGGCCAAGGGGCAAATCAGATGTTCCCTGTGCTAAAGAAATTGCCACCCTGGTATGTGGCTAAAACCTGGCTCACCCCAGGCGGTCGCTCTCAGAGACCTGCCAGGGCACTGTTCAGAGACACCAGTGTTCCCAAAAGCAGGAGAAGCAGCTGCCTAGAAGAGATTGCCCAGACATGGTGGCACCTGGGCGAATTCAATCCACTGAGGCCAGGATGGAAAGGGCCAGTGCTAAAGGTAGGTCATGCCCTGGGCATGCTAGAGAGGGGCCTGCTTTTTGCTCTGCTTTGCCAAGCACCGAACACTTGGCATCACTGAGGCAGCAGAGCTGTGTTTTGCTCACTGGCTGGTTGAAAACACACGCAACCGAGAAAACAGGAGCAGGAAGTTCTCCTGGCCTCTTGGATCCCAGAGCTTCCTGGGGACAACTTTTTGAAAGCTATAGATGGAGCCGGTCTCTGCACATTGGAACCTGATCCTAGATCCGATGCTGGCCAATAATGGCTACTTCCGGATCATGAAGGACAAGACACACCTGTCCAAGCACAATAGCCCCATGGCTGAAGCAGTCCCCAGTTGTGTTGTTCTCCCCTTCCCAGCAGGAGAATGGGAATAGAAGGTGCATCAGCATAATCATGAATCCACCAGCCCTGCCTGCCCCTCAAGCCTCCACGGGCTGCTGAGTTTAGGGATTCCCCTCAAAAGACAGCTCTGTGACATGCAGAGCATGGGAGGTCCCTGACTTCTGCACCCCATCCTCCTGCGCAGCAGAACTTCACCAGCTCCACCACATGTTGGATCTTTTGCCGCCAGGAGAGCAGGGGGCAAGATTTGCTCCCATTTTGAATAACCCTGGTCATGCTGGACGTAGCCCACACTTTTTGAGATGGTAACACAGTACAGCCATCATTCCCAGATCCTTCTGCAAATTCGTGTGCTCCTCCCACCTCTCCTAGCTGCTCACCAAACCACTTCCTCTCGTCCCTGAAGGACAGGGCACCAATAAAACTGGAGTTGCTCAACAGCAGAGAACAGACAAGCCCTTTATAAAAAGCAGGCTGGCTCTGTGATTGGATTGTACCACCACGTAAGAGACCTGGATTCTGTTCCCAACTCTGCCACTGGCTTCCCATGTGACTGTGGGTGCGAGTCATTTCACCTCCGTTCCTCCTCTGTGAAATGGCAATAGCAATGCTTCCTTTGCCTGTTTTGTCTTTGTAGATTGTAAGTTCTTTGGGACAGGGACTGTCATTACAGCACCCTGCACAACAGGGCCTTGATCTCAGTCAAAGCCTCTAATCACTATTGTTATGTTCCTGGCATAAAAACAGAAATTAGATAAAAAACATAAAATCCTCTTGCAGGGAGGTTGCAACGTAATGCGACTTTTATTCTTAGAATTCTGAACAATAGCACACAAGAGCTAAACACCAGTAGGAGACAAAGCAGGCTGCTCCCTTAAGCCGAGAGGCACAACTCACCCCCACCATGCTGTAGACTGGCTCTCTGCTACGAGCCCCAGATCACACGCTTCCCTATGGAGCCCCTTAGCCTGCAAGCAGGATCAGGAAACCGTTCTTAAATTGAAAGTGATAGATCACAGTTTTAACACCGTTTTCAATAGGCCACAGCTACTGTAACATAAATTATAAATAATAATAATAATGAGCCTGATTCTCCTCACGTGCTGGCGTAACTCCATTATCTTTGGTGGATTTGCTCCTGGTTTACATCAGTGACAGTGAACTTGTAATCAGATCTGTGGTAAAGTAAATAGGACTCCACACCCATGGGAGTTGCACTAGGTAAAATTAAGTCAATGACTTTTAAGTTAAGACCGATGTGTTAATAACAAGAGTTTTAGATATGCCAGTTGTGCATCCCACTGCAATCAGCGCAGAAGAAAGTGCCCACTGCAGCTATAAACCTGCTTTTGATTAACATTGCTGTCCGAAGACCCTCCTTCCTCTTTGGCTCTTTGTTAGAGTCCATTCAGACCACTGCATGGCTTCTCTCTAATTTCTGTGCGGTCCAAACAGTCTAAATAAGACCCCTGGCTTTCCAAACCACAAGGCCTCTATTAAATTAAGGGTTAAAGGCAATTCCAGGCACGTCTATCAATTTGATGGTGACTGTTCTGTCCTTGATGTTTTCCAGTGTGACGAGCCCAGTTTCAGATTGTCATATGGACTCTGAGTCAGTCCTTCAGTGGGACTTAAAGTTAAGCATATGTGCTTACAGTCTTTGTTGAATTGTGGCCTTCAGAAACTAACTGATGCAGCTGAACTGGTTTTGAAGTATAAAGAGATAAAGGCACCCAAGTTTCATTTACAGTCTTAGAAGTGTTAAAAAAGTAAAACACCCCAAAGCAAACAGCAAAATTTGGCATGACCCTTGCATTTATTAGGGGTTCTGTGCATTATTATTATTATTATTTGCAACGCCTCTTTTGAACTCTAGGTTGGGAGGTGAAGCTGCTCTGTTCGATGACTAGAAATGAAAGTCCTGCCCCCTTAGGTGAGGGAGAAGTCACAATGCAAACTACAACTGAGTGAGGGGGAAAAATGAATAAACAGTGATGGCAGAGAAGGTCATAGGGCCAAAATAGAGGCATCAGAAGTGGGCACTGAGGAGGTTCTGGATTGATAATCCTACACCGTGGAGTCTTCTCTCTATTCACAGAGCAGGGCAAGGTTCCCCACACACATCACCCACCAGTGTATCCCACCTCTGACCTGGTGGAAATGGCTCTAGGTGTGGGAATCAGGCTGTATTACAGTGCATGGAACTGGAGAAAGAGGGTCAGATTACAGAAGGGATCTAGTTTGGTGTGACATCAGGGGCTCATACAATCCGGTGTCAGGTTACTATGATAGACAAAGAGGGGCTGCAAGGGACCATGAGAAGTCATCTAGTCCAGCCCTCTGTGCTGAGACAGGACCAAATATACCTAGATCATCCCGACAGGTATTTGTCTATCAAAGCTCCAGTGATGGAGATTCCACAAACTCCCTTGGCAGCCTATTCCTGTGCTTGACTATCTTTGTAGTTAGAAAGTTTTTCCTTTAACATAACTCTCCCTTGCTGCAGATTAAGCCAATTACTTGTTGAACTACCATCAGACAAACACTGGCCTCTAGGCAGGCTCAAAAAAGATCTCCCTCTTACAACTCTGCCTGCTCACTTCATCACTTCCTGCTAACGAAGCACCATCTCCAACACCAAAGCCTGGCTTCGGCCTATTGTGGTGATAGGGTTCTTTTGCAATAGGGACACATCTACTATGAACTAGACTTAGATCCACTAGCACATTTCACACAGGACAATCAATAGTTGTGAGTTGGTAACAATGTTCAGGAGCCAAAGTCATTTCACTTTAAGCATTTTCATGGGTCCCATTGATTTCACAGGGTGGGAGCACATGGGTTAAGTGCTTTGCTGAATTGGAATGAACTTAAGCATGTGCCTAAAAATTTTTGCTGGATTCAAACTGATGACCTAGAGGTGAAAGGGTCAAACTAGACCTTGACTTAGAATGTACAAAAACTCAGAAATATGCTTATTTCAACTGGACTTTTTAAAGCTAAGCACCTACACAAATTCTTGCAGGACTGGAACCTGTGGTGAAAGACTTCATCTTTCAGTGCCAATACTTTGATGAGAAAAGATCCAAAAACATCAATGTAATAATATTTACTTACATGCATATGAATCTTTTTACCCAAGGATTTCAAATCATTTTATGAGCATCATTTTAGCTTCACAAGGCCCTCCTATGATGTAGGGATGAGTAAGGATTATTATGAGAGAGGATTAAAAATGTTTGAGTTCTGCTTTCATCAACATTTTTGATGACAAACAAGAAAAAATGGAAATGTCTTCTCATTTTTCAGTCAATCCTGTTGCCACTTAACAGTTTTCAATATTATGCTTTGGAATCGAGAAAATTTTCCCACCTCTTTTTCAGCTAACTTTAATTATCACCATTTGTAGGAAGGGAATCTACAGACAGACATGTTAAGTGATTTGCTAATGGTCACAGAACAAGTGAGTGGCAAAACTGGAAACAGAACTGAAGAGGCCTGAATCCCTGAACCATTTTCATTCCACAAAATATTTAGGTTTTTTATATTTACATTAAATAAACTCTCTCATGTTGGCTGTTTGCCTGAAGTGCAGGGAGGTATTAAGTATGTACAATTATTGTTAGGTAATTGTCTGTAATGTTACACATGTAACAATAATAATGCATACAAAATCAGTTTAAATGATTTAAGGTCATGACCCCACCCAAGCCAAACTAACAACTTTCTAGGTTATAAAGTGCATGTTGTTTATGCATAAATCTGTCACAATCCAGCCAAATTACCTTGCAGAATATAGTTTTCTCTTCACGAAGCTTTGATACCATTGAAACATTACACGGCGCTGAGAATTATAGATCTGGGGTTGGTATGTGGAGAGACAAATATTTTGCAGCCCATTTGTAATGCAGGATTATAACCCATGTGGAGAAAGATTTCATTTCAACTTCAGTGGCAGCGAGTGACTTTTTTGACAGGTGAGGCACAGATCATAAAACAGTTATTTCCACCTCCACCTGACGCATAATGGAATAGCTATTAAAAGCTTATATTATTTATAGCGAGAAAACAGCAGACCAATCCAGGAGCTGGAGGCCCTCCCTGACTGCTGCTACCCAGGCTCGGAGCACGAGGCAGGCCAGGGTCTTAGCAATGGCTCCTCACACACATGTCTGGGGCCCACCCCATGGGGCGGGGGCCAGAGAGGCGCAGAGCAGACCCCATCCCCATCCCCTACTAGGTAGGCTTAACAGCTACAATCCTGCTGTGGCTTCACCACGCCGCGGTTATCACAGCAACACCCTGATAAAGTGACTCCAGGGTGTGGCAAATTGCCATGAAAACAAGGCCGCTTCTTGAGCCACTGTTGGCATTACCAAGAGCTGAGCCTCACACAGCGCCATTTTCCGGTGTCGCGTTTCACTCCTGGAGAGAGGGAGCCGTGACACTGGAATCAAATCATCATTTGCCCTCCAATCCTGCTGTATTTATCAATTAAAGAAATAAAAATATGCAGAAGGTATGGAGCTTTGGACACTTCTCGGTTTAACGGCGCCTCCCTAGCCTCCCCGTTCGGTTCCCAGTCTGCTACAAACTCCCTGTATGACCTGAGGCAATCCCTCACTCAGCTTTTCGGTTCGCCCTCCCACTCTGCACTGGGGGATGGTAATAACTTCTTTGCCTGCCTCTGAGGCACGGCCCGTCTGTTTGCAGACAGACCTTAATTAGCTCACTCTGTGCAGACCCTTGAGCATCCACACCTACAGTTAGGTTCGGCCCTAGTGGGGCTAGTGCCTGAGACCAAGGAGCATAGCACTACACCCAGTTCTCCGAGCGGCACCTCCATTTACTGTAGGAAAGATAGACAGAGGAAGGGATGGATCAAAAGACAGAAATGCGGGGGAATTAAGTCTGATTAGACACACTCACTCCATGGTCTGCAAGAGGCCAGACAGGCAGTGCTTCATTTGTAATGAAACAGGTGCCGGGGTTCAAGCAATTTTTTTACATTCATAACGGATGCAGCAAGCCCAGAGATGCCAGGGCTATGAACTGCCAAGCCCAGGGGTGCCGGGAGCCCTGGCACAAATTAAGCACAGCCATCAGGGCAGCTGAAAACCCAGAAGATCTATCTTTACTGTACGAGAAGTAAACAAACGCCAACAAACTCCACTGGAACAAAAGAACCACTGAGATTCTAATTATATCTCCCCGCTGGCCCCTGGCTTCAGAAGCTGATGGCTGCTACTTGGCTCTGGTTTAGTCCAAGGTGGTCGGAGGGTATGAACGCACGAGGTGCCATTGTGGTGCCTTTATGGACAGGACAGCCAAGCTGATGAGATATGTGGTCGCCCTGTAAACGTTTAGTCTGTAGGTGGTCTGAAGCTGAGGGCACCCTGGAATGAATGGGCTGTTTGTTCCTGAGGTAAAAAAATGAAATGAAAGAGTGCAGAGGTGGGAGAGAGAGAGGGCTGTGATTCTCCAGGAAGGATAAAGATACCCTGTGAAGCGCTGGGGGAATCAGAGCCCCTGGGGGCCCTGAAATGGTGGTTGCTCGCAGCGAGGGGTAGAGGGAGCCATCCATAAGGCTCGCTGACTAACTTGGAACCAGTCACCCTGCAGTTGACAAGGAAATGGCACCAGGCTAGGGACAAAATCAGTTTTGGGCTGAGAATGGAGGATAGGATCTTTGCTCCCCAGAGCCCAAGGATCCCCCCTCGTTGATGCAGAAATTCATTGCTCTCCAAAGAGCCTTTTGATGCGAAGCAGTGACCCCTGAAGCTCCAGATTCCTCCTGTTCTGCTTCATCTAATATAGTCTTCACTAAACTCGAACAAGTGTCTCCACAGCCAGACATCAAACTCGTAAGCGAGGGCAGCTGTGGGCGCCAGCAAGGGCGTCACGGGCACATACAATATACAACGGCACTCGAGAAAATTCCTCCGCTACCCCTGGGTACTGTGTTGGTGGCACCTCCGAGGGGATCTACCACGAAATGGCTTCCCATGTATGGAACGTCTCCAAGGCAAAGATGCATGAAGAGTTACGGGGAGTCTCCTCTAAGGGGTAAATGGCCAAGACTTGGTAAAACTTCCATCAGTCTGTGTAAATCCAACAGACAAACCAAAACACTTCTGATGAGCCAGCTCCTCAACGGTTGCCCATTCCTCCAGTGAAATTAAGGATTTATCTATGTGGTAATCACAGGGTATGAGCACAGCTTGAATGGACATACTCGAGCTAACTTTAATCTAGCGAATTTGGGATCTGGAGCAGGCTAATTGCAGCACAGATTCAACCGGTGATGCGCTGGGGCCCGCAACTGCTGTGGTCATGGCTCCACAGGGATTGATGGTGCAGACTGTGGGGAAAAGTTCTGCAAATCCCCTTCAGGATGGGAAACCATCACTGTGTAGTAGAGGGCAATCACAATGCACTGTGGGATCCCTTTCCAGGAATTTGTATGGTTGGATCTGACTATGGTGCCTTCCACCACAATAAGCTTCAGTGGCTTCTGGCATTTTCGCCATCGTGCCAGGGTTACAGTAGAACACCCACTGGAGCAGCTGAAACGATGGTAGCAGCGGTGGGATAGTTTGGCTTCAGTTCCTAGTGTAGACACAGCCAGTGCTGTTAGCTCCAACTGAGAACTGGGTGCCTCCTTAGAGATAAATTCCCCATGGGCTCAATACATAGGTCACCGGTTTATTTTTATTAACCCTCTGCCTCCCACGCTCACTTTAGTTCCTTGTTTCTTCTTTAAAAATAAAAAAAGGTGCGGAAACCCCAGTGGCTTTTGTGGCAGGGAAACACTTGCAAGGGAAGCAGATGGGGGGGCGTGGTGGGAAGCCAAGATGAAAGAAGGTAAAATTTCCTCTAATGACCTTCCCCTGGAATGGAACCTTCCCTCAGGGGACTTTTTTTAAAAAACTGGTCTGAATCGGGGGAGTTGTGCTGCTAGGTTTGATTCTTCTGTTTACAACCTGAATCAGCCTGCCAGATAAACAGGCTGATAAGTCACTGGGAAGGAGGGAAACCTAATCCACAAACTCATTACACAACATTTTAAAAGTCGCGGGGGTAGGGGGGGGGGGTGGGGGAACTCCTTGGTTTGTAACATTCTCCCTCAGTTTCTGAGTGAGGCCCTGGAAAATATCCCCAGAGCATCGCTTGCAAGGGATTGTATGACCCATGGGACTATGACATGGAAACTTACAGCCTCTGCACTGAGTTGTCAAACACCAATGCACCCGCCTGGGGACTGATTCTCATTTACACTCAGGCCTTATTTGCTGGCACTGGTTCTCGGTCGGGAGGCCATTGACTTTAAAGCAGTTACCTCTTACACCGGGGAGGGGGCATAAGGACAGCCTCAGTCCCCGTTGCTTGCTGTAGATTTTCTCCAGCAGTGGGACGCAGGCCTCAGGGAAGGGCGGGAGGGTTACGAGGCTTTGACTCTCCCGCCCTTCCCTGAGGCCTGCGTCAAAAGCAAGGGGAATCTTGTTCCCCCACACAGCCTTCTCTTCAAGGTCAAGTGTCCCCTGACAACCTCTCAAAACACCTCCTCCTACCTTATGCAAGGTTAGGATGGAGACATTTTTATGAATAAGGGGGTCACCAACGTGAAAACGTCAAGGACCATTGGGCTACGGGATCTGAGGAGTTAACAGCCGTGCCATAAAAGAGGGCAACCTGCACTGCGGTGCCTTTCAGGCTTGAACCAACATACACACACACACACACACACACACAGAGCACTCGCTGAACAACACTCTGTCCTTTGGTAACACTTTCCCGCCGAGGCTCTCAGAGCACTTTGCAAACACGAACGAACTCAGCCTCACAATCCCCCTTGGAGGCAGGTCGGTGTCATTACATCCTGTCGGATAGGTGGGGAAACCGAGGCACTGAACGGAAAGGAAACTGCACAAGGGGCAGTAGCAGCAGCAAGTGTGAGGCAATGGAGAATCAGGCACCTTTGGTCCAACTTCATGTAAGTGGCTTAAAAACATGGAGCAGGGGAACGGCAGGCAGCAGAAAACGGGGTCCTGTTCCATGGTGATGGTGTGTAACACGTATATTGATAATCACCCATAAAGAGTAGCCAAGGCTCTGCGCTTCTGCCTGTTTGATACTTAGGATCTTAAAGGTGACGTGGGAGGAGCTGAGCTTGACTTTTGACTCTTCTTTTGCTTTGTTTTATGAGGGAAAAGAGTTTTTTGGGGGGGTTTTGGTAGGGATAAGAAAGAGAAAAACCCACTTGCTTTTTACATTAGTCTTTGTTATCACTTCAGTGCATGGAGGCCTCCAGCTGTCCTCATTGTATTAGGCACTGTAAGTACAGAGTGAGTTGCCCCTGACCTGAACAGCTTAGTGTCTAAATAGACCAGACAAGGCAGTTGAGGCACAGAGCGAGAGACTGAGTGACTTGCCCAAGGTCACACAAGGAATCTGTAGCAGATCCCAGAATTGAACCCAAATCCCCTAGGGCCTAGGCCCATCTCTACAAGACAAGCAAGTATCTCTGTATCTGGTCTCACTGTCCCTGCTGCTGCTGAGGGACTCTGGTGGGGATTTGGGAAACTAGCGAGACATTGAATCATAAGAGACAAGTCAGTGAAACTTGAGTAATTGAGCCTGGGAAGAGTTTTTACAGTTAGATTGTTTAAAACTCTGCAGGCCAGATTCTCATTGATACTAGATTAAAGGAGTCTTAAAGTGAGAGTAAATGACATAGTCCACTTTAGGCCTAGAGTGGTGTAAAAGGCCCTTAATGTAACTACCTGGAGTCCCACTCCAGGTCTCTAGTCCTCCAAGGAGACCTCCAGCAAAACCAAGCAACACAAAACTCAAGAGCCCCAACGGTTCTCAGGTTAAAAAAAACTGGCAGAAACAAACCCCTTCACCTTTAAAACTCCGTAAGCTTCATCCTTCCAGGCCTTTGTTTTATGTATCATAAAGAAAAAAGAGTCCACTGCTACACTTCCCCCTCCCAGGCATTAAATCATCACTATAAACCTCCAGTTTTACACCTCACTTTCAAAGCACCCTCAGTAACCAGAGGATTTGCTCAGAGGAGACAGCACCACCTACTGGATCACCATGTCCTCACACTTTCCCAGGAGGTCTCCCATCCAAGCACTGCCCTAGCACATTCCTACTTGGCTGATCCCAGGTGATATAACTGAAGAGACTAACATGCCTTGGGGCTTTAAAGGGGGGGAAAAAAATCAAAGGCAAGCTGGGAAAGGGTTAACAAACAGATCAGTGCATGCAACCAGGCTCCCTGGCTGAGCCCCAAATCTCATGTGTTGGTACCTAGGCGCCTACCTCTGTCTCTGGGGTGGAGTAGTTCTAACCACAGGGCAGTCTCACCTGCATTCCATCACCGTGAGTGACAGCTGTGTGAGTAGTTTTTTGGGGCCCATCCTTGGCAAGATAAAAGATGCCTCCTGCCGGGCCAAGTCAGCCTCGCCCTGGAAATCTCCTTAGTTAGTAGAAACAGGTTAGCAAGCCCAGAGCCAAGGAATCAGGACCAGCGGGTGTTTCTTCTGCGGGATGTTTGGAAGTGCATTGCAACTGCCAGCTTGCATCTCTTTAGATGTCAGAACAATAACCTAGCACGGCATTAAGAAAGGTTTGAAAGCAGGAACAACCATGTCTGGATTAAGATACTGGCACCAAAGGCCCTTGCTTAGATCCCTGCTTCACAGAATCCCGAGATGACATCAGACTTTCATCTTTCACTTAGTAAAACTGTTTCTGGCTCGACTGTTTGCAAAGAAAAGCTGGAAACCGTGAACAGGGTGTACAACTCTCTGGCAGCATCTGTTCCAGAGAGTCTCTAGGGAATCATAGAATCAAAGGACTGGAAGGGACCTCAAGAGGTCATCTAATCCAGTCCCCCACACTCATGGTAGGATTCAGTATTATCTAGACCATCCCTGCCAGGTGTTTGTCTAACCTGCTCTTAAAAACCTCCAATGATGGAGATTCCACAACCTCCTTGGGCAATTTAGGCTCCAAGAACCATGCCTAGCACTAGGGAGCTCCAGTTCTGAATGGGGCCTCGACTGTAACACAAATAAAGAATTAAAACTCTTCCCTAGTGTTTTTCATCAGCAGATTTCAAAGCACTTTACAAAGAAGGGCAGTATCCCCATTTCCCAAATGGCGGCACAGAGAAGGGAAGTGATTTTTCTAAGGTCACTCAGGAGGCAAGTAGCTGAGCTGTGAATAGAACCAGTCTTCTGAGTCCTAGTCCAGTGTTCCCGCCACCAGACTACACTGTCTCATGACTTAAACATGTCATGCCTCAGTTTCCTCATCTTTAGCAGGGGTAGAACACCACCTGCTTTTATAAGGTTCTTTGATTTCTGCAGCTCAAAAGCTGCAGTATGTTGTATGTTCTATTCCTTTCCCCTCCTCTTGGTCTGCCTCACTTATTTAGGCTGTAAGCTCTTTGGGGCAGGGATCATCTCTTGCATTGTGTTTGTACAGCACTAAGGCTCTGATCTTGTTTGGTCACCAGCCAAACTGTAATAAACATGATAAATAACAATCAACATATTTTTTTAATTCCGTTTTGGTGCAACACCCCACTGTCCTGTCCCATGGAGGTTCTTTCCCCTGGCTGACCTCCACAGCACCGTCCTTCCAGAAAAGCGCTAAGTGACGTGTCTCACAGATGCGGCAGTACATTTATTCGACTTTGTTAACTATTCCCCATGTGGGGAAGACGACAGGCAACTGTGCATTGATTAATGCCCTGGGTTGAACATTCAGATCTGACTCTTCTCACTTAGCCCTGTGTCACTCTGCTGACTTCTAAACGTTCACTTTATGTTGACATAACTACACCACTCAGGGGTGTGGAAACCCCCCGCCCCCCGCAGCGACGTTTTTATCCTGACTTAACCCTCGGTGCAAACAAGGGACGGCTTCTCCCATCAACCTAACCAGCACCTCTCAGGTCTTCATGGGTGCAGCTGTCCTGCTGAGTGTGGTAAGTGTGGACAAGCCTTGAGATGGAATATGGAGATTTAGGAAGACAAAGACGACAACTTTTCAACTCTTCCCTACCACCTCTGGGCAAATTCCCAGCATCTCTTACACAACAAACTCATGAGAGGGAGACAAGGAACATTCACAAGGTTCATATGGTCAATTCCTGCTGTTTATAAGGCACAATCCTGATGTATACAAGGCAAATCCTTGATGCTCAGAGGGCAGGTTCACAGTATTGACATGGAATTATAAAAGCAGAGGGAATCCACTAAATCCCGAAAGATATGACTCAAGAAGACATTGAATTCTGTCATGCCTGATACTCAACAGGGAAAGAGGTATAGAGGTAGCTGTGAGGGAAGGGGTGGTCCATTCGGAGTGCCTCGGTGCCGGTTCCATCTGAACAGGACAACAGCTGGATCCTAGCCCTTTAAAAAATGTAGAAGGAACTCATCAACAGTCCAGCCAGTTAGCTGGTTAGTGAGAGAGCTCCTTGTAATTCATGCTCCACTGATAACACACGCGGCTTCTTATCTCCATCTGCACCCAGCTTCCAAGATGGTGCAGACGGGTTGTAACCCAACGTGGCCTCCTGGGGGATTTCAGAGGGACAGGACCCTGGAGAAGATGGAAGACTGAGCTTTCTACGGCTCCCTCCTCAGGTGTCTAGGCAGGTTGGTAGCTCTCAGACTGATTGGGCTCACTGAGGGCAGTTGCTGGTGTATGAGATGATCCATCCATCCAGCTCAATCAGCTGCATACAGCACTGCCACGTCACCTGCCTCGTCCACTCACAGCTCATGCTGTACCGAGGGCCTCTCTGGAGAGAGCTGGGCTGGGCTAGCAGTCGCCCCCAGCCAGTTTAGTGGCCTCCTCTATGATTCAATCCTTGACGGTGGAAACTTTATGACTAACTAACCATGCATGACAGACTCCAGTTTCATTCCCCCTGCTCTGAACAATGCCACCCTCCTTCTATAGAGACCTAACTAGTTCCCTTGGTGCGATACCTTTCCCCTTGCTGTTTATCCCACATGGACTGGGGGGGGGAGCAGAGAATCAGTGCCTTAAATGTTGTTGTAAACCCACTAGAGAGACAAGGGGGGTGAGGTAATATCTTTTAATGGACCAACTTCTGTTGGTGAAAGAGACAAGCTTTTGAGCTTACACAGAGCTCTGCTTCGGGTCTGGGAAAGGTACTCAGAGTGTCACAGCCAAATACAAGGTGGATCAGGCGGTTTAGAATATGTATTAACATCTATTGTAAGAGAGCATTCAAGATGAAGTGGCCTGTTAATACCTCTGGAGTCATAGGACAAAAGAAGGGGAATTAGTGGATTACAGATGGATGTAATAAATCATTAATCCAGTGTCTTTATTAATATCCTGGGATCACAGCTACACCAAGGCAGCAAACAACAACGGTCTTAAACCCATTATCGACTGGCATGAACCGCTCATTCCCTAGCCATCTGGGGCTGCCCTTCCTTTGCAGGACACAGCAGACACTTCTCTACGCAGGTTGTACAGCAATTTTTTCCAATTGCTTTTTAACTATGGTCACAATTTCTGTCGGGTCTGGGTCCTACCGGGGAGGGCAGCCCAGGCTCCATTGGCTGGATAAACACAGACATGAAGTAACCCCAGGAGCACAAGCTCCTTCCCGCTTTACTTCTCTGTTCCCCGCCCCAAACTAAAAAGGCTACAAGGAACCCCATGGACTGGAGCCCCACTGCACACTCCTAGCAAATTGCAGGGGCATTGCCTAGACCCAGGGAAAAACATGCCCACTCCAGCTCCTCAGAGCAAGTCAAAGCAGTTGCGTGAGAGACACCCTGGGGAGGATTGGCAGAAAGGCCGGACTGCACCAGGTTGGAGGAGTGGGTCGAACCCCCAGCTGGGGGTAGTTTTTTGATTCGCTTGCTCTGGTCGCTCGCTCTGAATGTGACCTTGTGGGGAAAAGGCCTCGCTGGCAGCAATGGCCCTCCCCTGAGTCATGCCAGCCCCTCACAAACCCTGCACCCAGCAGCAGCAATGCAAGTAAGCAGCCTGCCCCTTGTTCTGTCGCTGACGCCCGCGGGTGCCATTCTGAGGAAGTAACTGCTCACAGGCACCCGTGAGCACGCCAAGCACAAGGCAATGGACAATCAAACCAGATCCCTGCCTCCACTGATGTCAGCGGCAAAACACCCCTCAGCTTCAGTGGGGCCAGGATTTCCTCCCAGGAGACGACCCCTAACATCCAGCACAGCTCAGGGGCGCTACCAGCATAGACTTCCTCTCTTTAGAGCATCACTCAGTCTCCTCCCAAGCCGGTCTCCATCTTTAGGCCTAACCCATTCTCCAAGGTGGACTCAGGTGGGTTAATTGGCCTCCCAGGCCTACATTAACCCTTTCACCATTTGTATGGGGTAGACACCCCATCACAAGGACCTGTACTAGAACTCCATATCCAAACACACCTTTGAAATGCAAACCCACATCCTGATCTTAATAATGGCACCCCAGGGTTGAATGCCCTTGAGTTTTCCAGGATCCAGCAGACTGGAGGGGATTGGGAATTAGAATCGGAACCTAGATCAGCGTTTGGATGCACCGGTTCACAGCTAACACTGACACAGAAAGGTGTGGCTGGGTCTAGTCTAAGAAATCCATTGCCAGAGAAGTCTTGATCACTTAAGACTTCCTGGGTAATGGATTTCTTGTCTACTATGGGGTTACTGTTTGCAACACACACTCCAGTTCAGGTCTTCTTGGGTTCTGAGACCCTGAGAATGCAACTGTCCTTCAGTGGGATCATTCAACACAGGCTGCAACACTGAGCCAGAACCTGCTACCAATTTACACCAGAGTCAATCCAGAGCAACGCAGCTGACTTCAGGGAAGCTGCTCCAGATTTACAACAGCAGGACTGAGAGCAGAATTTGTGCCCCACCCCTTGTGCTCCCCAGTGATTGCATGATCTTATTGTCCCCAGCCTTCTCTTCTCTAGCCCCTCCCTGCATCGTCATCTCACATTGTCCTGCTCTTAAAGGAGAGCTCTTCGGAGCAGGCAAGCCATCTCTGTCTGTATCAGAAGGTGCCATAAATATGCACAGTGCTCTGTATGTACAGTAATGATAGTGTTCAGGACCTGGAAGTAATTAGGTTTAATGGATGTTCTTGCTGCTGCTTTTTGTACGGCAGATGTTGCCAGTGACAAATCATTTAGGAAGTTCATTCCTGCTGGGGTAAAATCCACGTCTCATCACCATTGCTTCCTTTCTTTGCACTTAAGAAAAAATCCAGTGTGGCCCTGTAAGCATGGGGGTTACCCTACCACACAGATATTCACTCTGCACCAAGCCGTTGCTATCTGTAAAATCTTAGACGCGCACACACACACAAAACCTTTCTTCCAACGGCAAAGCTGGTACATTGCAAACTCAGGGCTTATCAAACCAGCAAGGAAGAGACAACCTGAGCAGTACGCAAAGAAAGACGCTTGCATCACAGTTTGACATCTGGCTCCAATTCCCCTTGGGAGCAAGACAGGCGAGGGCTGGCTGTAATTGACCCCCTATTCCTTTAAATAGCGCCAATTGCCTATGAGATGGAAAAAGAGCAGTGTCAGAATCAGCTCAGAGTGGACCCAGCTGTCCTGGTGACCCGTGGCCTGAGGCTCAAGCCTTCTAACCCCCTCAGCTTCTCTCCAAAGACCATTAATGGTTCCTGACTTTATAGAACATCTTTCATTCCAAGAGCTTTAAAAGCCCTGGCCCGAATTCTAAGCGACGTAAAGGAATGACACAGCAGAGGATCTCAACCTCATTCAGCCCTGAGGTTGGGATTTTCCAAAGGTACCTCCAAGAGTTTAGAGGCCCCTTGAAATTCACCAGGGAACGTTACCTTTCTTTTGGTTAAAGTCCTACTTTTTCTTTTGAAAAAGGTGAAACCGACAGCGAACTTGAGCAGGTCCCCTCTGAGACACGATCAGCATGTCGTGAAGTCCTGGGTTTCCACGCTGCCTGTTGCAGGTGCCTCTAAACTGCGATCAGACGGGTGTGATGACTGCAGCGCACGCAGGCAGACTGGAGGCAGCTTTGATCCAATGACAATTGCCGGGAAGTCAAGGCGGCACAAGCTGTATGACCCCACCCCGGACCCTAAATGTGGACAGCCTTCTGCCTGCAGGGTAGACAGGCCCTCAGCGATGAACCGTCCTCCTCTGGGTCTCCTTTTTCAAAGAAGCCACTAAAATGAAGCCAGCCAAATTTGCCCACATGTGATGGAGAGCAGAATTTATCCCCCAAGCCTGGTTTACACACAGTTATTGAACTAGTTCAGTTAGGAATGTGATTTTTTACTGATATAGTTACACCGGTATCCATGCTGCCCATAAACACCCACAAAACCACCTCACCATCCTCCTTCAGATCCCCTCCTTAATCCTCTCCTTTGTCGATAAACTTGACAGCGGTCAGGCTGCTGGTGCCCTGAGACTCCTGCCTGTCATGCTAACTCTCTGCACTCCTCCCTCTGTCTGTAGCCATATGTCATCTCTTGACTTATACTTGGATTGTAGGCTCCTTGGGACAGAGACTGTGTTTTTGTTCTGTATTTGTACAGCACCTAGCGCAGGGGGGTCCTAGTCCACACTTGGGGGTCCTAGTAATATGAATCATAAAAATAACCAGTATATAGTATAGATTTGGATATACTGGACTAAAGGTCCTTATGCCAATATAGCTTTTTCCCCATCCTGTATAGGAATAGCAATACCACTTTTATACAACTATAACCGCGTCCGCACTAGGAGGTGCTGTGCTGTGTTTATTACACTGGTGTAGTTAAAGTCGTAAAACTTCCTCCTGCAGATGAAGTCTTAGCTCGAAGCGCGGAGTGGGGGAAAGGTGTTTGCTTTGATTTGGACTCAGTTTGGCCAGTCGTCTGGACCTAAGTCTCAGGGGATTTGGCTCCACACCCGAGCCAACCTATTCCAAGAAGGTGTCTTAGAACTGGGAGAAGGGGAAGAGTGTGACACTGCTTTCCATGCCCTTCTTTCCGCACACCATGCTGATTACACCTGACAGCACCCAAGGTCTCTCTAGGCCTGGGCGCTCACCCCTTGATGAGAATCTCTTTGTCACCCCTTGATGGTCTGCTGGATTCCACTGGAACAGAACGCCAAAAACAAAATGGCCGCCAGCTCCATCACCACGCTGCCTGGCACGGTTAGCGGGGACATCCATCAGCCGGTGTCAGCCTTGATGTGCGTCTCCGCCTTGACCTCTCACCCCCGCGATGATGTCACGGGGAGGTTGGCCCAGTGGCCAGCCAAGGAGCTGTCACCAGTCATGCCAGAACTAACAATAAAGACAAATGGGTCCATCACAGTAAATGGCTCTTAATGGGCTGCAGGAGGAGGTGGGTCAGCAGTGCGGGCTGGGCACCATATGTGAATTCTTCACTAATCGCTCCAAATTGGCCCAATTTGTTAGAGAGCGGCGCGGGGACATGCGCATTGCCAGCCATGGAGTCGTGAACATGAGCTGGCGTGGAAATAATTTGGGGCTTGTGCGGAGGCTTCCCAAATCTGCCAGCGAAAAAAAAAAAGGAAGCAAAGAGGAAGCAGGAGCTCGCGGGTTTGGCGCTGGGGATTTTGTTCTTTTTTTGACTTACCGCCTCTTGTTGGGAGGAGGAGAAAAAATCCCAGGACCTAAAAAGATTGGACAGGAACGAATGAGATCGTGAGATATCAGCTGATGACTACTAATACAATCAGGGCTGCACTGGGAATGTTACTGGACTGTGTCCCTTGCCCAGAAACCTTGCAAAGTAATATAGATGAGGCAACACAACCCCCCATGGAAAAATGAGAATGAGGAGAGACACGTAGGAAAAAATCTTTGGGAAAGTGAGTTTCAGGAGGGATTTGGAAGAGCGCTGGAATGACAGGAAGAGGCATGAGTGGTGCCAGGACAGTGTGATAAAAGGAAGGTGTTGAGATGAAAGCACTCTATTGCAGTGATTTTATCACAAGGCTCTCTTGTTAAGCCCCAGCTCCTGGAGTCATGTGATTATATCAAATTATCAGCTTTGGATATTTTTTTTTAAAGTAAGTTTTTATCCTTCATGATTGCAGAAAAGAGGCTGAAAATAGGATCCAGATGCATCCTGAAAACTGAGAAACCAGAGGGCAAACACAAAGGACCCAAATTTTATTGTATCGTTTTAAAAAAATCTCCTGATGGGTTGACTCATGGCTTTTGAGCAGTTGGGATGGGCAAGAGTTGGACTCTGAGACAGGAGGTTTGGGCTGAAATCCCAGGGTTGAAATCCCACACAGTTCTTGTGTGACCCTGGCCAGATTACTTCCTTTGTACCTCAATTTCCCCATCTGTAAAATAGGGGTGACACTAACCCTTTCCCTGCAAAGGGTCATGTGAGTGTGAGTCCATCAATGTGTGGGATGTAGTCAGATTCAGAGTGAGAAGGGCCTCTATAACCAAAAGAAAATGAGATAGACCTTTCCCATCCACCAGCCCCAGCGGGGAGATTAACAATCGCACCTGCAAGTTGAATGGAGCTAGGAGATACCCTTTTATTCAGACCTAAACTACTTAACCCCACAGCACTCCCCCTTCCCCCTCCAGCCCCTCTGTGACCATCTCAGCAGTCACACCCGCTATTGAAAAGAGGCATTGTACTAACCCTACCTTGGCTTCACCTCTCTTCATTGATCACGGGTGATTGCTCTAATTATCTCTCCCTGCCCCCTGGCCTGTCAGAGACATTCAAGAAGAGGTCACCTGGGTCATTGTTCATTGGGAAGAAGAGACGTCACCAGGAAGGTAATGTTTCGGAGCATCCTTTGATGCTCAACTACCAGAAATTACACTCCTGGGATGCAAGACACCAAACTCTTTCTCTCCGACTCACTTTTTAATCTTCTGTTAACAATCAGATGAAATGCCCAAGGAATCCCCATGTCCTGCTAGAACGCATAGCACAGGAGATCATAGTGCATCCTATTAAACCAAGCTCAATCCCACCCTATACTAGGGTAACTGGACAGCAAGTGTGAAAAATTGGGACGGGGTGGGAGGCAATAGGAGCCTGTCTAAGTAAAAGACCCCAAAATCAGGACTGTCCCTATAAAATCGGGACATCTGTTCACCCTGCCTTACACGCTATGGTCAGACTCAGAGTTGGTATGTCCAGGGGCTATAAATGCAACCCAGGCTAACACAGCATGGCTTCTTGTCTCCCTCTAGTGGCTAGACGATGCATAGATGTTTATATGGGTCCTTGGTGCCTATTGATCACTCAGACCCATATCCTCAAAGGTATTTGAGTGCCTTACTCCCATTGATTTGTGCTCTCGGGGCTTGCAAGAGATCTGCCTTGTTCCGTGTCTGGTTCCAAAAAGAGCTTGACAACACCCTGCCCAGACTCACTGTCTGGGAAGCTCAGCCCTTAAAGATACCTGTACCATAGCTACCATTTTATCGGGCCCAGCTCTTTAGCTCAAGCCACCAGAGATTCATTTCTGTACCAGGTGGTGGGCCTCTGTGCTCAAAGAACTTCCTGGAGGGGTTGGGTGCCCTTTGGTTGCTTGGTGGCATAAAGTGGCCAGAGGGCAAGTCTGGGTCAGATCCAAGAGCTCCAAATAGACTTGCCTCCCTGAATCTTTCTTATAGCAACATCAGCTCCATGAAAGCTCTTAAATCTGGTTCTGCAGAGAGCCTATGTGCTCATGGGAACATGGCAGAAACAGAAAGAAGCTTCTGCCAAATGTACACCGCTGAGCTCATGGACAGGATTTTGAAAAGGGCTCTGCACCCCCAGCAGAGGCCACATTTTCACAAGAGTTCTGTACATCTGGAGCGGAGCAATTCAGAAACCATGGCCTGGATTTAGGTACCTCATGGGAGGCAAGAAAGTTGGAAAATCTGGACGCTAAACTCTTGGAAATCTGGCTTGGGAACTCTTTGGAGACTCTCACTCCCTAGTCTCATTTCTGAATAGCTTTCTGCCTCCCCCAAGTCTGGAACACAGGAAGAAATCAGCCAACGTTCTTCAGCTTTTACAAGCTGTGGAAGAGACACTGTTTCTCCCTGCCTGCGTGCTGGAGGGGTCTTTCTACCACCACAGAGATCCCCTTGATATCTTTATATACGCCTCATCCCCCACAGAAAGATATGGGGGTTTTCATCGTCGCTCCACCAGCTCTTCAGCCAGGAGGGCTCCGAGGTTTGCGTAGTGGGACAGCCTCATTCCAAAGCGCCAACCTTCTAGAGAGGTTCAAAGGAGTTAATACAGTCCTTTGGAGACTGGAGTTGGGATTCATCTAGAGCAGCCCCTCTCTGAACGCTACATGGGTTCAGGCTTGCATCATCCGCATCTGGGGTGGGGGAGCCCCTAAAATCGGCTCAGCGGAAAGCAGATGCAAGGAAGAAAGGGTTTACAGAGAGATTGACCTTCCTCACGCTACCGTCCCTCTTCTTTCTCCAGGGGTCAGGTCTGGGGGTTCCTCACTTCATCCAATCCCCATTCGGTCTAACACTTCCTCGTGGTGCCCAGAGACTCCCACTCAGAACACCCTCTCCTCTGGGGGGTTGTGATCTGGGAGGCAGCTGTGCTCCCCTTTTCCCATGGCTGATGTCCCCGGGATGAACCAGAGACCTCCAGGGCTAAAAGCACGAGCAGTCACAGGGTGACAACTCTGCCCAGGGGCCGGGGGGCTGTAACAGCTCTCTGAGGAGGACCTTGGGGTGGGGGCACGTAACACACTCATCATTGCATTACACACACTCAGTCAGCAGTCGCATGGGAGAAGCAGGTAGGCAGGTATCCTTGGACAGGCAGCTGTCCCTCCTGTACAGACCTGCTGGCTCTCTCCCATCTTCAGAGACTGGCTCATTCCTTCCTCCTCCAGGAAAGAGGGTGCCAAACGAAAGCGTTTGATTGGAGACTGCTGAAATCCGTGTTCTCTTTGGGGTGCATGGGGTGGGGGCGTTATTATCCCAATGCCCCCCTCCTCCTTTCCCATTTCTTCTGGAAGGGGCAAGGGCAGCCTCGGAATTTGCTATCGCTGTGAGAAACTGAGGCACAGTTACCCATGGAAAGGGTAGGGCACAACTGGAAGGGGTAGAGGCAGTGACTCTAGAGAGGGGTCTGTACAATTCAGCTAGCAAGAGGGAGGCACAGTCATCCCACGAGGGAGAATATATATAATTATTCCAAGAGAAGGAGGTCAAATTGCTCCTGAAAGTGGGTGTATGTCTGCTCCACGGTTACATAAAGCCATACCCAGGCAGGATGGGGCTCTGTTCCCCTCTAGTGGTGTGGCCTCCACGGTGTCGGTTAAGAGAGCTGAGCTTTTTGTCTCAGGCACTAAGGTCCACTGGTCCCAGATTGGATCCCTGCAACCACCCACCGGGGGTGTTGGGGTTACAGTTAGAACAGCGTTGTGACAGGTGAGACGGGAGGATTCCAGACCCAGCCCTGCCACTAACTCGCTGGCCCTGATTTTCTGTTGCTTTGTGCCTTTCGCCACCATTTACGCCTGTGCCAAGTGGTTGTAAAATGCTACCATCGCATAGGTGTGAGACAGTGAAGAATTATGCCCAGCAGGTGACCCTGGGCCAGTCTGCTCCTGCCCTCCCACCCCCGCTGGTAAAATTGGGTGGAGTAACACTAACCAACCTCAACAGGGGGTGACAAGAGGGTTCATGGATGGACACTTAGAAAGTGCTTTGAAATCCTCAAATAAAAGGTGCCAAAGGTGACTTTCCCAGAAAGTCAGTCCTTATGCCAAACATGCATGCAGCAGGAAGGGGAACGCAGAAATGCTTCATCACTGAGAAGTATCCATTTGCCTCAGGAAGTGGCTGTATGCAATTGCCCTCTCTCCCCAGAAAGGAGAGCAGCCCATTAGCTGCTGTGCCGGTGACAAATGGGTTTCGGATAAGTGTCTCTGCAGATATGTTACCAGAGCTGCTGACAACTACTCCCTGCAGAGCTGGAATTCTCTGGACTGGCTGATAGAGGCCATGGAATCAAAAGTTCCCCTTTGCCTGTGCTGAAAGTGTCGGATAATATCCAGTGAGAAAGACCTAAGCAAAGTACTGTATCCAACACCTCCCATTAAAAGTCAGCAAAATTCTGGCAGGAGAAGAGAGGGCAGAGATAATCGTACAGCACATGGCCACCTGTCGATTGAAAATGAGCAATAAATGTCACCTCTATCTAGATGCCCGTACCTGTATGGCCACCCGTCGCTATAGCATGTGAGTGCCTCATAGACACTAATAGAATTTCCTCCCTTTGGGTTAGGTAAATTCTTATGATCCACAGTAGGTTGGGTGTTTTTTTTTTTTTTATCATCCCTACGTTTTTTTCACACATAGGGGAAACGGAGTCACCCAGATGTTTAGGCCCAGATTTTCAAAAGTGACCTAGAAATGTAGGTACCCAGCATTAGACACCTAGAGCTTGATTTATTGAGGGGCTGAGCGCCCATCATGCCAAGGGAAGCCAACAGGAGACAATCAGGGTGAGCACCGCCTTGCTAACACCAGCGGTAACTATTCTGCAAAGACACAGGGGAAACCTTGCCAAGGAACGAATCCTTCTTTGTGCCAGTGGAAAGTAAAATGAGAATTGGGCCCTGGATGTCTCCATTTGGGCCTTCAAAAAAGTAGAAGCATCTGAAATTAGAGGCCACTTTTGAAAATTCAGGCATAAGGGATTTGCCCCAAATCACGGAGACGAAGCTGGGACTGGAATCCAGATCTTCTGAAGCCCAGCTCCATGACTTAACTGCACCATCATCTTTCTCTCCTACCCCTGGGATAGAAACCCACTGCAATGCAAAGCCAGACCTTGGCACAGACTTGTTTTGCCACTTTGGCAACAAATGCACCCTGTGCGATGCCCGTAAAATATTGAATCTGCTCCTCTGTCTGACGTAGATTCCAAAGGCCATTCAAAGCCGCTCTGAATCTCCCACCGCCCTTTGCTCCCACCCTGAGAAATGAAATCATCCTGAAATGATCACCCCCAAAGAAAACCCACCAAATGGGCCATAATTACAAAGAGCTCAAGAGGAGGAGGACGGACACCAGCTGTGGTTTCAAGGTCCAGAGTTCTAGTGCTCGCGGCAAGGGGTTGCTATTTTGCTCCGGGCTTGTAGGTTTTTCATGGATTGGGACGTACCAGCAGGACTCAGTAGGAGACACTTGCGGGGCGGAGGGGTGGGAAAGGCCTGCTGTGCCTTTAATTTTCTACAGCCCAGGCTTTAGAAATGCAGCTTTGCTTGGAATGTTGCTGAGTGTGTAGCCCTGGGACAACTGCGATCCCTTTGATTTGGCAGACTGGAGCCGATGCAGGTTGCTTTGTGGGTGTATTTCGTAAGAAAACACAGGAGGCAGCAGTCCTGCCCTGTAACAGCCTCCAGACATTCTGGCTGAGCACTGCCACAGCGACAGCCAAGAGAGGCACCGCCTGAAAGGGCGGCATTTCAAGGAAGCCTCCCCGGGCTCAGTTCGTTTGCCCAGCTTGCAGAAAGCTTGTCTGGTGTTTTGGCTCCCCCGTGCCTTGCAGAGGCAGAAAGGTTCGTGCAGCGCAGGGAATGACAGAACGGCCAGTCCCACTCGGGTGGCCAACCCCACAGTGTGCGGCAGGGAGCGAGAGCGTGCGGGTCATAAGCTCCGGCTGCAATCCAGACACAGCGCGGAACCTGAGCTCCACCACAAGGCATGAGTGCGACTGTCATGCAACACACACTTACGACACAGGCCCCCACTCACGGTGCTACGTGTGCTGCCGATGACTCAGGGTGTTTTGAGCCAGGTGGCTGGGAGAAGCTTAAATCAATGAAGGCCCCGAGACTTGAGACTGACAGGGAACTACATAAACTGTAAGATTTAGTGATCGCAGGTAGGTTGCCCACACTAAACACCCCAACTCCTGCCCCAGCATGCACCGGGCTCACTGTGAAACCGGAGAGGGATTCTCCAGGGGCTGTGCAGGCATCCGGAGAGAAAGCACAAAATCGGCAGCGCAATACCCACCATGTGGGTTGTGAACACCACGTGTTGTGATGAGCCACCTGGCCATACAAATTCGCAGCTCAGCACCCTGACTGTAGCGGGGCCCCAGCGCGCCCTGAGGGTGACTCAGGTTTCTTCTGAGCCCTGGATCATCAAGAGAATCACGCCTTCGCTACGCATCTGGAGCAAGCTCCAGAGACATGGTCTGGGCCTACACATAGGTCCCAACACAGCTCTGATCCTCTCCGTGGGTCTTTTCTGACGGAAAATGCACCATCCGGGAGCAGCGGGCTGAACAATACAGAGGAAGATGCTGTCCCTGTCCAAAAGCTAAACTGCACAGAGGGTCCCGTTCCTGCAAGTCCACACTCTGGATGGGACAGTCTTTGTTATCTTTCTCTAATTATTGTCAAAGGGATTCAGAGCACAGATGAGGCCAAAGCAAAAACCCAGCTGCAAATTCTCAAGCCATGTGGGGACAGTTCAGAGCTTTAGTCAAAGTCCTGTGAAATGAATGGAAAGATTTCCACAGTCTTCATTGGGTTTTGGATCAGGCCCTATGAGGTTCGGGCCGAGCTGTGCTTCACCCAGGACCCAATCCTGCAAGGTGTGGAGCACCCTCAGCTCCTGCTTAAACCAGTGGTTCCCAGTCAGCGTCAGTGGGATCATGATAACAGCTGGTCAAACGCTAACAATGCTGATCTCAGTCGTGTTTTCCCACATCGAGGTGCCGAGTTCAGTTCACTTCTTACTCACAAGGTCCCTGGTCGCAAACCGCCAGGCCATTGTGAAGAGGCGCCTGAAAGTGTCACAAATTTTATCATGAACTCAGAGAGGCTTGAAAGCTTGGCCTGGGCTGGGTGATCCAGTAAACAGCACATGAGGCTTTTTCCAGCTATGACCCTGGGGAAATCTCCTTCCCTAGCATGTTTTTAACTACAATCTATTTTCCAGGTCTAGACAGTGCCTTTGTCTGTCTTGCCTATGTAGCTTGTGAGCTCTTCAGGGCAAGGTCTGTCTCTTACTACGTCTTTGTACAGCGCCAAGCACAATGGATCCTGAGGCCTCTTAGCGCTACCGTAATGCTCTTAATAACAGCAACAGTCAAATGAAATCTTCTTCCAGCTCCTCCATATGCTATACATTCAAAGCTGCCCCTAGGGATCTGTGTTTGGACCCTCTCATGGAAGGGGCTGCTGTTTTCAGTCTGTTGGAGGGCTCCGGGGTCCGGAATGACCTCAGAGAAGTCCCAGTTAGGGTTGCAGCAGCTGCTGCTTTTGCAACGAAGAGCCTTTTCCACTGGGAATTGTCTATGGCCACCCAGGATATGCCAGCCCCATGACAGGGAATTATAAGGCAGGTTACCTGCGAGAGCAAGGAGAATGCACTCAGTGATATTACACCCAGAGAGACCAGTCTGTGGTGTGCAGGGCAGTCTGGTTATAGAATCCCTAGACTGGGCAGTGCAGTATGTTCCTACAGCTCACCAATATGTACAACACAACACAGACTCTAGGCACAAGCAAAGCAAGCAGTCACATGGGTTTGCCATGGCCCATCATATGTACAGTGGTTCTCTTTCCCACTCTAGAACTGCTCTCGCCAGAAAACACCCGCTGTGATGTTTTTTAAGACACCCACACAAATCAACAGCAGCAGTAGGGTTTGAGCCTACAGTCTCCCGCACGAAAGCAAACACTTCTGCCATTGGAGTGAATCACAGTGTACGGCAACAATAGCAGAACCAGACACGGGGTGGAGTAAGGGAGGAGACATACAACATGCTTCACAAGGACCAACTGGACAATCTGCCTTGTCCTTTAATTTAGCTCAAGGAAAACAAAAGCAAGAAAGAACAAAAGAAAAAGGCCTCCAGGAGAGAGCACGGTGTGTGTCCCTCTATGTAACAGTCTGCAGCATTGGAGAACAAAATGGCGCTCTCCCATCACCTACGAAGAGACCTTCACAATTTAAAGGGATGATACACTGAAAATAAGACATCATGGGTTCACAGCTCTGTTCACAGCATTTGAGATCTCTCACCTCACCCGTTTGGGAGTGGGACCAAAAGGAAAGGAGTTTCTCTGTTGCAGATTCCACCCTGGGAGTTGAACCCAACCACGAGGCCCTCATCCTAGAGGGGGCAATGCAGTAGCTTTAGGCTCCATAAACAGCTCTGCCAGCGCTGGTCCAACCAGTTCTACTGGCAGCAGATCATTTCCTGCACCTAGTTCTTCTGCTAGCCTACAAACTTTTCTGCCAGGCAGTTTTGTCATCCAGCTCCTTCCCAGCAGCTCATTTGTATAACTGAGAAAAACAATTCCTATGAGCCCACCTACACCCAGCCCTGAGAGATACCGCTCCCCACCCAGGGAGAGGCTGGGAACATGGAGAGAGGAAGGCCCTTAGCCAGTCACTTGATTAATATTGTCTCGTCATTTCCTGGTTCCACTCGACGAGTCTGTCTGTATCCAACAGCCGCCTCTTGGCCCATACTTAGACTGTGAGTTCTTTGGGGCAGAGACTATCTCGTCATCCTGTGTTTGTACAGCACCCAGCACACTGAGGTCCTGGTTTATGGTTGGCACCCCCAAGTGCTACCTCAATACAAAATAATAATACCACTTGTGCTGACCAGTAGCAAAGCTGAGGTAGGAGTGATGCTGGCTCTAAGTCAGAGTCCTATCAAGCCCTGCATGGCCACTGATCGCCTTCACGAGTCAGGACTAGAGGGAGGAGGGCCAAAGAGGGAACCCATTGTCTTGCTGGAATGAGAGCCCAAACCAGCAGTGGGAGCCAAATTATTTCCTGGTGCAATGCCATTGATGGCAGTGGAGTTACACAGGGGTAGATTTGGCCCAGTGTGTGTGTTTACTTGAATGATTGTTACTCTCTTGTGGTTCAAGCACAGGACTGGGAGTCCAGAGATCTGAGACCAATTCCTGGCTCTGCTACTGACTTGCTGCAGGAGCCTGGGAAATCTGCATTCCCCCTTCCTCCCACCCGCCTTTTTCAAGCGAACAAAGGTTTGCACTAAAATTAGTGAAGACTTCAGGAATTGTGAACTTTTACTAATGTGCCTCATCAGCATCCAAGTTCACAATCATAACAAATAAGCAGAAGCCCGTGAACTTGGGGCTGGTGCCTACGTGAAAATATTTGTGAACTGGGATTGATTCTAGTGTTTCACCCACTTGTTCGGGATGATTTCAAACCTCTTTGCATTCTGCTTCAGGGAGACTGGAAAAGGTGAAGGAACAGAAATCTCAGTATAAGTATAAGGTAAAAAATGGAGCAGAGTGGGAGAAAGGAGAAAAAAATACAAGGAAAATATAGAGTCTTTGTTATTATTTGTCCATTTTGCTCTGTTCAGGAGGCCCAAAGGGCTGTAAATGGCCCGTGGATAATTCTATTTGCAGAGGAGATTTCTCCACAGTCATAAACCTGGCAGAAGCAACTTTGCACCAAGCTCTTTCTCCCTACAACATAGGGGGCGCATCAGGGACAGGAAGGAGGTGTGGCAGATTGGAGCTCTGCTACACCGATCTTTCACTGTATGTCAGTGGCATAAACTAGAGTTACCCCTGATTTGCTCACAAGCTTGTGCAGCTTAAGGGAGCATTCCCTGACACCCTCATTGCACCGAGCAAAGTTCAGAAGCAGGGGAAATTGGTCCTATATTTTATCCCCACGCTCCATTTCTGCCAGCCCAGCTTAGAAAATTCCTGCCCCTTTTCTAGAGCATCCTGGTAATTAAACCATTTGTAAACATTGCAGCTAATTAATTACCCCATGTCTGAAAGCACTTAGAAAATGTAAGTGCAGCTGAGCATTAGTACTGCCAAGTTCAATTATGATTATTAAATATTTACCTAGTGCCGTACCTTTGTGTGGCCCTTTAGAGAGATGAAGAAAGATACGATCCCTACGTCAAAGGCCTTGCGATCTAGATTAGCCAAAAGAGTACCTAGAGATAGACAGAAGGAGGGGGCAGGGATGGAAGGAATGAGGGATGCCCCAAATCAAGATAAACATGAGTCATGCGGTGAGCAAATCTTATATTTTAAAATAAAGTCTCGAGAAAGAGGAGGAGGAGGCAGTCACATAACATGCTTGTAAAGTGTGTCTCACACTCCTCCCGCCCTGCACCTTCTACTGCCTGGCCCACACAGAGAATAAGAACCTACTACCGCCTCCAGCTAAAGGAGCGCCTCCTTTAGCTCCAGTGGTAGGGGGCTTTGCTTTGTTGCAGCTTCAAACCTTGCTGAGAAGAAGGGAGTTCAGGCCCAGTGACCCAGTTGGCTCTTTGCTGCTTTTGCCAGCAGGCTGCATTGCAATCAGCACCAGTCATAGCAATGATGTTCTAGGGGGTGTAAACATCCCTCCAGGTGACAACAGACAGACCCCAGCCTTCCCCCCACACACATTTCAACACCAAGCAGTCATCAGATGGACTATAACTACCAACCTGGCCTTTAGAATTAGAATCCCTTGAATGGGAAGCTCCTTAGCTGGCTACCACCCCACTGAGCCCGTGAGTCCCTGGTAGCCTTGAATATGGGAGTATCCATCTGTGGCCTAGGCAGCTGCTTTCTCCCACCCTCCTGCTTCTTTCAAAGAGTTGGATATTGCATTCCAGCCTTCCTGCCTGACCCTGGAGATTTGAAGCTCCTGTTGATGGTAAAAACTGCTCCCTCTGTGACATGCTGCCCCTAGGACTTCCCAGCCCAGCGACGTCAAAGTGGAGGCGATGCGTGAAAACCAACCCAACCTGTACAATCTAATTACTCCCAACCAAGTGACATGGTTACAAAAATACAGGAAAGGATGGCCGGGAACAGAGAGAGGATTAGACCTATACTCAGAGAATGGGAGCGAGCAACAGGGATCCCGGAGTCAGGTTCTGTGTCCTCCATCTATTCCCTGTTTGGCTTTAGGCAAATCTCTGAATCTCGGTATCCCTGTCTGTAAACACAGGGATAATAATGTGACCATGGAAGTACCGATCCAATCTGATCCCACTCTCTTTGCGACCTCCAAAATCAAAATGACCACCCCAAGTTGCTTGGCTGCAGATAGGAACAACTCTCACACCAGCTCAGAGGGAACAGGGAATCAGATTTCCATCAGGGCCAGATTTTCCAAAGATCTCAATACCCAGCAGGCAGAGGTCTCTTGAAAATCGGATCCATTGTATCACTTTCCCCAGCAGAAGCTACCCATGTGCCTACTACCCTCTTTCATCACTATCCAAAAATGTCTTGTTTTCCTTCTAGGCCATATTTTCCACCCTCGTCCTCCATTTTACCCACAGAACTCAGGAGTGCCTTCGTTTTGTACCAGAGGTACCTGTGTTCACGCAATTTGCAGTTGCAATTTTCAAGGTTGCCCCCTCGGTGCAAATGTGGCCCTTAATAACTGATTACTCACAGCACATCTTTTCCCACTGGATGTTTGGTCTGCCCTGATGGCTCCTATTCATTGAAAACTGGACTTTGCCGCCGGCAAGACAGAGATCTGAGCAGGACATTTCCTTTGACTCTCAAGTCTCCGTTCCAACTTTGGCATTAAATTCCACCCCTGGGGCTCTCAGAAATGCAGTGCAATGTGATAAAGAACGAGTGAGAGTGGGAGCATTAAGGCAGGCTGCATTATACTAATACTTAGTGATTACTGTGCAAACATTAATTAATCCTCACAACAGCCCTGTAAGTGTTATCCCCATTTTACAGGTGGGGAAACTCGGCCAAGGCCACTCAGCAAAAATCAGTGTCAGGGTCAGAGTCCAGGATGTTCCTGGCCCCTCGTGCTGCTCTCAGTCTGCTCTGTCTCTCCCTCTACAGCCAAGGCTCATTCCTAGCTCAATGCTTAATGAGCTCTGTTTGGAGATGGGACCACGCTCCAAACTTCACAGTCAGATCTGACCTTCTCCCCCGTGAGTTTCGGATGGGGCCCAGCTCTGCCTGGTTTTACCAGGTCACAATGGGAATGGCTGAGGCAGCAGAGCTGGAGGGAAGAGTGTGTGGTAACACTCCGGGGAGGTTGTCTACTTATTGTCTCCCGGCCTCTCTACACATGACAGGAGGCCACATGCAGCAACCTAGTCAGACATGCTGCTTTGACTGTGAGCTCATCAAAGAGCCAAACCCGTGCCTAACCTAGCCAGGCATCAGCCAGGAAGAATGCAGGGATACCGGGGAGACTTCCTGGGATGAGGGGTGACTCCCATCACTTCCCACTTCCAAAGGGGAAACCATCTGGAGACCCGGGACACAGGCACCTTGAGATGGGCAAAATATTGTGGCTTGTAAAAGGGGGGAGACTGAGTCAGAGAGTTTCCCCTACGCTCAGTGAATGCTTCCTTCTCCTCCCTCATAATGTCACGCAGACGAGCAGTGGTGTGTAGGAACTGTGCAGCATCCCTTTAAATAGTTTGTGGGTCTTCTATTGTAGAAGTCACCCAACACTAACAGAAGCAGGAGCAGGTCCATATAGCTAGGAGGCTTCAATCTGTATGCAGTTAGCACACCTGGTTATTTGGAACCCAAGTGAGTCCATGTGGTTTCCTTCTGTTACCAGGACCTCCAGAACTAAAACTGTGAGCTGCTATAGTTTGAGCTAAAACACCAAGACTGGGGCTGGGGCTGTGATAACCTCCTGTCCCTTGTGGACTGGTGCAGAGGGAGACATGTAACATACCCTCACTACTAGGGAAGGCCTTACATTTTCAGTTAAAACATCCTAGACTTCACAAAAAGCCATCACTTGGTTTTTGCCAATTTTCACCCAAATTCTGGAAGTGCCAGGACTTCTGGAGCAGGGGGCCGGCTGGGTCAGAAGTCCCAGAACAACTCGTGAGCTGGGGCACGTTCCACTGGCAACCCCATGCCAGTGTGGGATCCACTGGCAACCCCACACCAGATAGCGTGGATCATTAGTACTACTCAAAGCCGATAATAGTCAGCTATTTTTCACACTAAACTGGGTCTAAAGCGAAAAACTATATCTGACTCCATTTCAAAACATAATGGGGTGTTTTTGAATGTTTAAATAAAAATGAAAACAGGAGAAGAGAGTGATATTTACCCCAATATCTACCCAGAAAATGGCAACGTTAATTTTTTGCACCCATTTTCACCTGTTTTTTTGTACTCAACATGGATGAATTCCTGGAAAGTTTAAAACAAAATGAAATGTGAAAACAAAGAGCTTATCCGTAGGTTACACAAAAACTCAACAAGAGCCCATGATGGGACTGAACTGGGCTTCCGATTTGGATTTGGCCCGTCTCTAGGGCTACGCCCGTTCACAGCAGAGCCAAAGAGGATGCTGTGATGCCACCTAGAGGGGACAACCGACACCAGCACAGCTCTTAATAAAGCATGTGGTGTCAGATTTTGAAGGGATCAGCACCTGGGCCAGATTTTTCAACAGGACTCAGCCCCCCAATGTTCATCCAACGCATTGAGCCCTTCTGAGAACCTGGCCTATTGTTCAGAAACCTAAATGGGAGCTGAGCTCTTTGGGAAATTTGAATCCCATTAGAGCCAGGTGCTGAGCTCTCTGGGAAATTCCTACCCTCGTGATGGCTAGAAGATGCCAGACGCACAGCTCTGGACACCTCTGTCTATTGGGTCAAAGCAGGAAAGTCTCCCCGAGGCTGCTCCAACAATGTGCTCCAGTCTGGCTGACAACTCTTTAGGGAAGAGACAAGGTGGAGGAGCTTTTATCTTTTACTGGACCAACTTCAGACCAGAAGAAGAGCTCCGTGGAGCTCTTGTGTCTTTTACCAACAGATGATGGTCCGATAAATGCATTGGATGTGTGTAAGGCAGTGTTACCTAGTGCCTAGAATAGAGCTCTGGAGACAGGAGAGTCGAGCTCCATTGGTTCACCACAACAGTCCACTTTGCCGTGTCATACCTCAGTTTCCTCATCTGTAAGATCCTGGAATGAAACGTGCTCTATAGATATTAGGGCTCTCCAGGGCACCAGCAGCGGGCCTGGCAAAGATATGTAGTACGCAGCTCTGCCAATGGTCCACACAAATACACAAAATTTGTGCTTCAGAAATGCACAGCCTCGCCCATCCCACACCCACAAATCTGCTTCTCACCCACACAGCCCTAGCCCCCTGTGCAGCCCCCTCACCTGCTCACCCCCCCACCCCTTCCACATACAGAGTGCTTTCGCACCAGCAGTCTACCCCTCTCACTCACACACACAGCCCTTCCCCTCCCCACGGTCTGACCACAAATGCAGCCCTTTCATGCTCAGTGTAGACACACACACACACAAGGGAACTGTTTGCTCTCTGTGTCTTTTCACCCAAGCAGTCCTGTGGTTCGGGCTCACAGACCCCCCTGCCGACAAACCCGGGATCGCCCCACAAGCGCCACATCTGGTCTTAGCCACATCTGGTCTAGGCCATGGGGCCAGGCGGGAGGGGAAGGCCTTGCTCACAGCCTCCAGCTGACCTCTGCCTGAATCAACCCACGGCGCCTCCAAATCTGCCCAGCGTAGCAGGAACAGAAAGGACCCAACGATGGGGGGAAAGGGGGAGTCGAGGGTATTTACTTTGTGAGGTCTGAAGCTGGGTTCGTGGGCTGCAGGGTAATGAGAAGATCTTTATCAACTGGGATCCGAGGCTGTCTGGTGGCTCCTGCTGCTGGCATTGTGGTGATTGTGGGAGGGGAGAAGAGGGAACCAGATTCCGATATCACTGCCCCCCAGAGGTTCCTGGCACCTTCTCATCGGTGACTCTAAACTGATTGCAATGTGCTGGGAAGCCGGCCGCTGGGCGAGGCTCATTCCACCCCTTCCGCCCCATCAGCACCAGATAAGTGACTCCTCACTTCCCCTTGGGGTTGTGATGGCTCTTGGCTCTCCCAGACCCAGACTGGGAAAGGGGCATAGCATCGGGATGCATCCCTCGCGCACAGGCTCACAGAGAGAGCTCCCAACACCTGGGTACAATGTGACAGGCAGAAATCCAGACACAAGGAGAGAGAGAGATGGCCACACGTATGTGGCAACACACATGGACACAGGGAGACTGCAGGGCAGAGAGAGATACAAACACACACGCACCACTGTCCAAAGAGACACACGAACGCGCACGCACACAGAGCAAACACCGCTTTTGGAACAGGTCCGCTGGGTCCTTCTGCATTCTATTAATATTATTTTATTTCACCCCTTTCTTCTTTGTCTCCCTGTCCAGTTCCCCCACCTGCCAGCATCCGCTCTGAGGTCTGTGAATGCAAAAACATAGCAGCTGGTCCCTCTGGTCCACCACAAGGCACTCAGCTAATCCAGGGCATACGTCCAGGGATGAGAGTCCCGCAACACAGCACTGCCCAGCCTCTTATAGGGCATTTCTCACTTCACCCTAATCCCCAGCACGCCCCCTGTTCCAAGTCCAGCAGGCACACTCCTCCCGGTCCCTAATGGGACATCATCTGCTTCACTGGCTGCCACCAAGTATGACGTGGCCCACTCTAGCCCAATCTCAACCAGTGGGGTCCCTCCCACCATGGTCCTGCCCTTGTCAGGGGTGGTGTGGCCTAGTGGAGAGAGAACCATGTGCTAGGCTGCTGGTTGTCCAGCTAGTGGGCTGGGATTCTCTTTATTTCCAGCTCTGCTACAAAGCCTGTTGGGTGACCTTGGGGAAGTCACTGCCCCTGACTGTGCCTCTGTTTCCCCATCTGCCAAATGGGGATAATGACACCGCTCTCCTTTGTGAACGACAAATGGAAAGCACTCATAAGAGCTGAGTGTTGTTCTTATTCACCCCACGGGGATACCGCCCACCCCACTCCAAAACCCTTGCCCTTCTACCGCCTGATCCTTAATGCCACACCGATCATTTCCTAGCCACCCTGCACAATCCCACTTCTTCCTCTGGCCAGTGTCCAGCGTGACCTTTCGCGCTCTGCTTGGGGACTCAAGCATGACGCTGTCCAGATGACTGCATGGACCCTGGCAGGTTTCCATCTGCCCTGACCCAGCATCGCCTTGCACTAAGCAGTGGATGCACAAACACCGTGCATCCACCTTGGCCTGGGGGTTCCAACATGCCACGCGTCATTCCAATGGGATAAAGAGTCTCGCCAGCTTCCTCAGTCCGTCGTTGCATCACGGACAAAGAATTTGTCTCGGGGATCCCTCTCGAAGCAGCTGTGTCTCTCCTTGAAAACTCCATGTATCATATACCCCTTTTCTAGGTAAAGGGCCTTACCTCAAATCCCTCCCTGCCCTGCCAGCCTTTCAGGCTATGTCCAGTGACATCTGCATTGCTGTTGTGTTCAGAGCCTGGAACTGAGGGGACTGGTTTTCCAAGATGCTGATTGCTTTGGATCCAAAAGCAAGCCAGAAAGCCTCTGTGTGCATGCAAATGACCTAGCTGATGGGGGAAGGCGAGAACTGCCCATAAGTAGCAGCACAAAGGAGCTGCAAATAATGAATATATCTGGTCAGCAAACAAGCTACTAGAAGACTCAGATTATGGCCCCTCCAGGAAAGGGAGATAAAAAAACCCATAAAAGTCAAGCCTGAAAATAAGGGGAACAAGTTAACCCTAAGGGGTGTGTGTGTACAGTGCTGAAATCTGAAGCTGTCTCTCAGCTATTACCTGAGAATAAACTTAAAACTCAGTACAGCAGAAAAACTATTGCAAACCCGGTCTGTCATACAAGAGGGGAAACTGAGGTATGCCGCCTCATGAATGTCATAAATAACCAGCAAGTGGGGTAATTCACTAGCCTGACATAAAACCTGTGACCATTTGAGGACCTCCAAGGAGCCCCATGCCCTAAGCAAACTCCATCGCTTGGCCTTATCTCCCAAGCTGGAAACAAGAGGAAGATGCAACTCCTGGTCTGACTTCCCCCATGCAGCAGCTTGGGGCCCTGGGACTCACAGGCTGATCCTACTCTCTGTAAGAGAAGAGACTAGAGCTACTACACTGGGAACCTTACAGAACCAGAGACAGAGCGAGCGGATCACTCTGTAAACTGTGAAGCAGTGCCCCCCTCCCCACATCACTGCATCCTTTGCCCAGGAGAGGTTGTTGTCCCCCCATATCAAGCTCCAGGTTGACTGGGGAACGTGTCCTCGGGGGAAGCTCAGTACCTGCATACACTTGGGAGACCCAATTTCACACCTTCCCTTTGGAGAGCGGTTCTCAGGGGGCGGGGATTGGGTGGCAATCGGCACGTAGGCCTAGCACCAGAATACGAATCCCTGACCACGGCACGGATCGAAATCCCGAGGGGAGCCCAGCCAGTACCGTAGAGAGCTAAGTCTTAAGATGCATCACCACCAGCCTAGCACATGGTTGTCAGTCCAGCCCAGGGCTGGTGTCTTTTAACTGGCTCACAAGTGAAGTTCCACGAGACACAATCTGACAGCCGGTGGCCCGGCCATCCTGGTAGGGTTCCAATCACCCCAGCGGTCCCCATTTGGGTTGGGGGAAGGGGAGGAGAAGGGGCATGTGCTGCCTGTGGATAAAGGGAGAGCTCACCCCCACACTAGGAACAGGGTGAGTGGAAATGACCGCTCCCTGCCGCTGATCGCCCTGTGGGATGCTTGTATGATTCACCAAGAAACTGGCCCTGCCTGAACCAAAATAAAACGGGAGGGAATTTGGGAGGTTGGGGTTTGTGAAGGGAACCTGGGAGGCCCAATCTCCACTGAAAACCAAGGGAATTTAGGCATTCTCTCTCCTTACGCAGCTGACCCCGAGCCCTTTGGTTTCACTCTGAAATGGCATCAAGCACTCAACCCCCAACCTGCTCCCCAACTCACTCCTCTCCCTCCGCCTTCTGCCTCCCTCCCACAATCCTTTTCAAAGACCCATTCTACCCGGGAGGGCAGGAGAGAGGCCCAGGCTTCCGGCTGGCACCTAGCAGCAGCCTGTCCCAGGACTCGCTGGGAGGACGGAGCCAGATCAGCTGCATTCCAAGGGGCAGGATGTTCTTTGAAAGTGGGAAGGCCCCGGGCCAGCCCTCTCCGAAATCCAGGAGGTGCTGGAGTGGCGCAGCGGGAGCTGGAAGAACAGGTCGGGATGGGAGCAAGACAGGCACCAGCGTGGGGACTGCAGGGAACAGCGGGTTCAAGCAGGACATTCCAGTATTTGAGAAAGGAGGGATGGCAGGACGTCACTGGGAGAGGGAGACAGGGAGTCCGGCCCGGGCTCCCCCACCACGAAAGCCTTCGCCTCCCCTTTGGAACGAGGGGAAACCAGGACAACAGGGAGAGAAGCCATTTCCGTGGGAAAACTGGGGTTAAAACTGATCTGTGGAAGGTGGGGCCTGCACAGACCCTCAGCCCAAGTCTGATCTCGCTCACAAGCTTTTAGCCAGGGGAGCCCCTTGAATCAGTGGAGTGACTCCTGATTTACAGGATCGGGTCCATGTGATGGACACAGCAAGAGCCCGGAGAATTATTTTTCTTTACAAGTCTCTGGAGCTTGGTTTGCTTCCCGCTGCTGCCTCCCCTCCAGCAAGTCTAGCCTCAGCCTCCCTGCAACCATCCACCCACCCTCCCTCCCACACCCACCACCACACAATCCCTGCACACACACACACACACACACACACACAGTCCCACCACCAGACGTTGGAGCGTATTGGGTAGCCCATATTCAGGGCCTGGCCAAGTGAGGAGGAGACAAGGATGAGGTGAGTCAGGTATTTCTCTAGGGCCATCCTGTTTATTATTACAAAGAACACACACAAAGCCAGAGATGTAACAGCAGCATCCCTAAGTCTATAGATTCAGCCAGAGCCGAACCTCCTCCACGCAGACAGCAGAGATGGTCTGATACTAAAATGATGGGGATCATATAAGAACCTAGAGAGACTGGAGAAGAGCAGCAGCTTCCATGAAGTCCTGCTCGGTCATTTGGAGAGGCACATTTTATGCCCATTTGGGGGTTGGCAAGAGGGGCTTGATGTAGCCAGAGAGCAGCCATTTCATACCAGAGAGAGAGAGAGAGTCCGACAGCAAGAGTGACAGTCAAATTAAGGCAGCTTCAATGAGACAGGGACGTCTCCGTCACTCGCTTCAGCTCTGCAGCAGGGACAGCTCCTGGAAGCTGCCCCGCGCTTAAGCACATGTCTGCAAACTGACAGGAATGATCTGACACCGTAAGAATAAACAGGGATGAACGGTCTTCCCGTCCAGTCACAGAGCTCCCCAGACACCAGCTGGAGGGGCACCAGGACAGGAATCAGGGGGGCTTGTGTTCCTTCCCCAGCTGGTAGAACTCCGGGGTTCAGTCTTCAGCGGGGAGAGCAACTGGAGAAGAACCAAGGCCTTCCACTGGCTTTTAGGCCCCTGGGTTTGTTCCCAGTCCCCCAAAATGCTGGGAAACAGCCCGGGATGATCTGAATGCTGAATTCCATGGTGAAACAGCATGGGAAATGGCAGCATCTCTCAGTGGTTCCATCTGTGTCCTCCAACCTCCGAAGGGTTAAGCTCTGGTCTGTTTAACTCCCATCTATTTAGGGAAGGGAGTTCCACTCCAACATGCTTGCACAGCCCTCAGGTGGTGTGAGCATCATCTCTGGAAGTCACTGGCATGTTTATCCCTCCTGGTGGGTCCCAGAGACACGCACCAAGTCTGCAGGTGACTGGCTAGGCCAGAGCAGGAGGGGGACCCTGAGGAGCGAGCTGACCACACCTTTCCTGTAGGACTGAGGAGAACTGGCTGGGGTTGACCCCTGCAGGAAAGCAGGAAATAATCCCCAAAGCAAAAGAGAAATGGAAATCCAGATCCCAGTCCCTGTGACTGGCAAGGGCAAGACAGGAGACGGGCTTGGGGGCACTCACATGGGAGATGGATCTGGGGGCGGGGGCAAGGAAGGATGGAGCTGCCTAACGGCTATGATGGATGTGCTAACAAAAGTGTCTTCACAGGTCTCCATGTCCACCAGGCATGGGCCAGCCTGTTGGGGACTGGTCTGAACCAAACATCCAAGCCCTTAGCAGAACCCAAATCCAGCAGACCAAGGTGCCCTCACATTCGTTTTATTTTAGTAGGTGCCTGTGGAATTTCCACAACGCCAACACTACGGAGCCGGCTGTTCCCAAAGCGACCCCGGCCCGAATGGGAGCAGGAATGACCAGAAAGCCCAAATCAACGCTAGCCAATCTGACAGAGAACCAGATTCATCTGGGGTTCAGGATTAGCTTTAGATCTCCCTAGCGCCCAGAATGGTGAAGCTCATGGGCGTTTCTGACCCGCCTGGAGTGGGATGGACTGAGGATCGGCTCCACCACAGAGCAGTAGCAAATAGCTGGGGTGTAGGGGACACCCATCAGCCAAAGGAAAACCACCCCGACCCTGGGAGTGTACGAGGACAAGAGGCAGCCCCACCAGAGCAAATGGCTGGAAGGTCCTTAGGCCTTATCACCTGCTAAGGGATGCTCCACAGACCCTGTCGCCCTGTGGAGGGAGGGAACGGAGGAAGGGGAGATATGGAGTGGGGGAGGGCAGCAGTTGCTCTTCAGGACTCACCACTGGGCAAGTGTTGGTGGAAGTCAGACACCATCTGCAGTTGCTTAGGAGTGGGGGAACCACGCTGCCTATTTGGCCACAGTACTGACCTGGTTGGAGACCAAAGAGGGTCAAGCTACCACATGATCCATCATGGCAAGAATGCGGGTTCAGGTCCTCCAAGGTATTTAGGTGCCTCATTCCTATTGAGCTCAATGGGTGTGAGGTGCCTAAATACCTTTGAGGATCGGGGCCACAGAATGGAAAGAATCCCAGAGGAAAAGTTAAAAAGCCCCAGGGCTGGAGGCTGACCCAAGAGCAGGGATCCTGAGACTAAAGATCCTCACACCTCCCCAGCACCCCCCCACCCCGCCAGTGCAAGGAATGTAATGGGGCACACTGCTCCCAAAGAGAGGCAGGGGGGAGCGGAGGGGGTGGGTGGACCAGGAATCTGAATAACTGGACTGCAATTGGCTGACTCAGACTGGGGGGAGGAGGAGTCGGGGGCGGGGGGGGAACTGCCTCCTGCAATGGAACATTATTGTCCCTGTTTTCTCAAAGGGCCTAATTAGCTGAGCCGTACCGGATTTGCAAGCACATCCAATCCCCTCCCCTCCCCCGCCCCCACAGGCCTGTCACCGGTGCACCTTGCACCCTTCCCCCTCTGCCACTCATCTGCATGTGCAAATTAGGCAGTGCCACACTTCATTACACAGACACATGGGCAATTACTCTGTTTGTGGCAGCTCTAGGATAATAGAGCAGGTGTCAAAACCTGTGTGACTTGCAGGCCGCCGGAAAGAGCAGTCACCTGAGAAGGAGTCTGAACGTACCCTGCACCTGCAAGCAAAGGGGTGACAGGGCAGCTGGAAATCTGATACAGCCCAATTTCACAGCCTGCAGCCTTCGCTGGGGCAGGCCAGGAGTACCCCTAAAGCAGTGCCAGCACCTCTCTGACATCCCTACAGCGCCTCCTGCTGGGAAAGGCTGGGACTGGAGCAGCCAGAGCTCCTATCCTGCTCCCTACAGCGCCCCCTGCTGGGAAAGGCTGAAACTCACAGCCAGAACACCTGCCCTGCTCCTGACAGCGCCCCCTGCTGGGAAAGACTGGGACTCACAGCCAGAGCACCTGTCCTGCTCCCTACAACGCTCCCTGCTGGGAGAGGCTGGGACTCACAGCCAGAGCACCTGCCCTGCTCCCGACAGCGCTCCCTACTGGGAAAGATTGGGACTGGAGTAGCCAGAATTCCCTCCCTCCCACAGCCAGTGCGCCTGGCCCGGTCCCTACAGTGCCCCCTGCTGAGAGAGTTTTAAGTTCCCCCCAGGTGAATACCTCATTTTTTTTCTTAAGACTCCTGTTGAGAGACAGCTGGGAATGGGTTTGGTGCAGGCAGGATTCCTTGAACCCTCGCCGGGAAAGAAGGGGAGGCCGGGAGCCCTGAGATCCCACAGGAGGGCAGCTTCCTTAGAAATCTTTTTACAAGAAAACATCAAGGCTCCAGGAGGCGCCTGCTGATTTGACTCTCCCCTCAGGAGCGGGGTGGGTGGCACTTCCAGAGGCAGGGCGCGGCCGCCGAAGGAGCTGAAACACAGCACATGAAAGGGGACACCAGGGAGATAAAGCAATAGATCTTAGGGAAGTTGTAGAGATTGTCTAACCCAATCCCTTAGCCAAACATCTCCCTCCTCCCAGTGACTATGCCCCCGCCCTGCTCTCGCTCTGCAGAGGTTTCGGCCTGGAGGTTGGCATAACCACACAGCTGAAGAGAGACACCTTGTGGAGATTCTGCATTATAAATACCCAGCCCGGGTTTCTGAAGAGGGAGAGGGAATGATCATTAAGGCCAGAGAAGTTTAAAGAGAGGGAAACAGACCTGTCAGATAGGGGAATCCATTCTCCCAGCTAGGGCAGAATTTAGTCCCCCTGAGTCGATGGCTGTATCTGATATGAATAGGATAAGTACTACAAAGAAAATCCATTTCTATGATCTATCTACATAGATCCTTATAGTACCTGAGTACCGATGTCATTTGAGCATTTTATAGACACTAATGAATTTGCACTCGTAACACCCTGTGAGGCAGGGAAGGATTATTATCCCCATTTTAAGTAAAGAGGGAAACTGAGGCACTGAGGAGGGATGTGATTCATCCAAAGCTCCACAGGAAACCTGAGACAAAGCATAAAACTGAATCTAAGAGTCCCATCAATGCCTTCATCACAAGACCATCTGTCCTCTCCAATAATTCGTTCCAATATAAAACCAAGACTCCAGTGACTTTTACAGGCATACCCAATTGTGGCCTCTGTCATATAGACACTGCCACTGGTCCAGAACTAGTATATGGTCTTCCACTATTGGATCGTGGCCCAGGTAAGACTTTGATTCTCTCCAACATAGAAGTAGGCCTAAGAGGCAAAGCTTTCTCCTTTATATAAGTGATGACAATTATACAAGAGGTTGAGCTGTGAAATAGATGCAAACATCTTGGGTACATTTCGGCAGGAAGAGGAGGCCAGGTGCTTTCGGAATCTCAAGAACTCCACAGACCAGCTCGCTCTCTCCATCTCTGTGGTATGTCAAAACAATATCTACCTTGTTGAAAGGTGCTTTGAGATCTTTGCCCTTGTCTACCACTAGACAAGAAAATTTCACACCATTGCTACCGCTGTTTCCACTCCAGCCACTAGGGGCGATAGACCAGTTCTAAGCAGAGCGAGCCAGGATAATGGCAAAAATGCCATCGTTCTCAGGGAGCCCACTCTACACAAATGCACCTTCCATTGCTGCCCTGAGTCCAGTGGCACCAACAGTGGCTGATCAAGTCATTGACTGGAAGGTATCATATATAGCCAAGTCACGTGTTTGTGATAAAGCTGGTTGCAATTTTTGGAATTTCAAAATTTTAGCAAAAAATTCAACTTCTGAAATAAAAAAAAGTGGAGAAAATTTCAGACAAATCTTTCATTATATTTCTCCTTCTTTCCCCATCACAGGACCAACTCTAAGGCTGGCTGAAATTGTTCAAATTTTGAAATGTCTTAATTTTGAAATGTGAGAAATTTCAAAATTTTGAATGTATAAAAAAGGGGAAAACTTCAAAATATTTTTCATAATTCCCCCCTTTTCCCCAAGCAGTCCTAGTTATGTAAACTTTAGTATTAATTATTAGGATTATTAATTATTAAATTATTATTATTGTAGCATCCAAAGGCTCTTACTATTCAGGATATTGATCCCATTGTGCCTGACACTGTACAAACACTGACTGAAAGACAATCATAAGTGGAAAACATGAATAAGTAAATTTTGTTTACATCTTCGCATAACACAAGAACTAAGGATCACCTGATGAAATTAATAGGCAACAGGTTCAAAACAAACAAACATAAGGAAGTACTTCTTTCCACAAGACACAGCCTGTAGAACTCATTGCCAAAGGAGGCTGTGAAGGCCAAAGTATAACTGGGTTTAAAAAAGAATGAGATAATTTCATGGAGGACAGTTCTATCCATTAGGCAATATGGTCAGAGATGCAACCTCACACTCCAGGTGTCCCTAAACCTCTAACTGCCAGAAGCTGGAACTGGACAACAGGGGACAGATCACTCGATAATTGTCTGTTTTGTTCATTACCTCTAAAACATCTGGCACCAGCCCCTGCTGGAAGACAGGATACTGGGTTAGACGGACCATTGGTCTGACCCAGATATGGCCATTTCTGGGTTCTTATGTAATTGTTTACAAAAATAAGAGCTGATTCTTAGCTGGTATAAACCAACACAGCTCCATTAACTCCAGCACAGCTCTGCCAAATTTCCCAGCTGAGAATCTAAACCAAAGAGCTCAGATTCTATTCCAGAGATCAAAATGTGATACTGGAAGAAAGGATGTTAATGATTAAATAATTCATACAGATTTTAGTTAAAACCCCAATGGACAGAAAACTGGGACGGGACTCAGGGGGACCTAGGTTCCATTCCTGCTTCTGCCACTGGCCTGGCTGATGACCTTGGGCAAGACACTTCCATGCTCTGTGCCTCAGTTTCCCCATCATCTGTGAAATGAGGCTAATGATCCTGACCTCCTTGTAAAGTGTTTTGACATCTACTGATGAAAAGTATTAGAGCTAGGTTTGCACCTGTGTGGAGGTAAAAATCATTTCTAACAAACATTCATTTGATGTGCTATAAATTAACTGTAAAATTGCATCTAAAGACACTTTTTCTATTTAACTGATTTCCTGTGAAGCCCCCCTCAAGTTTTTTATCTTCCCATGAAAGGCTCTTAAAATATCAAGATCATCCAAAGTCCCTGAAATGAATCAGAATCATAGAAATTTAGGGCTGGAAGGGACTGTGAGAGGACATCTAGCCCTTGCACTGAGGCACGATCAAGTAAACCTTGACCATCCCCAAACAGGTGTTTGTCCAGCTTGTCCTTAAAAACCTCCGATGAGGGGGTCCCACAATATGACTTGGAAACCTATTCCAGAGTTAAACTACCCTAAGAGTTGGAAAGATTTTCCTAATCTATAACATCACTCTCCCTTGCTGTAGAATACACCCACCTTCAGTGGACATGGTGAACAATGGATCACCGTCCTCTTTATAACAGTCCTTAACATATTTGAAGACTTTTATCACGTCCCCCCTCAGTCGTCTTTCTCAAGACTGAACATGCCCAGGTTTTTTTAACCTTTCCTCATAAGTCAGGTTTTCTAAACCTTTGATCATTTTTGTTGCTCTCCTCTGAACTCTCTCCAATCTGTCCACATCTTTTGTAAAGTGTGGTGCCCAGAGGATGCAGTTTTCCTTCTGAGGCCTCACCGGTGCCACATAGAGTGGGACAATTACCTCCGTGTCTTCCATACGACCCTCCCGTTAATACACCCCAGAACGATATTAGCCTTTTCTTTTTTTTTTGCCACTGCATCACATTAACAACACGATGGATAGCCCAGCTCGTAACTTTGAAAATCACTCCCTCTGGGGAATACTGAATCTTACCAAAGCCAGCTAGCTTGGTGTGCATTCATACACCCCCACACCTAACTGTTGGCAGGGATGGAGAGCTCCAGTGGCCCCTTCTCTCTGCCCGGCCTCTCAGTGCCCATCTCATCAGTCTGCGACCCACAGCCGGCCCCAGAGATTAGCAAACCAGGGTGTCTGCTCCCTGCTGTGAGCCTAGGGAGCCTTCTGCCACATGTGCGCTTGGGAGATAGGCTAGGGTATATGATAGTTGGGGGCCCGGTCCCAGGTGCAGAAGGGGCTGGAATGGGGTCCCTGCAATAACTCTGAGCCAATCATGTCCAAGCTCTGCCATGGGGAAGGCACCACCCAGTCCCTCTCTCCCTCTTTCCCACCTGCTCTTGGGGTCAGTCTCCAACTTCACAACAACTTCACAACCAACAGCCCCATTAATAAGAATAAAAGAGCTTGGGTAACCTCAAAGGAAAGCAAACAACTGTCCCTCGGGCCTAATCAAACACAGCTCCAGAAAAGCATCAGCTGAGCCTCAGAAAGTGTCTGCTTCCTCCCCTTCGAGCCAACCAGGGTAAGGAGTTCAAAGAACTCAACTGTTTGTCAAGTGCTTTGAACACAAAAATGGGCCCCTGAGAGAGAGGTCTTTTGGTTTTGATGCAGGACTGGTGGGCAGAAGCCCTCACTTCCATTCCCAGCTCAGCAGCAGATTCACTGTCCATTCCTGGTAGCGGAGTCGCTCTGTGCCTCAGTTTCCCCATTGGTGAAATAATAATGATAAAATCCACCCTGTGGGGGTTTGTAGAGCCTTCATGTCTGGAAAGGGCTTTGAGATCCTGGGCTGGAGAGTGCCAAGAATTCTAACTGAAACGCTCATTTTTCACTCAGGTCACAGTTGTGTCTAAAATCCCATAGTGCGAGGTGCAGTACATACACATAGCACGAGGCAATCCCTGCCTGAAGAGCACACAGTCCCCACAGACAAAGTGCAGTAGGGCAACAAGAAGCCCAGGGAGGAGAAGTGACTTACCCAGGGTCACAGAGGAAATCTGTGTCAGAACCATGAACTGAACCCAGCTGCCCCAGTGTTATACTCTAACCACACACTAGATCAGGGGCAGGCAAACTTTTTGGCCTGAGGGCCACATCAGGGTTCCAAAACTGTAGGGAGGGCCGGGTAGAGAAGGCTGTGCCTCCCCAAACAGCCTGCCCCCACCCCCTATCTACCTCCTCCCACTTCCTGCCTCCTGACTGTCCCCTTCAGAACCTCCAACCCATCCAAACCTCCCCCTTGTTCCCTGACTGCCCCTTCCCAGGACCCCTGTCCCTAAATGCCCCCCTACACCCCGCCCCCTTACCGCTCAGAGAACCAGGACTGGCAGACGCACTACCCAGTCGGAGCCAGCCACGCAGTCTAGAGCACCGGGGCAGGCCAGCAGCTCTCACAGCTGCGCTGCCTGGCAGGAGCTCACAGCCCCACCGCCCAGAGCGCTAGTGGCACGGCGCGCTGAGGCTGTGGGGCAGGGGGGACAGCAGGGTTGGGGATGGAGGCTAGCCTCCCTAGCCAGGAGCTCCAGGGCCAGGCAGGAGGGTCCCATGGGCCCGATGTGGACAGTTTGCCCACCTCTGCGCTAAATTATATGCGGAGAGATCGGGTGCCTCTCTGCTACCCAAATGCCTCCCTATGCATGCTCCAGCTGGTGGCTGCACTAACTGGGAAGTGACAAAGTCAGAGAGATTTCTCTTGATGGTTCAAGAAAGAAAGAAAGGAAGAAAGAAAGGAAGAAACTGTCACTGATTAAACAATACCAAGAGAGAGCACATTGTTAAAACTCAAATAATAGAATAAGAAAGAAAGATGATGTTCTTCAGAGGGTTAATTCCATCCAGGTAGCTTCTTTCAAAGCTGAATATTCCAAGGCACATCCCATCTTAACCGCAGACATCTTCAAATCCTTGATGGAAAGCTCTCGGTGCAGACTCAGACTTGTTGCAAAGGGCCTGCCTGCTCAGAACAGCTCTGTGTCACCTATCAATCCTGGAGCCGCCTCCAGGGCTGGGGAGGCTCACGTTACGGAGAGGAACGGGCTGCTAAAGCTGGCGACAGCTCCCAGTGCAGGAGGCAGGGTGCATTCCACCCTGAGCTAAAAAAAGACGGCTGTGCTTTGATCTCCGGACTCTGTCTGCGCCATAGAGGCAGCAGGCCCTTGGGGAAGAGAGGGGTGTGGGGTGGACTTGACAAGCCATTCCCTAAACCAGCCTTCTGCTCAGGGCCCGGAATCAAAGAGGGTGAGGGGACTGGTATGGCACCAACCACCCGTGATGAAAGCAGAGATGAGCCCGGCAGAGACAAAGGCACCACAAATAGCGGGCTGAGACCTCCGTCTAAACACAGGGGAAGCTCCAGCAAGGAGGAACCACTTGGCTCAGGACAACGGGACTGAGTTTGAAGAGCTTTCATCTCTTTACTGGCTTGAATCCAGACCGGGATGGGTAGGGAGTCAGCAGGGTCACTATCTGATCTCAGTCCAGTTCCTAGGGGGTCTACACCAACCCCACTGCTGGCAGGGTCCATGGTTAGGCCAATGACTGGATGGACTATGAAGAGTGAATTCCTTTTAAGGATAGAATTTAGGGTGGCAAATTTTGATTGGCCGTTTTCCTGGAGATTTAATCCCATGACATCATTTTTAATGAAAGATTAATCTTTAATTCCTGGAGACTCCAGGCCAATCATGGGATTAGACCTAAGCCTGGCTAGGTTGGCGTCCATGCCTCAATGAGCAGCAGCCAGCCCCTTTCTTGGCAATCCCATGGGGCGTGACAAGGAACGAATGGCACTTGGTGCAGGAGTGAATGAGGGGCAGAACCCCGAGCCACAGGTGCCTATGTTGCACCCACCTGGTGCATGAAGGGAGAGCTACTTGACAAGCTGCTAATCCACAGCACGGCAGCAAGGTGAGCTGCTCTGTGTGGGAACGCTTGTCCGTAAAGAAATTTTAATTCAGAGTCCCGTGAAATTTCAAAGCGATTGCAGGGCATGAGAGCAGGGGAATCATCAAAGCTTTTCATGATTTGCTATGTTTACAGATGTAGTGCTTTCATCCATCCATTTGCTTCTGCCTGTCTCCTTCATCTATCTGTATGGGGGAGCCCCGTTCCTGCCCCCATCTTGCCTGGTCAAGGGCGCATCAGCCCTTGTTGTTTCACTGAATGATGGGACTGAATAGCAAACAAATCACTGTCAGGGCTTTTCTTCCTCCCAGATCTTCCATGACAAGCACAGGTCTTGATCTCCCTGTCTCCTCCTGGGTCACAAAGTTGATCATGTATAAAATTTAGAACTGGTCAGAAAACAGGTTCGGTTTCTTACCTGCCATGAAAAATTTCAACTTTTCATCGAAAAACTAAAAACAACTAAAACCCAAATATTTCCAGCCAAAAATAACTTTAAAAAAAATCAGTTTGGGGCTGAAAATTTTCGGTTTTCCAATGTAACATCAAACAAATTCCAAGAGAGCAGGCACCTCCTGCAAAAACTGTCCTTTTGTCAAAAACTCACTTTTCTTCATTACAAAAAAATTAAAAGTTTTCAACCGACCCTAGTAAGATCATTGAGATGCCAATTTGCTATATTACAACGCAATATCAACTAACCTATCTAGAGTACTGTGTCCAGTCTTGGGCTCCACACTACAAGAAAGATGTGGAAAAATTGGAAAGAGTCCAGCCAAGGGCATCAAAAATGCTTCAGGGACTGGAGCAAATGACTTTGAGGAGAGGCTGAGGGAACTGGGATTGTTTAGTTTGCACAAGAGAAGAATGAGGAGGATTTGGTAGCTGCTTTCAACTACCTGAAAGGGGGTTCCAAAGAGGTTGGATCTAGATTGTTCTCAGTGGTAGCAGATGACAGAAAAAGGACTACTGGTCTCAAGTTGCAGTGGGGGAGGTTAGGTTGGATATTAGGAAAAACTTTTTCACTAGGAGGGTGGTGAAGCGCTGGAATGGGTTACCTAGGGAGTTGGTGGAATCTCCTTCCTTAGAGGTTTTTAAGGTCAGGCTTGACAAAGCCTTGGCTGGGATGATTTAGTTGGGGTTGGTCCTGCTTTGAGCAGGGAGTTGGACTAGATACCTCCTGAGGTCTCTTCCAACCCTGATATTCTACATTCTGTTCTTTCAGTACATAGATTTTCTTCTTCATTTCACTAGGCTATTGTCTTTTCTCCCACCATCAGAACAGATATTTTCCAGTATACTCCAGTTTAATTAATATTGCTGTAACACAGAGGGCCTAGCCAATTTAGGGTCCCAATGTGCTAGGCACTGGAAATACACATAGTGAGAAGCAGTCCTCCCCCAGACAGTTTATAATCTGAAAGGGCATAAGAACATAAGAATGTGACCAGTGGTCCATCCAGCCCAGTATCCTGTCTTCTGACAGTGGCTGGTGCCAGATGCTTCAGAGGGAATGAACAGAACAGGGCAATTATGGAGTGATCTATTCCACTGGCCAGTCCTAGCTTCTGGCAATTGGAGGTTTAGGGACACCCAGAGCATGGGGTTGCATCCCTGACCATCTTGGCTAATAACCACTGATGGACCTATCCTCCATGGGCCCAGCACACCAGCTGCCTCACCCTTCTGCAGGCAGCATGGCACAGGTAGGTTTTCCACAGAGCTTCTACTTTAGTCAATAATGATAGCTACTGTCACGACTGACAACTTGGCCATGACTGGGGATTAAACTGGGGAACCTCCAGAGCTAAAAGCAGAGCCCCTCCCACTCACGGCAAAAGATGAGATGCTGTAGCTGAGAGCAGTAAGAGACTCATCTCCGCTGCGGATCAGGCACATCTAGGGCAGAGACAACTGACATTCAGCAGTAGGTTATACCACCGAAGTCCTCAAGATCCGCTGTATTCAGTCCAAGCCAGGGCTCTCTCTCTCTCTCCTGCCTTCCGGAGCCTGCACTTACCTGCAAATGCAACTCAGCTAATCTGTAACTGGCAACAAAAAGAAAACCACTCCCCATCTGTCTTGTAATGTTTCCACAGGAACCCAGACAATGCCTTTGACATCACACATCGTGGGTGGCAAGGGATGTAAATAACCCCCTTCAGCGACAGAGCGGTTTCGAGAGGTGCCAGCGCTCTCGTGCCAGTTCAAATTCGGCTGCAGGATTTACAGCCTCAGACCTGTCAAATGGCAGCATACCCAGCTGCTCCACAGGAATTCCCTCCCTTGGAAGAGCCGTCCCAGTGCATTGCTATACAGATGTCCCACCGCTCTGCTCCAAGGATGTCACCTTCTCTGCTCCAGCATCTCATCAGCAAATGCCTGGAGAATCTCCAGGGGCCTGCCACAGCTCCTAGTGATGTCAGCAGGAGCGCAGCACCTTAGAAATTAGGTCATTTATTTAGGTAGCTAACAGATCTGAGAATTGCAGCCATCGGGTGTGTTTAGGGAATAAAATACCTACATCAGGTGCTGCACCTGCAGTTCCCCTTGACTGCACTGAGCGGAGGGGTTGCTTAGCATTTCAGAGGCAATCTGGCCATAAATTAGTCAGTCCTAAATATTTTTCCCTCCCCATGGAAATATTCAACAACAACAACAAAAACTTCCCTTTTTCTCAAAATGTTTCAGGCAAATTTTCAAGTTTTTGGTGCAAACCTGAAAACCAAAAGATTTTGTCTGAACACCCAAAGTTTTCATCAGAAACATTTTGATAAAGAAAACAAACTTCTCCACAGACAGCAGACATGCTTTTCGCTTTCCCCATCTCCAGAATGCAATTTTGAAAGGAACAAAAACAACTTTGAAGGAAAATTTTCTACCAGCCCTATTATAAATGCTGATTTAGGCACCTAAGCTAGCACTCAGATGCCTAAATGTGTATCTGGTCCCTAACTTAGTTTGAAAATAGAGTTCAGAAGTACTGGGCAGCTAATCTCACACAGCCAGGTTAGCACCTTGCAATACCTCCTGAATAAAGGACAACATGGTGTTATACTACTCCAGGAGCCAGATTGTGACCCCAAGAGTCACAGTTCGGTCAGTGCTTCCCCTTTGCTCCGCGGAGCTGCTCCAGTGCAATTGATTTCATCCAGAGGTGGCCAGCACCGTGGGGATGGAAATGAAGCCAGGGCTCTGCCCACGCCTCATCCTTGCCCACCCACTTGTGCAGAAGGGGAAGTAGCAGCTCTGTGGAGATTGCTCTCCCCACTGCGTTGCAACCTGTAATGCTGGTAGCGGGCTTGTAAGGGGGCCTTATGCATCTGTGCTCCCTATACAGGCACAAAGGTAGGTTCCTCAGCTAGCACTCCCCACGACTCTATGTAGCCTACCTATCCATCTGGATATTTCCAATGTGCCGCTCACAGAACTCTATTCTCACAAGTCTGGGCAAGTTTTCAGAGAGCTCATTGGACACATCTGTAAAATAATGACATGAATGGGGCACCTCAGGGTGTTATACACAATCCATCCCCTGCATGGAATGGCATGTCTGAAATTCCATCTGGCACTACAGCTGTTAGATGCATTTTCCTCCCTAGCAGCACAGTAGACTTTAACATTTGTTAGAGTCAACAAATAAAAAAATAATATTCAGCAATTAATAATAATTAAAAACACCAACATTACCTTATTACTACTTTGGGAGAGGTGTTGTCTAGCGGTTGGAGCACAAATCCCGAGAGTTAGGAATGCCTGAATTATAACCCAGCGCTGCCACCAATACTCCCTCTCTGGCCTTGGGCAAGTCAAGGAGGGTTGAATCCTGCAAGGTGCTCTGGGTCTGATCCAGCAAAGCATTTGCGTAACTTTAAGCATCTGAGTAATCCAACTGACTTCAAAGGGATTTAAGCACAGGCTTAATTTTAAGTGCATGCCTGAAGTGCTTAGCTGAAAAGGGGTGGGCTATGTAGAGGTGCTTAAGAGCTTGCTGAACCAGCTCCAGAACCTCTCTGCTTCACTTTCTTCATGATGGGGTGGAGGGGAGGGGAAGATGCTTATCTTCTAGAGAGCAGGGCCCCCTGACTCCCCTTCAAAGACCCAGCCATGGTGCAAGGATTGTAGTTAATGTTTGTCAAGCACTAAGCAGAGGACAAGTACTCGGTATTACTGCATTAGGGCCTTTCAGCCAGACTCCCAATTCTCTTTGCAGACGATACTCCACATACAAGACGCATTCGCCTGAAACAGCACTGACCTGCAGCTGCAGCTTGTGTGGAAGGTGTCTCACGGCATGGCGCCTTGTGGCCTTTTTTCTTCAGGAATCCTAGAAAACGCCCCCAGTGAAATCTGAGTGGGTATTTAAGGAGACAGACTCAATCACTTGAGTTGGAATTTGGCCAAGACAGCGAGGACTCCTTGATCCCTGTGAAAAGGACTCTTCAATGATCTCAAGTGATCGAGACCTGGGTTTCATGCCTCAGCCAAAGGGTGGATTACACAGTGGCTGCAGTAAAGCCAGCTGATTAGCAGCCTAGCGCGAAAGGGCTCAAGTACTCCTGAGTGTAAGTCTCTTGCCTTCTTTAGAGATGACTTTGGTCCGCAGGAGACTCCAACTACGTGACAAAATATGGTGACATCATCAGATGGAACCTGTGTGGGGTGATCCTGAGATGGGCCCAGTTCAAGTGCCAGCTGCGTGCTTACGCTAATTACGATAATTGGACGCCTTGGCTCAGAAACCAAATTCTCTGAACAGTTCTGAAATAAATCCAAAAGACCTTCATCTCCCACTGCACTGAAGGAAACCGCCTGAGTGGTATAGCCAAGGGAGCGGAACGGGTGAACCGCACTGTACTGAACAATGTTCCAAAAAACATTGGTAAGGAGATGGGGCTTCCAAAATAATCAGTCTTGGCCTAACTTTCAGTCCCCGTTGATTTCAGTGGGAGCCAAACTAAGCCAAGAAGTTTTGAAAGTCCATCCAAAAGCTTACATCAGCCCCATCTTATGGGCTTTGCAAGCCCAATAAGATCATCACCCGGAGCAGAATTTGACCTGGAGCCATGCATTGCCCCAAGGGAAATATTCTCTGCTAGGAGGCGCAATTCCATTGACCTTAACAGGAGCTCTGCCAGTTCTCTAGGGTCACAAATGAGTTGGCAGGAATCAATGTCACCATTAGCACTAGAGCGGGTCAAAAAAATCTCAGTGAAACACATGCAAAGTGTTGAAAATTGCGTAATTCTGCCAGGTTTCAAACTAGATCGAATTTTAACTTTTCAGGTTTTGATGAACATGATTTTGTTCATTTCAAGTTCAGCACGTTGGCATCGAGGCCTCTAGTGAGAGCAGACAATAGAAGAAAACCTTTGTTTTTGTGGATGGAGTTACCCAAACCCAGAACTCAAGCTGGCCACCTGCGGCTGAAAGCCTGTATCTTCTTCCCCATTAGCTCCCAGCCAGAAAATCTGGGACAGATCTGGGTACATAAATTCAGTGAACAATGCATTAAGTACAAGTAATTTTCCTTTTTATCAGTCAGGACCCTTTTCATTCTGGACATACAGTCTGTGGCTGTGGATAGAAGGGTATCTGGATAAAGGTCAAGGGATATGAAATCAGCCCTATCTAGGAGACATGGAACCTAGATCCGTGAGGAGCTGAGAACTCCCTGCAATGTGCTTTGAGGTCAGTGGGAGTGGGAGAGTTCTGGGGCAGCTGAATTCTTTCCACATGTTGTAGAAAGTGCACAGAACTTCACAGCCTGCAGTTGGTCAGACCTCAAAAGTGGTATTGCCAGCAGAGCCGTCCCTAGGGTACAGTGAATCAAGGCAACCGCTCTGGGCCCCTTGCTTTGGGGCCCCCCGGCCGGCGTTATTGGTCAGCACAGTCAGGCCCGGAAGCGACAGGTTGGTCCCGGAGGTGATGGATTCATCACTTCTGCCCCGGATCCTGCACTCCCCTGGGGATGGCCCTGATTGCCAGTCCCATCTGTTCAAAAATCATGAATCAGCATGCCCCAGAACATCACGAAGCTGGCTTCAAAAGCTCACTCCCCCCCCCGATTCTTTTTATTCGCCTTCCATTTCCAGAGCCTTTAGGATCCCACTTTCTAGCTTTTCTCTGCAGCCACAAGGGCTAGGAACTTCCTGTTCTTGTTAAGCAAAAGCTGAGGTTCTCACTAGAGCTGGTCGGGAATTTGTCAATGAAATGGTTTTTCCTCAGAAAAAGGTGATTTGTCAAAACGAAGACTTCTCTCTGGAAAGGGCTGGTTTTGCTGAAACTTTCGATAGGAACGTTTCTCGGGTCCAGGATGAAAATTCTGGCCAAAACTAGACAGAGAGCCCCTAGAATAGACAAAAGCCTAAAGGTTAGGGAGTGTCCCCGCGAAATCAGAGCAGGACCTTCAACCTGAGTGCCCTGACCACTGAACTATTAGCTAGTCTGCCTACAGTGCTTTCTCAGTCTCTCTTGTTGGATCCATTCTACCACGTCTCTGAGTCAGTCCCTCTCTGACCCCAGTGAATATATAATTATTTATACAAAGTGGAACAGCTCCATCAGTAGAGACAGACTCTATAGCCTGGGATTGGGGCTCCCACGTGCCTGCAAAGTGCCCCAACCAGTGGGCTATAGAGGTAGCCCCTTGTTCACTCTCAGGTTTAAGGCCAAAAAGGGCCTGGCTTTGTTCCCATGAAGAAAAAACCTAAATCTTGACAATTTTCCAGGGACAGGAAAAATGTGTCCTGCCCAGTTCTACTGACTCCAGGAGCTGGTTCTTGAAGAAAAATCCCAAATATCATGAGAGTCAATAGTCGGCAACGCTACAAAAAACAACACAGTGAAGGTGAAATCCTGGCCCCACTGAAGTCCCTGGAGTTTTGTCATCGACTCCAGCAGAGACAGGCTTTCCCCTGAGGTCTCCAGGTCTCTCAAAACAAGGCAAATACCCATGGTGGGGTTAGAACAGAGACCCAAAGCAGCCAGGGACAGGGAAGTGCCCGACTGCACTTCAGTGCTTCAAAGACCAGCTCCCCCAGCGTTTGCAGATGAATCAGGCCCCGTGCGAGAACATGGCCTTGGCCATGAACAACACTGAATTAAGTTCCATTTCTTTGGGTCATGGCTGGCCCCGCTCCTGACCAGTCACGGGTCCTCGTGACCTCCTCCCCTGGAATCCTAGAAAGCTTGTGTCTCACTGGGTTTCCATATTCCCCAGCCATAGCAGCCTCCTCCGAGTAGGCAGGGTGCTTATTAACTGCTGAGGAATATTGCAATGGGAGAATGAAATTGCAGCCTTCAGGAGACAGCAATCTATCATTTTGTTTCCCTCAGTCAACGGGAAGAGCACCGCTCCGCTCAGACGTAATTTCATGAACTGGATCATCGCCCCTCCTCTCCTCCTCCCATCAGCTCCTGCCAATGCTCCTGATCCAGCACAATTCCTGCCTCACCACATACGGCCGGGACTATGCATTTAGAGGATTAAAGGGAGTGGAACGTGCCCACTTTTGGGGAGGGATGCGCCGAGAGGCACTGATAAAAATAATGGCTTAAGGGGAGCCAAGATGTTCTCATCTGTGAAGGACCAAACTTGCTCTAGAGGGAGGGGCCTGTGGGCTGGTGGTTAAAGCAGCGGCCCGGGAGGCAGACTCCTGGGTTCTATTCTCAGCTGCGTGTGGAAGTGGGCGTTCGAGTGAGGGAACTGCAAGTCAGGATGCTGGGTTCTATTTTTGGCTCTGGGTGGCTAGCGCAAGAGGACTGGGAGCCAGGCCCCCCTCGATTCTGCTCTCAGCACCAACTGGGAGCGTTATCTTATTCTCAGCGGAGTGCCCACAGACACGGACCAGGACACCCCCTCCATCCCTTCGCCCCCCACCAGGCACTGTACAAACACAGAACAAAGAGAGCGCATCAGTCCCAAAGAGCATATAATCTAAGGCAGTCGTTCTCAACCTGCAGCCCGCGGGCCGCTTGCAGTCCAATCAGCTGCAGATCATGTGACATCCTGAGACCCATCCAGGTAGTATATGTATTGTGTGGATGCGGCCCCCATAACACATGGAGAGCTGCATGCATATGCAATGGTAAATAGGTTGAGAACCACTAATTTAAGGTCACAATTAAAGAGCTCTGCAGTCTTGTCTACACTACAGATGCTTTGCTGGTGCTATACTGGTATAGCAGAATGCTGATGCAGCTGACTGAAGGCATTTTTCTGCACGCATAACACCACCACTGTAGTGAGCATTGTCCGTTAGCCACAGCTACATCTACAGTGGGGTTTTGCTGGCATAGTTATGTCGGCCAACAAAATATTGTAGTGTAGAGCTGGCCTCAGGTCTGCAGCAGCTGTGCTGCACGAGGGGTTTCCAAGGCCAATCCTGAAATTAGTCTGTGTGAATTAAAAGGGGAATCTCCCAAAAAAGGCCAGGTGGGAGAGCTTTCCAAGTCTAGCCACATTCACCAACATTGAAATTCCTCTTCTCTTCAAGGCAGGTTTCTCATTTCCCAGGTGTTATTTAGTGTTTGGAATCTTCCTACTTCAGGCCCAGAGGAGAATGAAGCTACAATTTCAGCTCTGAGAAAAATAAGTTTTTCGATCACTGGTAATTCCCATTTTTTTAATTGTTTCAGGTCGAATAGAAAATGAATTTTTTCAAAATAAATTCATTCCTGGTCAGACAAAATATTTAATTCTGACATACTCAAAACATTTCATTTCCATTTGGACCATTGTGAAATGTTTTTGATAAAATTTTTAACCTGATTAGAGGAAATTTTGAAACCAAAAACTTGCTCTGAAACAAAAAAATCAAAACGTTTTGGTTTTCTCAGAAAACGTGTTAGGGTTGTTTTGTTTCCCCCAACCAAAATAATAAAGCAGAACTAACACAAAATCACAACACATTTAACTGTCACCAAATCTGCATTTTTTGGCCAAAATAAATAAATGAATAAAAAATTTCGCCCAGCCTAGCTACAATAAGCCAGACAGGCTGCTCACCACACAAGGACATGTGAGGCCAAGTAGTTGCCCATCCAAATTATGCAGTGCATTATCAGCATTGAAGCCTATGGTGCTAACAACTGGACCAACATCCAGAATGTGGTTCTTTCTGCTCCCTACCAGGTAAGCTTGCCAGTCTCTTGGAGGTCCTGCAAAGTGCTAGACACATCACCATGGTTCCATGTGACGAACAAGTCAGGACATCAGACAAATGCAGCTAACCAACAGCCCTATTCTAAAGGTACATGCTTTCTCCTTCCAGAGCTCTACCTGCAGGTAGAGCTAGTCAAAACCTTGGTCTCCTGCATGGAGCTTGTCACCAGACTAGCTAAGCAGGCTCGGGCTGGGTCAGTATATGGCTGGGAGATTTCCGAGAAACACCCTGCTGTTGCAGGAAGTGCAGCAGATGATTCAGTAGGTGGGGTTCTCCCCTCTGGGTTAGCACTACACCAGTGGACCATCATGGCTCTAGAGGGTGCTGTGCTGCTGAAGGTGCCATCTTTCAAATGAGCCTGTGATCATTAATAATCCCATGGCCCTTTCTATAAGAATATTAACTTTGGAGTGTTGGCCAGCTTCCAGCTCAGGCAATCGTATTCAGCCAGTCTAACATTCCCCATGTCTTCCATTAAGTACCAACCTTTGCTCTGCTGAACTGCTGTGCAGGGTATGCTGTTAACAGCTGCCACGTTTCATCCCAGAAGTGGCTGCATTTCCATAGTCCTGAACGTAGATTGTTTGCAAAGCACATTAGGGTCCTTTGGGATCACAAGTGTTACAGAGGGAAAGCATGGCTTTGTGGTTAAGGTATTGCCACAAGCTTCAGGAAATCTGCCTTCAATTCCCAGCTCTGCTGCTGACTCCCTGTCTGCCACCAGGCAAGTTTCTTCTTTGCTGTGTGCCTGAGTTCCCCATATATACAGTGTGGATGGTAATACTTTATTTAGACTGGAAGCTCTTTGGGGTAGTAACTGTCTTTCATTATCTGTACTGCACCTAGCACAACAGGGCCCTAATCTCAGTTTGGACCTCTAGATGTTACTATAATAATAGAAATGTAAAGTGGGATTACTTATCACAGAGGTAATCAAAGTATTAACAATTACTTAAGAACATAAGAACAGCTGATTAATAAGAATCTTGTAATTAAACTTGAGATAGAAATATAGTGGAACTGTTATATTTGAGATCCTTGACACGTCCACTCCTCCACCCAGGGGAGGCGTTTATGAACATTTAGACAAAGCGACAAGGGTCTCCTCTTTGTAAACCTTCAAAGGAGCCTGGCAGGGATGGAGTTAAATGAGGGGGGTAGAGGGGTGGTACTCGGTGCCAGCTGTTGCGTGGCAGAGAGAGAGAGAGAAGAGGTGCAGAACATGTATCATGCGGAAATGAAAATAAATCCCGTCCTGCATTTTCCTCCTGCTTTTGCACGCCACTGCCTCTGCGTGAGCTGGGCTCGCTCACACACACACACACACACACACACACACACACACACACACACACACACACGTACAGGGAGCCGGAGCTGCAGCCGTGCGGCACCGGCTGGGGCCTAGCAGGAGACAGGAACAGGGCGAGGCCCATCTCGAAGCAGATTTTCCTGCAGACCTGCAGGCACCTTTTGAAAACCACAAAACGGTAACCAAATAAACAAGAGGGGCGTCTCCAGCAAACCCCACCCCCACCTACCCCCCTGCGGGCACTAAGCAACCCACGACTGCCAAGCCGCTGACTGAGCTGGCAAATCAGCAAGGAGCTGTCAAGTGCCAGGCCTGGGAGGGGAGGTGGGTACGGTGCTTTTCGACAGTCAGAGGCAGAGGGGAGGGGAGGGCTGGGAAGAGCAGCAGGCAGGCTGTTCGGCGGAGCTCCTTCTTGCCCTAATAGGAGCCGAGCCATCTCCCCTCGGGCGTGTGCATCAGACAGGTGAGCGCCCCTGCTCCTTGGGAGCCTCCCATGCGCCGCTCTAGCTCGTTCCAGCCCCCTCGCCAATTGCAACGTCCGCAGCGAGGCGCCAGGAGGAGGGGCCGGCGGACTAACAGACCACAAGCAAAACGAGTTTGTCAGTCTCGGATAAATCACAGGGCACGAGAGTCAGCCCACAACACCTGACGGAGAAATCGGCTGTATCCAACTCAAGAAACTGCAGGAAGGGAATAGGGGCCTGATCCGCCTCTGCCACTGGTGTAAATCTGGAGCGACTCCCTTCCTAGTTAATGGAGTTATGCTGGTGTAAAACTGGAGTAACACCCTTGCAGTCAGTAGAGCTACACTGGCTTAAAACAGAAGTGACTCCATTTTAGTCAGTGGAGCTATGCTGGTGTAAATCAGGACTAACACCATCGAAGTCAACAGAGTTACAATGGTATAAATCAGGAGTGACTCCATTGTAGTCAATGGAGATTCTCCTGTTGCTTACATCAGCGTATCAGGCCCTCTATACCATGCTTTTACTCTGAGCACATCTCCCACCCTTCTCAGGCCTTCTCTGGCTTCCACGCTCCTTCCACATCAAGCTTGGGCTTCTTCTGTTGTTTCCATATACAAAGAGCCACCATGGGACACTGCTTCTTCAGAGAAACACCACCTTGAAGCCTCCCCTCGTCCACAAAACATGATCCGCGTCGCTTTGGGCCTTGCTCCTGCTCCCTCCTGCCAGGTTTGGTGGTTTTACGACCGCATTTTCCTAAACAATTTTCTCCTCCAGCGTGAGAGAAGCCACCCGAGCAAGAGGAGAAGCTGGCACAGTGACTGATCCAAAGCCCGTTAAAGTCAATGGAAGCTCTTGTTCTGGAACAGCCTCCCAAGGGGAGCAGAGGGGCAAAAAACCTAGCTGGCTTCAAGCTGCGCTTGCTAAATTGATGGAGGGGATGGTATGAGGAGACTACCTACAGAGGCATGTAGCCAATCTGCAACTGCTAGCAGCAAGGGCACCAGAACCTTTGTGGAAGTTGGGGGTCCCAACACCATCAGAACCGGGTGGGCCAGGAGGCCATGTCCCCTCGCTTTTTAACATGGGCATAGCCTGGGAGGAGTAGGGAGCAGTGTTAACCCCCCCAAACTGCAAGCCTCGGGCAGGAGCGGAGCGGAACCAGGGGCTGAACTTTGCAGTCGTGCTGCCTCCCCAAATTTCATGGCGGGGGAGCTAATAATGGTGATCACCTCCCCCACCACGCAGCGCAGCCATTACCAGCACTGCCTCCCCAAACTATGCTCATGTTAAAAAGTGGGAGGGTTGTGGCCCCCCAGCCTCCCACCCCCAGTTCTGGTGAGATTAGCTATCTGTAAATATCTCCAACGGCTGGTGATGGGACATTAGATGGGGAGAGTTCTGACTGCAGAGATTTCTTTCCCAGGTGTCTGGCTGATGAGTCTTAACTACATGCTCAGAGTCTAACTGATCACCATATTTGGGGTTGGGAAGGAATTTTTTGTCATGTCAGATTGGCAGAGACCCTGCGGGTTTTTCGCCCTCCCCTGCAGCATGGGGCACGGGTCACTTGCAGGTTTAAATTAGTGTAAATGGTGGAGTCTCTAAATTGTGATTTGAATAGCTCAGCCAGAAGTTATGGGTCTATTACAGGAGTGGGCGGACAAGGTTTCGGAGTCTGCAATGTTCAGGAGGTCAGTCTAGATAATGGTCCCTTCTGACCTTACAGTCTATGAGTCTAGGACAGGGGTAGGCAACCTATGCACGTGTGCCAAAGGTGGCATGTGAGCCGATTTTCAGTGGCACTCACACTGCCCGGGTCCTGGCCACCGGTCCGGGGGGCTCTGCATTTTAATTTAATTTTAAATGAAGCTTCTTAAACATTTTAAAAACCTTATTTACTTTACATATAGAACTAAACTATTGTTATATTATAGACTTATAGAAAGAGACCTTCTAAAAACATTAAAATGTATCACTAGCACATGAAACTTTAAATTAGAATGAATAAATGAAGACTCAGCACACCACTTCTGAAAGGTTCCGACCCCTGGTCTAGGAGACTTCATGGAGCACCGGATCAGGCCCATACAGACCCCTACGGGCTCAAACAGAGGAAACTGAGTCGAACTAGACACAACGTCCTATTGAATACACAGAGTAATCAACGCCAAAAAATGCAGAAAAATAACATTTGAAGTACAGTGAATGCATGTGTTATTTGTAACAATAAAGGGGACAAAAATCCAGAGAGAGGTGTGAAGTTTAAGGGAACGGGGTCTCTTAATAATCATGGGTAAACAACAAGAACAGAAGGATGAATTCTCCCTGGGAGACAGCACCATGTGTCTTTCTCTTGTAAGAAGCTGCATCTACTCTGCCACCCAAAAATGGCAGCTACTACTGTTCACAGCAGACTCCTAGAAACTTAAGGAAAACAAAATCATAAGTTACAGTGCTCCCTCAGCCAGTCCCCACCTTGAAGGCTTTGATCATCTCTGCCTGGCCTACATCCCTCCCTTCATCTCTTTTCGTACTCCCTTTTGCAATCTCCACTCCGCCCTGGCCTCTCTCTTGACCTCTCCTGCTCCCTCCCAACTTCAGTCCGCTTCCGATGGCCAGCACTGTGAGCTCCTGGCTGCTCCTCCGTCCAAAACCATCACCATGCCACCTGCTCCCCGGTGTGTCTGAGCTACTCCAAGATCAAAGTTGCTGCAGTTATTGTTATTATTCTTTGTGTGTGCAGGTGCAATAGACCAGGCCCCCTTGGTGCTGCACAAACAAACAAAAACACAGCCCCTGCCCAAAATAGCTGACAGTCTAAACCTATGTATTTATCTATGTCATTCACCGAAAGCATCTAACAAGATTCCCTTATTACAGGCTTCCCTTTAGTTCCACGTCCGCGAGATGAAATCGTGAAGTCAACGGGGGTTTGCCTTTGACGTCAATGGGACTGAGATGACACTCATGACGTCACGAGATAGTAGGAAAGCTGCTGTCTTTTAACCCTGGACAAGGGATTTTACTAGAACAAAGAAAGCAATGTTCTCATTAAACTACCCTAGTCCATCTGTCTGTCTCTGCTTCACCTTCATCATCCCAGAGCCTTCCCCATCTGCCCAGAGCCAACACCTGCTTGTCTGCCTGCTACAGATTCAAAGCAGCAGTATCCTTAGAAAGAAGACAGGAAGGGGAGCTGAACAGTCACTTGGTTTTAAAGTCTAGAGGTTTCCCAGGGTTTAAAATGCAAGTGGATCGTGCGATTCTACAATAAAAGAATAATAAACAAATAATAATGAATTACAACTAATCAGAGATGGACCCAAACTGCACAATCCAGATCAGGACCCCTCCCAGTTCAAGGGAACCAGAATTTGGGTTCGAGCCCATCTTCAATAATAAACCTCTGGGGACTGAATGAATGGATATGAAGATAACAGAGTCCCTCAGGCGGTGTCATTGCGGCGTCGTTGGGGCCAAGATTCAAGACAATAGGCAATATGTGAGCGAAAGCTACCGGTGGTGGTTGGTTTTGAAAACCAAGTCAGGGCAGGTTCAGATTCATCCAAACCTCCAACGTTCAAGGGCCTGGGTGGGGGTCCCTTCTCAAACGCACATGGCAACTCAAACCCCCTGGCACTGCAAGGGCCGGATCAGAGGAACAATCTACAAAATACTGCTGTGCAGGGGGGAGACTTTAAAGAAGGCAGGATGTTTCACTTTGGGTCAAGCTGACGGTTTGCCTAGATACATTCAGCCTCTTCCATGACATTACAAGGGCTTCTCGAGGAAGCCATGGATGAAGCAAGGTGATGGTCACACTGCAAAAAAAAAATCCCAGCAGCAGCAAGTCTCAGAGCTCAGGACTATAGACCGGGCTCCCGGGGCTTGCACTCCGGCGCTAACCCAGTGAAGACATTCCTGCTAGGGTTGGAGCCTGGGCTCTGAAACCTGCCGAGGGGGGTAGGTCTCATAGGCCAAGCTCTAGCCGGAACAGAAATGCTTACACTGCTATTTCGAGTGCTGCAGTGCTGACATACCCTAAAGTGGAGTTGGGCCCAGCTCACCAGTGCCAGATCAGCTATCGCCCAGCTGAGACTGATCATCACATCCTCCCCAGTTAGTGCCTCAGGCTTATCACCATCTCCCCTGGCATGATTCTGGGATAAACCCCTCCCATCCAGTTCCTTGTGGCTGCCAGAGACTTGCTGAGAGAGGATGACCTTCCAAAGCAAAACCACCAGGCAGGTTCCCCATCATTCCAGGGATGGTAGAAGTAAGCTTGGGCAACGCCAGCTCCAGCGGAACATCCGTTCTCCACTAGGTAGCAGCGCTCCTTGTTGCATTGCTGGAGATTAAAAGCCTGGAGACTGCACCTCACAAACACATCTCCTGGCTTCCTCCTGCTGCCCCTCACCCGCCCTCCAAACATCAGCATGGTCTGCCAGACAATGGCATGTTTGGGCAGCAGGGAAGAATGGGTGATTACAGCAGGATGGGGAGCAGGCAGGCGCGGCCGTCTGAGAGTACGTGGCTCCAGAAGGTTTTGCCAGGACACAAATTACTCCCAAACCAAGAGAAATTGATCTAGGTCTGTAATCAGGGAGGTACCCAGCAGCAGCCGAGACAGGTGATAAACATCCAGGTTTGTGATCTGCATCATATAGAAGAGGGGAGGAGGGAGCCCTTGAAATTCCTTTCTCCCATCCTGTCTCACTCTTGCATAGGAACCCAAGCAAGATCAGATCAGGTCAGCTGGTGCAAAAGAGCTTAAAGGAGAAAGTTATGGGATAACCTCACCACAGGGAAAGGTCCTTCCTGGCACCATCAGGGAGGCTGAGGCTTTCATGCTCTGAAGCAGAAGAGTTTCTCTCTATTTCAAAACTCTTCGTGATTTTTTAGTATTTACTATTGTAACTTTGGCTAGTCTGTTCTCCACATCAATGTCCGGCTCCTTTTTGAAATGCTGCTAAGCAACTGGCCTCAACGGCATCTTCTGGCAATGACTCCCACAGGCTAACTGCGTCCCTACGTCCACCCCAGCTCCAGATAGGGGAGTCACTCTACAACTCCCCATCCAATCCAGATCCACTCCAAGCTCCTCTTCTCCAGAGACATCACAGGGCCACTCTCTCCCTCTGCACCCTACTGGAAATGCTGCAGTCAAGGGGAATGTTATAGTGACCACGCTCAGAGGAGACTCTCTTAGCAGGAGCAGGCCTGGGACACGTGTTATTCAGCCCTCAGCAATTGGACTCCTTAACTCCAAAGACAAGGTTGGCTTCATATCTCACCTCTCTGTCTTATACTGTGTACAGATGATATGGCGATGGGAAGGACAGATAGATGAGACAGGGACTACACAGACCCAAGCCAAGAGCCTGTTCAGGGCTGGCTGGATGTTAAATGCACGTAGACACAAATCTACATGGATTTAAGAGAGTCACAAGAAGAATGGCCCAGTGGTTAGGACACTAGCCCAGTACCCGAGAGACCTGGTCCCTACTTTGTCGCTCCCTTCTGTGTTTAGCCCAATGTGTTAATAATAAATAACTTTCCAATGAGTCAGTATCCACAAGAGCATCTTGTCGGGATGCAGACTGGGCTCAGGGTCAGACCAGGTCTACATGCTGACTCCCCACGGACAGCAGCTGAAGAACACTGTGAGACAGGTATTTCCAAGGCTGGGATGCCCTGCCAACGTAGTGCTGGCACCAGTGAATGGCAGGTGACGTGGGGATGTTGGGAACCATCCAGTGCCAGATAGAGATCAGAATGAACCTGAATCACACCAGCTGGTGCAGCCTTCTATCGACAGAGACTGGACTCCACAGAGGAGTTTGCAGCGTGTCTGTTCTGAGATCTTGTGGGGCTCTGCTTGGGCATCTGAAGTGTTAATCAAATACTCAGCGGATTGTTTATGGGGTGGGGTTTTTTTAAAGCCTCATTCATCTCATTTCTTTCCCTCCCTTCTCCACTCCCACCTTCCCATGAGCCCCCTAGGGCAGAGCTGCTAGGGCGACTGAACTCTATGGTACGTGCGTGTGCCTGTGGCTCTTGGCGACGAGGCTGGGTGGTAAATTCACATCAAAGGGGCTGCAGTACCAGCGAGCTGCAAAAGGGTGTAATTACCGCCCTGGCTGAGCTACCCTCCCAGACTATTTGAAGTAGCTCAGAGCAGAGAGGCATCAAAGGAGAGAATGGCTCGCAGGAGCGGGAGAAAGAGGTAGAGAGAGACAGCCCAAGCACGTCCCATTGTATCGGGAGGAACAAATGTAAAGGCATTTTACACCTGTGATCAAGAACCTTCACTTAGATCAGGGCATCGCTCGCTCTGAGCACAGGGGCAGTTTTAAGGCAGCTCGGTTGGTAAAAAGGGACCAGGGGCAGGTCTATTTCAACACTGGCAGTTTTCAGTCCTGGCACTAGTGCACAGAAGCTCGTGCAAGTGTAGACTGGGAGAGTGGGGCTAGAGCACGGATTGCCCTGCACGCTGGGGCTGTGAGCAGAGCTGGTCAGAAAATAGAATTTCCATTCCAACAGACAGTCCGACATTTCCAGAAAAAAAATCAACCCTGATTAAAATGTTTCGTTTCAATAATGTCCAAACAATAGAATATAAAATATTAAGTAATAACTGCATATGAATATATCTGATCATAATTTAAAATACATATATTCATATATAACATAATATAATAATATAAGTGGTGGAATGGAATGAAACAAGATCATCAACACAAAGTGAAAGGAGACAATCAAAATGAAAAACTCCATTTCAATTTCAAATGGTTCTGAAATTCTTTTGTTGAAATGGACGTTTCCATGAAATGTTTCGATTGTGACAGAACAACTTTCTCCGACAGGAAACTGTTGTGCTGAGAATTGTCCCACCAGTTCCAGCTGTGAGAGGGAATTTTGATATTAGTGTCTTTGTGGATGGATCCCTTTGCAATCCAGCACGGGAACCTGAACCCTGGAATCAGTTTGTGGATCCTATTGTGTTCAGAGAGTCGAAACGTGAGTTCCAGTTCACGCACAGGGCTAGAAGTTGGCAAGTCCTACCTTCTATTCCCAGCTCTGCCACTGACCTACTGTGTCATCTTGAGCAAGTCATATCCCCTCCCTGTGCCTCAGTTTCCTCCCATATGCAAAATGAGGATAATGATGGCTTGCCTACCCTACCCAGGTGTTGTAAGAGTTAACGTTTGTACTTTGCACGTGTAAAATACTACATGATGCACTGATAGAGCTGTCCCGTGGAATACACTCTAGCAACAGGAAGCAGAATGCACCACTGCCCAAAATGCCATTTTTCCCCACAAAGGCCCTTTGGAACAGTAGAAGCAGCTAACTGACCTGGCAGCCCCACAAACCAGCAGTGGGGCTGCTTCTCCAAGAAAGTCCCTGTAGTATGCTAAGCTGCACCCAGAGATGTTCACTGCACTGCACCAATGTCCTGGTGAGCGGTAGATTCACACCCTGACCTGCTGCGCAGTAACTTGCCACGCAGACAAGCCCTAACTTCCAAAGCATGAAGCAAGACCTGAAACCAGGGTTTGGGGTGGTTTCATGTTTTGTAACCAATGCTGGCACGGCTCTGGCTGACAGGCTTTGCCATGCGTGCCCTGCGTAGGAAGCCTCCCTCCCTCTCTCCTGCCCTGGTGCAGCCTGGGTAGTTCTCGGCACCTCTGTCTTATGCAGCTACACCTCCTACTCCAGGGCAATGACAACTGTCAGGTTTAGTGCTTCAGCTGGAGATTTATTCTAGTAAATTTACGAAGTGTCCAGCCCTAGGACACTGAACATCAAATGTCAATATCATTCCCTCTCTGGTCTGTTCACTGTCATCTTCCTCCTGCGTGACTCACGCTGGTTGCTAAATAAAACGTGAATTGGCAAACTCAAGTGGGAATGGGAACATGGCTGGTAGTGATGACTCAGTGAAACTGAACACATCAGTCTCTGAGGCACTGGTGGGCAAATTTCCATGTAGGAAGCAGGTTTGAAGGTAACCCATGTGGAGGATGTTAAGGGGAAAAAAATCTCTTCCCTTCAATCTTGGGAAGGTTGGCCCTAAAAATGCAGAGCATAATAAGTGCCCTACATAAACAAACAAACAAACAACAATTGCAAACTGTTAACAACGAAGGTCACTGATTTGAAACAGATTGCTAAAGGATGTGGTAAATTCAGACTCTTGTGGAGTCTTTTGTTATGGCTGGAATCAGCAGGTGGCACTGTTCCACACAGTCTTACAAGTGTTTTTTATTAGCATGCCAGCACAGTTCAGTCTTTGAAGAAATGTTGTATTGTTGTTAGTTTGTGATGCGTGTACTCTTGGCAGGACCTGTTGCAAGCAGCAAAGGATTTTGCTTTCTACCTTGTTTTCTCCTAGAGTTAATCCATAGGATAGAGTTGCTCCCTGGAAATCAGGAACTGGTGTTGGCCTGAGACTTTGGAAAGAGGGGATTACTTGATTGCTATTTCTGATCCCCTCTTCAAAGACTGGGCTACAATTGGGGGTGGGGGGTGAACTAAGATACGCAACTTCAGCTATGCTATTCGCGTAGCTGAAGTTGAAGTATCTTAGTTCCACTTACCTGGCGTCCTCACGGCGGCGAGTCGACCATGGCAGCTCCCCCATCGACTCCGCTTACTCCTCTTGCAGAGCTGGAGTTCCGGAGTCAATGGGGAGCGCGTTCAGGGATCAATTTATCGTGTTTAGATGAGACGCAATAAATCAATCCCTGATACATCGAACAATACCTGCCAATCTGGCGACTAGTACAGACCTACCCTTCGTGTAACCTGTTTTATTTACAACAAGACTATACCAAGACTCTGCATCATTGATTTTGCCTCCAACAGGAAGCCAATCTGCAAGCTTTTAGTAACTGGATACCATTCAGCAGAGGGGTGATGCTTTAAATTGTGGCTGGGCCTTGAGATTTTTCAAAACTACCAAAAGACCATGAATTGCCAATTCCCTATATAAAATGAATGGAAATTGAATATCCAAATCCCTTCAGGCAGCTTTGAAAATCTCAGGCTCTCTTAAATATACACTGCAATGCAACTATGAGGCATTGAGCAGGGTGCAGGAATCACTGGGTGAAATTCTGTCTTAGGGGGAGGTCAGATTAGATGATCACAGTGGGCCCTTTTATACTTAAAAAAATCTATGTCTCTGTCAAACTCTCATAAGATAGTAGTGTTATCTGGATTGCTGGAGAAGAGTTATCAGGATACTGAATGTAAAATCTCTGAGAGAAACCTGTGCCACTCTTCAGTATAACCCACTGACATTGTGCCAGTTCACAGTGGATGTGAGTTTATTACAAGATCCAGGGAAGCTTGGTGCTGTAGCAGCTCATGCTTTTAGCGCTGGAGGACCCCGCTTTGATCCTTGATGTCACAGGCATCATCACCCATCATCATCTACCAGGGAATTTAGGCCTAGTCTTTGCTGGGGATCGGACCAGATTTCAGCGCCCCGGAGGCGGAGAGGGCAATCCACAACTGGCACCAGTGCAGTTCACCCCATTTTCAAGCAGGAGAAATCTCCACAGGAGGGAGGTTTTCTAAAGCACTGAGTGCTGGTCTGATTCCACTCCCACAGACGTGGATGGTAAAGCTGCCATTGGCTTCCATTGGAGTGGAGTCGGGCCAATGCCCGGTGTGTGTGAAAAACCCCACCCTAATGACTCCCTGTGGCACAGCTCTTGTACATGGTGGCTGCAATCAGAGACACTGCCCAGTTTAGGCAACACCATACTCAAGGGCTGATTCAAAACCAGATCGAATTATCTGGGGCCCTGAAATCCCAAAAGTATCTCCAGAATTTGTGGGGGCTGTAGACCCCAAATTAAGGGCTCATCCCAGTACTTTGAGCACCAGTCCTGCAGTCGTTACTTAGGCTAAATCCCACGAGAGTGCTTAGATACTAAGTGATGAGCACTATGGAAAAATGATGGTGGATAGACAGACTGAAAGATGTTGAGTGCTTATGAGAGAGACACACCCCCATAAAAATAGGGCCTTTGGGTTTAACCCTTGCAGAGGAGAGAAATAAGAGACAGGAGAGAAGAGATTCCAAGTCAGAGTCTGAACATGCATGCACACGTTTGTGCAAATGCACAAGTCTGCCAACACTAGTGAACATGTCCATGAGCATACGCATCTTATCCTGTGTGGTAGCAGCACCACCATTTGGCACACAGCCGGAGCCATAAATCGGAAGCAGCAATCAAAGCAGAAGAGCTGCATTTCTGACCGGCAGGGCTGTATTTATGAGTAGCTGCCACCCTCCCTCACCTTCTAATTTGGAAGTTTTCTTTATTAAACTCTCCCTCCCCCCCCCCCCCCACAAACCTCTGCTTTCCAAGTGAATGGGGGCAGCACCTTGAAGTCTCCCTGGGGACCTGAGCTAAACTCCAGCAGCCAGAGTTTAGGGAAAACATCCTGCCTGTTAAAAGGACATGACTCTAGAGATATGAAACACCTCAAGGTACATACAGCCCACCAGCCCAGGCCCCAAGCGCGGGTAATTTCAAAGCTGCCAGTTTGATCTCTGCCATTGAATCCAAAGCCTCTTGCTTAGCACCAATATTCCTTCAACCACCATCCAAGCTCCCCACCCACCTCTGCCTGCCCGCCCCTGGGGTTCTCACCATCTTTCCCAGCCGCACTCCGGGGTTTGAGACCCATATTGGTCCAGCTCAGCAGAATTATCCCCAGCAGAGCTGATGAACTTTCCTAAAGCTAGTCCTGCCACTCAATCTCCCAGAGTGAAATTCGCCCCTGTGCAGCACAAAACACAGGCACCACTTAACGCTTTCTGTAGTTCCAAGCCCTCTGTGCAGGGATCAATGTAATGCCCAATGCCAGAGCTGTGTCCAGCATTTCTCCACTGTCCTTAAAGTGCCATCTAGCCTACATAACCGTAACTATTTATCTGTGTTATGGAAGCACCCAGAAGCTCAAACTGAGCTCAGGGCCCCAGTGCACTGGGCACGGTAAGTACATATAGCGAGAGACCATCCCTGCCCCACAGAATTTGCAATCTAACTAGACAAGACAGATGAAGGGGAGACAAGGAAGGATTCACATCCCCATTTTACAGAGGGACTGCTGAGGCCCAGGGAGATTCAGCAACCAGCCTGATGTCACACAAGAACTCAGGAGTGGAGCTGGGAATTGAACCGAGATCTCCTGAGTCCCAGCCTGGGACCTGAAGCTCAAGAGTCTATAAGCGTCTGCAAAGTCCCACCACTAGAGCCAGTCAGTGCCTGCTAATGACCAGTTCCTAGGCAGTAGCCGAGGGCCGCCGTTTGCTGGCAGAAGCAAGGATCGCTCGGGGTGCCTGGGGCTCCCATGAGGAGTGGGTGGGAGCAATGAGCCACTTCGGCGTCTCCTTCAACCCTGCCAGGCAGCAGCTCTTCTCTGTGCCTCATCTGCTGCAGAGGTGTCTCAACTTCCTTGCATCTGAGCCCTCTGAGAGCGGGCTGGGGAAGAAGGGGAGGCTGGGGTGAGCCTGGTGCTCACACATCAGTGCTTCCCTTTCTGGAGGTGGCGAATACACACACACACAAGACCACAGCAGAGCTGCTGAAAGCTCCATCTAGCCACAGGGATAACAGGGGGTCTGCCCGGGAAGGGGTGGCTGGCGAGGGGATTGCTTCGTGTTTTCTGTCATCCTTTGCAGGAACCTGCAATTTGTAGGGACAGAGAGGCTGGTTCCTTGGGTGGTTAAAGCCTCAGGGACTGGAGGTTCCTCCCCGGCAGCATCTGTCACCACATCTTGGGGCTTGGGTTACTCCCTGGGAGGTCTCTGAACCCAGAGAGGGGAGGCCAAGTAGAATTAGCAGCTCCCTCCCCGCTAGCATAGACTGTCACAGGGAATAAGAGAAGGGAGTGGAGAGAGCAAACTGCTTATATCATATATGCACTGCCACCCAGACACACAATTCCCCACCACGGGGGAAGCTGCAGGATCCTGCATAACCCTCACATCCAAACTGTCCTAGGGAACTAACCAGCCATTTGCTGTCTGATTTGCTAAACTGCTCATTAGATGTGGCAACTCAGTGTGTGTTACCATCAGCTGGGGTCAGGGAGAGGTTCCTCTTTCTGGGTTAATACTGGATATTTCGGTACATCACTGTTCCAGCAGAACCTCAATTTTACGAACACCAATCTTACCAGCAACCAATTCTACAAACCGTTTTTTCCCCAACTGGGGGGAGGGGCGGTGGTGGTGAAAGGGGGAAAATCACATATCAAAAGCAAGGTCAATGAAGAACAAGTCAAGAGCCAAGGCTGGATTAAAGAATTTTGGGGATCTGTGCACTATGAAAATTGGGGAGAGGGGGGCCACACGTGAGTGGCATGGCCACATAGCACCTGCCTGAGTGGCATCGTGACCTGGTCCATCACAACAGGGGAGCAGGTGGGCCAAATCTGAGTGAGTGGCGTTTCAACCTGACACAGAGGGTCACAATGCCACTCAGGATTTTGGGGGGCGGGCGAAGGGTTTCCAGTGGGCAGGGTCCCCCTCAGATGGAGGCCCTGTGTAATTGCCGCACATGCACGTTAGTTAACCTGGGCCTCCACATCCCAGTGCTGTCAGTGCGTTGAAAATGACGGTGCAATTTGAAGGACAAGACAAAAGTGAGGCAGGGCACCATGCAGTAATGTACACATCACATCCCTACTGTCATGTGAGTCTAAACAAACAAGAGAGACAAAGGGCAGGAAGGTAAATAAGTGAAGCAAATTGCCCCAAGGCACCCAGCAGGGCAGTGGCAGAGCCGGTAGGACTCAGATCTCCTGCATCCCAGGTGAGTACTCTAGCCACTGGACCACGGTGTCTCCATCTTAGGAAAGCCTAGACAGCCATTATCAAAGAGGGATAAGCCTTCTTCTGAAGCCTCCCAGATAGGCCTTAGAGTTGCTCTGCCATGGAGATCACCGTAACGAGACCATTACACAGGTGATGTCACTTTCCATTCAGCAGCCAGGTGGCTCTGCCTGGGATTCTTCCCTGGTTCTGGGATCAAAGATGCTGACGAAACCGAAAGGAAGTTGAGCTCTTCCTTCTGCAAACAGCCTTGGCCATCCCCATGCATTTCACTGGGAGATGTTTCCCTCTCCTCCTCCCTGAAGCACATAGCATAGGCCATGGCGCCTGAAGGACTCCAAAAGAGCAGATCCTTAACTACAGGGCTTCTGTCTCTAGCCCTCAGTGTAGTTCCCCCCTCACTACTATGCACATGGCCTCCTCCCCTGGAAAGCAGGGTGCACAGCTGAACTTGCATTACAATACTCAGCTCTATTGGCAGTCACTCCCTGACAAAGTTCTGGGCTGACCTCTGCGCTTCTTCCCAGAAAAGAAGAAACTTTCTCACTAGGAAATAAAAACAAATCCATTTTATTTTCAGTGTTTTTGTAGGAAAGTATCCAGCTTGGGACAGAAAAAAAACAAAACCCCAAGGCTCAGTGCTCTCTGTTCCAGATCAGCTGGAAAAAAATAACGCTCACTCTTGGAAGGAGAGCAAAGGAAAGCGATGCATTTCAAACTGGTCCCAGTTCTGCACTGGTTTCACTTGAGCACACAAGTGCCCCTTCTAGGAGAGGGAACTGCTCTGGAATCAAGAGGGATAATTCTGCATGGGTTCTGCTGCCCCAGGGCTGTAAATTACTTTGTGTAGGGGGGACATCAGTGTCCCGAGAGAATAAAAATGGCCTTCCCTGTTGCTGGGGTGGAGCGTCACAATGGCAGAGGAGAACCCACAGAGCCAGCTTGAACGTTTTAACACCCTGGCAGTGGAAACAGTGGCATCAAGACACAGTCAAACCAAAAGCAGAAGGGACTGCAATGATCAAACATGCCCTCTGCCTCCCAAATGCTTTGAAACACACACGCTGGCCGGATTCCCCTCTTACGGACACGGCTCACTGGAAACAAAGAGTAAATCCTTGGGCATTTACACTGGTGTAAGTGAGAGGAGACTCAAGCTCAGTATCTTTCCCTGTCCTGGACAGTAGGTTCCTCCTTCAAGGAAGTTTTCTCAGTCCCACTGTGAACTTCCCCATAGCAGTGCCCTGGCAATGACAACCAGAGCCCAGCAGTTCACGCAATCCCAGAGCAATGCCCTAGCCGTCTGGTTTGAAGGGCCACATGGCAACATTTTGTTAATGCCACATAGAGCTCCAGAGACACAAAAGGCCTCACGCCAGTGCCTGAGCAACGGTGGCTGGACCTTCCATAGTGGGCATGTTCTAAAGTGAATATCACATGGCTAATACCCAGCTGGCACCCCAGAAGCTTTCACGGCATTGCCGGCTTGCATTCCAGTACCACGGTCGTCTTCTTACCAGAGCCCTGCCTGTTGCTGCCACTCTAGATTATGATGCCAGCGCACAGACAGGATGGTCTCAGTCCTGCAGTCCTTACGCAGGCACAGCTCCCATAGCAGAAATGGCAGCAGACTCCATCAGAAGCCTACTCCCGTTGTCTGCTGAGTTCTCTACTGGTCTTCATCAGAGGGCCAGTCCCAACTCCTAGGAACAAATAGCTCACGTGACTGATGACTGTTCCCAAGCAAAAGTTGGGCATCTGGAGCCAATGGGAAATCCCCGGCTGGAATTTCCCCACTGGGCAAGGGGAGTAAGTCCTGCAAAACGGGGGGCCCTAGGGCTGCTGAAACTCCACCATGCCAAGTCAGGGCCTGAGTTGGTGGCGTGTTTGCCTCTGCTCTGCTTTCCGGCCAGCTCCTGTGACCGGCCTGCTGCAAAGCTGGCGACCGGAGGCCTCACCACAGTAAGCGCCTGTCTCTGGAGGGCCCTCCCAGGAGGAAATGTGGTTTCACAGTGGCTGCTTGTCCGTGGGATCTATTTGGAGACACGACCCCGCCCGCCCGAGGGCTTGATAGATGACCAGCCAGGAGGATAAAAGGCTTTCCTCTTAAAGAAGCCTGGCTAAATATAAACTCTTGCTGGCTTTTATGTGTCTTGAGTGCTAACTGAAACCAGCTGCCATGGTAAATCTGCTATTCCAGGCCCAGCCGCTGCCTCCAGGCCCAGGGGGCTGTTGCAACCTAGGATGGGCCCAGCTCAAAGAGGCAGGCACACATCGCAGCTGCAGCCCACGCGTGCTCCTAAGTTGTGGCTGATGCGTTGTATTCGCGGGGCTGAGCAGCAGCGGAAGACAGTGAGCTGGATGGATTTCGTGTCCGTCTTCCCACTCGCCTGGCTCCTCTGTGCTCCAGAGAGGTACTGAAGCTGGAATGGTGCCATTGCTCAGGCATTGCTCCCCTTTACAAGCCCCAGGAGTATGGAAGGTGCCACAGTTCCTGGCACTACAGAGATTCTGGGCTGTTCCAGACAGGGCAGCAAGAGACGGGAGGATCCTGCAAACTAGAGCAGCCCAGAGGCTGCTCTCCTTTATGCTGCAGGATGCTTCAGCCTCTAGAGCAGCCTACAATCCAGAAGATACAAAGGTGTCCTAAACCTGAGTTCTGTTCCCCAGTCGGCCACTGGGCTGCGGACCAGGGGAAAAGTTGCTTCCCCTTTCTGTGCCTCAGTTTCCCCATCTATAAAATGGGGATAATGATTCTGCCCTCCTCTATAAAGTGCTGTGAAATTTAAGAATGAAAAGCGCTGCATAAGAGCTAGGTCTAATCATCCTCCTCCTAGGGCAGTGGTTCCCAAACTTTAACAGCCCGCGAACCCCTTTCACTAAATTGTGAAATCTCGTGAACTCCCTCCTAAAAATGAATATTTCCAGGAATCTAAGTTTAAATTTACTCAGTGTAATGGATGCGCTGGGGTTCAGGCTGCTGGCTCCCCGGCTGATGGGGGCAGGGCTCAGGCTGCCAGCCCGAAGTGCCTGGCCCCGCTCTTCCTGGGTCTCAGGCTGCCAGTCCCGTGTGGAGCACTGGGGTTCAGGCTGCAGGCTCCCCTGCTGATGGGGGCAGGGCTTGGGCTGTCTGCCCTGCAACCAAGTCCCACGTGCTGCCTCCAACGCCCAGCATCCTCCGGGTGCCATTAGTGACATTTTTCTGGCGAACCCCCTGTAACATTCTGCCAACCCCACTATCTTAGGGGCACCAGCTCCTGAGGGGGTTGCCAGGAACATCTAGAGAGGGCTTGGCTTGTAGTACTGCAGTCTCTGTATAACCCGCTCACTGCAGTGAAGCAGGAGGGAGTTGGACATGAGCAGTGGTTCCAGGGTCAGGCCTTCTGCTGGAGCTGAGTGGTACGTGCTGAGCCAGTCTCACACCATTCTCTCCTCACTGCTGAAAAAATAAGCCAGGCGCCACGATACGACAAGGATTAAACACACGGCCATGGGGTCCTGGCTTCAGCAGGGACTCGGGGACAGAGTGGCAGGCCTCGGTGCCAGCCAGCCACCTGCTGGCATGGAACAAGCTGCCTTCCCTTGAGAGGAAGATCACAGCATCACGAGGCAGCGGGCGGGAGAAGGAATCAGTCCATGGAGAGAAAGGGCAAAGGACTGGTTGGTGTAGGGAGGGGGCATGGGTGGAGACCGACACTTTGACGGATCCAGATTTCACCAGGAGAGAATCCCATTTATGGAGGCAAAGAGGAGGGGAGAAGTCCCAGCGTTAAGGGCCACGAGGCCTGGCAATGTATTCTGGGGGTGGTCGCAGCCGGCTGGTATCTGGACATCGGAGTGGATTTGTCAGTGAGGTTTGGGCAGATGGGTCTAACATTGGAGTAGCACACGGGAGCCCAGAGCCAAGTCCCTTAGTGGCCATCCAGGATAGGAAAGGTGTTTCTCTTCAGAGTTTTAGAGGATGTTTTTAAAGTAGGGAAAAGCTAAGGATGGGCTTTTGTTCTGCAAAACCTGATCAGTCAAGTCTGAATTTGCAAACTCCACACCAGAGTCCTGTTTCACCCAAACCCCAAAAGATTGGAGGAGGGAGTTTCAGGGCGGGTTCCAGATTCTCTTTTCTCTCTGCCACTGCCACCATGCGGTGCAGTCAGAGACGTGGGGAGCGATTTGGACGGCAGGTGACACTGAAGCGACTGCAAAAGAAAGGGATTGAACGATTGTTTTAGAGGAGGCGGTTTTCAGTTGAGTGAGGCACATCTGGGAGGGCCACCCCCATAACCAACCCCCCAGAGATTGAACCTGGGACCTCTAGCACAAAACCCATGAGTTGCTATTGCCAGAACTAAAGAACCAGTCATGCTACACACACCCTCTGTGCCCTCACTCACACCCTTAGTCCATCCTCACCAGCTGTGGAGGCATAACAAACCCCAACAGTAGACTGCACATCTACCTGCTTGAAATCTTATCAAGGGGCTGGACTGTTAGGTGCTTCCAATGCCTCTCAGAGCCAGCTCACACCCATCCCCTCCAGCCCACCTGGGGAGCCTGCTCCCTGACAGTCACAGTCAGGGACGGCTGTGGTCTGCACTGTGCCAGGGCGCTCTGCCAGCCTTCACCAATGGCTCCTACGCCCCAGAGCCCAGTTTAGAAGCCTCGTTTTACTGCTTCCCAAATACAGCGGGTTCAGCTCGGTGCACCTTCCCCGGTTTGCCCTGCGGAGGACGCGGGCTCGAAATAGACAAAGGAAGGGACACCTAAAAATAAAACCTAATTACAGAGGGGCAGGGTGTCTGGAGTTCAGAGTGCTCTGCTCTGCTGGTAACTGGTCACCACGGCTCCAAGCTCAAACTGCCCTCTGTTCCTCCACAGAAGAGGAGAAATAAACCTCCCGAGCAGCCTCCTAGATCTCAGAAGTGCCTTCTGCCCTCCCCCTGGGTCCAAATATGCCCAAGGGGAAGTCCTGTGGCATGCAGGGATGCCAGTTTCTATTCTCCAGCCCCCATCCAGTGCCTCTGCTGCTCAGCACAATTAACTGCTCTTGGGTTGTGAAGATTTCCATCTTCCCGTGGTTATACTCCAGGAGGTGCCAGGCCGGCCTGCCCTGTGAGCTGAGGAAGGAGGGGCGGTAGCTCTTCCAAAGTTAATCTGCATTGCTCCTAGATCAGGGTATCGGCTAGCAATGGGGATTCTCAATCTCCTGAAAGGGAGGGATGGGGAAGTATGCAGATTCTACCGTGCAAGAGATCAATCCAGAGCTTGGACATAGGAAAGCTGGGGTCCCCTCTGAACCGTCTGCCCTCATCCGAGCCTGGCAAAGAACCAACAGTGATGAAAGTCATGTCCCTCCCCAGAGGCAACCACAGCTGACAACAGAGGAGCGCCCCACCCAAATGACCACTCCATGCTGGGCAGGGGGGCTGAACTCTCACACCCCCTATCAACTCATGGGGTCAAGAAGTTCAGATTGCTTGGGGCTGCTGCAGAGAGAGAGGGAGGGTTCTGTGCCCATTCACACAAATACACTGGAGAGAGTCCTGGAGGGAAATTAGCCCTGGCAGATACCTCCCTGGGCAGATCCTCAGCTGGTACAAATCAGCATAGCGCCACTGACTGTAGAGGAGTTATGCTGGTTTCCACTGGCTGAGAATCTGGCCTAGTGACTTCAGCTCCCGGGCTACTCTTGGCCTGAAGTCTAGACCAACATATGACCATGCAGCACAATCCCACTGAGATAGGGGCCTGGACAGTAGAAGAGGGTTTCAGCATTTTCGGTTTAGTTTGCTAACAACTGTTTTATTATTATGATACTTCTTGCCACATAAGCTTCCCTCTGAAGTTATCAAAGCAGATCCTAAATATTAATGCATGAATTCTCATCACCCCCAAGTACAATTATCCCCATTTTACAGGTGGGAAAACTGAGGCACAGAGCTAGAGGAAGCAATTTGCCCCAGGTCACCCTGTGAATCAACGGCCGACCCAGGAATAGAACTCAAGTTTCCTGATGCCCAGTCCTCTGCTCTGACTGCCTGACCACACTCCTCCTTTTTCCCCACTGAAATGCAATCACCTCTGGGGTGGCGTGACGCAGCAGTGCCTCATCTCAGGTTTGGACAAGGAGGATGCTGTATCCCATTGGAACGGGGTGAGAGGGAGTAGAGAGACAGAATAATGAAATCACTCAGATGGGAATAAAATCAGGGACAGATAAAGGACCATGGGATCTTTAATGGCCATAGGCCACCGGAATCTTAGTTTTGGATCTCAATGGACAAAGGGCACCTCCAGCAGCACAAAGTCTCCCTGTCCAGTGGTGACTCAGAAGGAACAGCACCATCTGCTGAATCATCAGCACAGCTTCCTGCACAAGCAGGCTTTGCATGGAGAACTCCCAAGGAGAAATCAGCCAAGCCCAGCGCTGCTGAGCTCACAGGCCCAGCGTTCAGGAGACTATTCGAGGGCCCTAGGGCATGGCCTGCTGAGGAGTTAGGGCTTGTGCAGCGTATCTTTGCTCCTGATTAAAGGATCTCTGTTCAGCCATCACCAGTTCGGTCCTGTCCTAACCTTGGTTATTACTGGCACTACAATAGCACCTACAGGCCCTAGCTGAGATCAGGACCTCACTGTGCGTGATGCTATCCAAACAGAGAGAGAGGAGAGAGCCCCCCCTACTCCCAAGGAGCTTATGGACTAAGTAGACAAGACAGACAGAGGGTAGGGAAACACAAGTACAGAGCCCAAGTAACTTCCCCGAGGTCACACTGCAGAGCTGGGAAGAGAATCTAGATCTCTGGACTCCCACACCAGCATTCTACCCACTAGACAACACAGCCTCTGGTTTAATACTCCCCCATTTCTCTCTTTGGGGCACAATCCTGCTCCTACTGAAATCGAAGGGTGGTTTGGCCATAGGAGCAGGATTGAGAAGGTGATGTTTCCCCCCGTGCACTATCCAAGCTTCGTCTTTTCTTCTCCATCTGCGGTGAAGTTGGCTCGTCTGCTCAGCCTATCTAGTCTCCGTCGGTCAGCCTGGGCAGGACACAAGCACTGTCTGTTTACTGTGCACCGTCTGGGTCTGTCTGGCAGGCTCAGAGCTCCCCCTCGTTCTGTCTCCTAGAATACCTACAGCACTGGCTCTGTCCTTCTCTCATCTCAGGAGCCCCTGCCATAAGCAGCCTGGCAAGACTGACCACTGAAGTCCATGGGGGTTTTGCCATTGGCTTCCATGAAACCAGCATTTCCTCTCTTGTCTCTTGCTCCAGCCACTTGGGAAACCTCCCCCTCTAAGTAAGAGAGTGACCAAGTTCATAAGACGTGGTAAGACAGAGCAGAGGGGAATGTTCAAGCTGGGTGTGAACAGAGATGCAGAGTGGGTGAAGGCTGGAGCCACAAATAACAGGAGGGCTGAAATTCAGAATCCCTCCTGATCTGGGTCAAATTAGCCACTCACGCCAGTGAGGAGGGGGCTGACCTAAAGTGGATGCAAGAGGGGAGACAGTCACACCGCACAGAGGGCCAATCCTAGGCCTAAACAGTGGGAACGAGGTGGTGGACCTCTCCAATTTGGGGCGTAGAGCGGATCACAAATGGAGTATGAATCAACAACATGATGCAGCTGCAAAAAGGGCGAATATATTCTGGGGTGTATCAACAGGAGTGTTGTATGTAAAACACAGGAGGTAATTGTCCTGCTCTACTCAGCACCGGTGAGGCTTCAGCTGCAGTACTGTGTCCAATTCTGTGCACCGCACTTTAGGAAAGATGTGGACTAACTGGACAGAGTCCAGAGGAGAGCAACAAAAATGAACAAAGGTTTAGAAAACCTGACCTGTGAGGAAAGTTTTAAAAAGGGCATATTTAATCTTGAGAAAAGACGACTGAGGACAGATCTGATACCAGTCTACAGACTTGTTATAAAGAGAACAGCGATTAATTGTTCTCCATGTCCAGGACAAGAAGCAATGGGCTTAATCTGCAGCAAGGGAGACTGAGGTTAGACATAAGGAAAAACTCATTGTCCAACCTGTTCTTAAAAGCCTCCAAACACCTGCCAGGGATGGTCTAGGTTTACTCGGCCCTGTCTCAGTGCTGGGGGCTGGACCTGATGACTGCTCAAGGTTCCTTGCATTTTTCTGTGTTTCCGTGTCAAGGATGATGAATGACCTCTGCTCTCTTCTGTTCTTCTTACCCTCTTGCTGTCCAGGCTGACTCCAGTTTACCCTGAGCTGGAATTCACTGCATTTACCCCTCAGCGCAAGACAGCCCTGCCTCTTACTCCAGGTCCTGCCCTCTGCCCAGGTTGGGGTTTCCCTGGAAGAGGATGAGCTTGGAGACGGTCACCTCTGGTGAGGTCTCCAAGGGCTTATTCTCTGTGTTAGCATCTAATTACTAGCGGGATCTAAACCATCCCTGCTCAGGTGGGAGCAGTCACCTCTATTGAAGCAGGAAGACTCCTAGGCCTCACGCTGGATTCTCCTCTAAATCAGCGTTACTGCTCTGCTTCCCCAGTCTCTCCCTAGTGCGGCGGTATCCGCAGAAGGCCAGGCCTGACTATATTTTACAGGAAGCTTTGCCACCTATTAGGCAGTGTAGGGATTCAAGAAACCTGAATGCTATTCCCAGCTATTCCGATGTGCTGTGTTACCTTGGGAAAGTCACTTTCCCTCCCACTCCAAGACTATCTTATCCATTCAGATTGTAAGCCTTTGGGGCAGGGTCTGTGTCTGTCCAGTGCCCAGCACAAGGGAGCCAGAATCTTAGGCAGGGCTTCTGAGTGCCACCATAAAATAATTGGCCAAACCAGGCCCTGTACTCAGCTCCATGTCATTTCTCTATCTGCCGCGTGATGACTTTTGAACACCGCAGCCTATCAATTCCAAAGCATCAGGGAATGTTCTAAGCATCAGTGGGCAGAACCCAGATTTTGGTGCGATTCGGAACACCGGAAAAGCCTGATTTCCACTACTCAGGCCCACACAGATTGCCCATTTGGCACTGCAGGCAGGGAACCCTCTGTGGCGCCCCCCTGCTGCCATCTATACATATCGCAGGCAGCAGCTGAGTAGGCTGCTCTCACTGGGCACACAGCCTGGCTGACATGAGCTCTTTGGAGCAGGGACTTTTTGATCTGCGTTTGTCCAGTGTGGGCCTGGTCCATGACTGGGGTTCCTAGGTGCTATGGTAATACAAACAACAAAGCAGCAGCAGTAGCACTTCCCCCGTGATCTGGGTGACTGGTGTTGCTAGCAGCCGGGGGGTTAAAGCTCCATTAGTCATGTTCTGGGCAGGGTGATGCACCAAGCAACTGGAGGGAGCAAAGTCAATAGTGGAGGCCTAGCGCCATCTAAAGGCCACATCCTGCCTTGGCTGCTCTCTGGGCTCCAGCAGGCAGGGGCTTTCTGACTCCAGAGAGCATTACCCATCTGAGTGAGCGCGGGAAAGGACCTATGATTTGCTGGGGCAGGCAGCCAAGCCAGGCAGAAGGACCCAGCTAACTGTAGAGGCTCTTCCTTCACCGATGGCCACTGGAGAGGGCAGGGACCGCGAGCCACCAGCAGCCTCTCCCTGCAGCAGTCCAGTGGGACAGGGTGGCACCTGGTTTGTCTGCAGTTGAAAAGCCTGAGACAGAAAGCGAAAGGCAGAGCCAAACTCTTAGAACAGCCTAGAGCTGGGTGCACAGCAACGATCCCTTCCCAGAGAAGTACTGGGGTGTCAGGAACCCTCCCGCCACCACACACACACACACACACACTGATTTCATCACCACGCTTACAGACCCCCTGCAGTGCTGGATCTCTGCTGGATTCTGAGAGCACAATGGTTAAAGGGCCCGTAAATTTGCCAAGAACCCAGCTCTGCCCTCTCCACCACAAATCCCAATTTCTTTATTAATCCTGTCGCACACGTGGACTGGGTGGGGAAAGGGAATGGATGTGCTCAAAAGCACACTCCAAAGATTTTGATAGCAGCGGGGCGCCCCAGCCATGGACCAGAGCCCCACAGTGCTAGGTGCTGTGCAAACACAGAACAAGAGACAGTCCCTGCCCCCCAAAAGTTTACAATATAATAATACCTAATTCTTACAGAGCTCTTTCCATGACTAAGGAGATCAGTGTCATTATCCCCATTTAACATATGGGGAAACTAAGGCACAGAGCAAAGTGACTTGCCCAAGGCCACGAAGCAGGCCAGTTGCTGAGCCAGGAATAGGACCCACAGCTCCTGAGTCTCAGACCTATGCTCTTTCCACTACGCATGTACGTAAATGTTCTAAAGCACCGACCAGGCAGAGATGTACATCCTCTAGAGTACACGTGTCAAACACAAACACACATCTGCCCCAAAGGGAGGCACACACCCCAACGTCATGCTTGGCAAACATCCTCTTCCCCTGAACTTGGACACACAGCTGTTTCCACTTTAAAAAGGAACAGAGAGAGAGGGAGAGAAAGGAAAGCAGACTTTGCTCACCCACATCCATGACAGCCAGTGGATTAACTTCCACAGGACACTCAACCCGCAACTGTTCAGCAGATTTCCCTGAAGGTAAAGGAGAAATCGCCCTCTGCCGGCTGCCAAGAGCCCAGCAGATCCAGCCGTAAAACATCTTGGATTGACATTTCAACTTGTGGGCAGGGTAGACACCAAAACATGTGCGAGCTGTCTGTTGACTTAGCCAAGTCTAGCAAACTATACAATTACACTAACAAAGACAGCAATGAGCGTATAAGACCCCAGATCTGGCTAGAGGCAGGGGCAGCGTATTATACAGGGGACCTTACTGCAGGCTAAACGTCTCCTGACATTAGGTAAATGATCAGTGTTGGGTCTTTGCTCGGTAAGCAACATTCAGAATAGGATGAAACCACATGGTGACAGCTGGGCTTTAGATAACGGTGTATACTACCTATATTCCAACATGCAAGGCCTAGCTACCGAAACACATTGCTGCTCTGTTGGGTTCTGGTGATTTCTGCAGTAAAAGACAAGGAGGCCCACAAACTAGTTAAAGGGATATTATCCAGTTTCTATACACTCTATGCAGGTAAAGCCAACAGACGTGGGGAGCTAAATTTTCCAAACGGCACAGACCCAGCAGCTCCCATTGTGACACTTCAAGAAAGATTTTCCAAAGAGGAACTCTTTAGAAAAATCTGGCCATTTTATTTTCCAAGTGGCACAGAAAAGGAGCCAGTGTATCTCAAGACACTTGTGATTAACAAATAGATAAACGCTTCCTGGATGCATCATGAGACAGCAACACAGCTTGTGTGGTGAAGGGCCCAGAAAGTTAGAAGTTAACAATCATTCATTAGACTCAGTTGCTAAGGCTTAGATAACTTACATGATGCTTTTCATCTTCAAAGCACTATACAGAATCAGCACAGGAGGGATGCAGAAGACACCCACCTGTCTCTGTTCTGCATGCTCTGATTTACGTTCAGGTCAGCCACGCCTATCATAGGGGTGCAACCGACTCTCATTCCAGGTGTAACTCAAATTCTATCCCGCCCCAAGTGTATCATCACAGTCCTGCCCATTTAGAAGTCCCTGTCCCCCTGAGCACTGAGGCTGGAACTGTGGGGACCACCCAGACCCAAGCTGATCCTGCTGCTTGCCTTAAGAAACCAATAAAAGCTGCTGCACAGATGCTAAAGCTGATTTCCATCCTGCAGCAACAAAGGGACTTCTGGCAGCTTTCGGAGCTGTAGAAACCCATGAAGACAAGCCAGTATCCTACTCATCATAGGAAGGATGCATTAAAGCTAAGCCACTGAAATATTACATTGCAGCTTGTATGTTAGCACTGTTTTATTCTGAAAATTCTGTGTGAACTATATTTGCTGGGCCAGATTCTGATCTCGGTTATGCCACTGTAAGCGTGGAGTAAGGACCAATTTCAGACCTTGGTAAGACTGCGCAAGTCCAGAGGAATTTCAGCGGAGTTACTCTGTATTTATCTTGGTGTCACTGAGGATAGACCGTCTCCTGGGTGGTAAAGTGGTTACAGCTCAAGCTGCCAGGGCTCTCTCATCAGTGTTTCCTTTGATAAAGGCATTTCGCTGAAAGGAATCCATGGCTGGTTGCTGCACTTGAAACTACTCTTAAGGCCCAAATCGTGCCAAATGTAGAATCAAGCTGCAGTTCATCTTGATGCACCTTGGCTGATTGCCATGACACATTCCACTTTCTTACGTAAAGATATAGGCACTGCCACTGCAAAAGAAAAACTCCTGGAGCTGTATTTGTGAATGCTCTGGGGCTTGGGCCTGGATCTCACGTCAGTTTCACACTGTATTGACTTTGGTGGAGTTTCCCTTGGGTCTATCTACCCCAAAATGTTTTGTTTAGACTAGGAAAGGGGGTCATGGTAGCTCTCTTCAGCTTCACCTGGGCCTTGTTTACTAACCTAAACAAATCCATTCTGACTTTCCACTGCTCTGGCCTGCACCTCGTGGAGTCATTATCACCACGGCAAGGGAGAGCAACGTGCTACCATTCAACATTCTGCACACACTTGGCACTGGTGCAAATGCCTGCACATGGTGCAGGGCAGAAACTCTCCTGGCTTTGTCTTTGAAAAGTGCCCAACTTTAGCGTAGAGTTAGCTAAGTCCATCCTAACCTTGGTCTTTTTCCTAGTCTGTGAAGAGCCTCTGGGAACCTAACTAAGAGGAAAGCAAACCTGAGCCAAATACTAATTTGTTACCTATCTGGCTGTGAGCCGCACATATTGAATGCATCTGTGGTAGCAAAGCAAAGTGTGAAAGAGCCCTCATCTATAGCAGAAGCTCCCAGTGAGCGATCCTATGCTCCAGTGTTCCTGCTATGTCTGGGCTATCACTGGGTCATACCATGATAAATGATTTATAATAGGGGTGGAGGGAATTCAGAAATGGAACAATCTGGGGTGGGATTAAATTTCCCACCTTAGTCTCTAGGTTTTATTTCTCTGTCCCAGCTGATTTCTGTGGTTCTCCTGGGCAGCAGCATTTGGAGGGTGGAAGTGGCAAGAAAGGAGGTCCAAAGAGCCATCCCCCATATGCCCCCTCCCTCAAATGCCCCATCTCTGTCCACCTGCTCCATTCAGCAGTGCCCAACAGAAGAGTGGGGCATCAGCTGGGAGGAGGATTCTGGAAAAGCAGCCCCGTTCAAGGAAGGGGTGACAAAGTCATAGCATTTCACTCTGCAGAGCAGTTCCCAGTGTCCCTCTGGAGTTAAGAATATCGCTGGGGGCACAGACTCCTGGGGCTTGTGAGGATTCATGGGGCTGACCTGGTCCCGAGGCACCTGTCATAAAACTGGGACTCTGGGGAGTGCTGCTGTGAGACTGCTCTAATGTCCTGGGTCCATGCACATGCCATGGGTCAGGGTTACAGAAGGTTAACACCGTTGTTAAGTGGCAGTGGTCAGTCTCCATTGACTCCCCCAGCAGTTGAAATTACAGTCCCTTCTTTCCCACCACCCCAGCCCTCTATGCTCTGGCATTACCCCTGCGTTAGCATAACCTTCTGTCTGGATCTCCCCTGACTCTTCTCCAATTTGTCGTAGCTAGCTGAGAAAGGCTGGGCCTTTCGATCACTGTCTCAACGGACAGCATTAAGTGACAAAATGAGGCAGTTAAAGCAGCGGGTGATGTATTTCATCAGAAGGAGCAGTAACATAGCTGCTCAGCAGTCTCACAGCCGCGTGGGGGTGGGGGGGTGCAGCGGAGCCTCTTTTTCCGATGCATCAGCTCATCAGACACAGATGGAAGTTGCCACCTGATGTGTCCTGTGCCTCTCGCTTTCTGCTGCAGGGGAGCAAGCAACAGATGCAGAAATGGCAGGGAGAGAAGAGAAGCTTCCTGTTCCCGCTGGCGTGCCTCAGCTTGACTCAGAAAGGCCAGGGGAAGCACAACTGCCCAAACTGGCTTACAACCCCATACATCTCCCTGCAGAAGATCCATAGACACCTCCCTGTCTCACTGCACAAGACCCATAGATACACATATCTCCCTAGAGAAGGTCCCATAAGGTGTCAGGAAGGCCCACAGAGACCTTAATGACCTGCCCTAGGTAACAATGTACATCAGTGGCAGAACTGGGACTAGAACCCAAGAGTCCTGGGGTGAATTCTTGACCCCTTGAAGTCAGTGAGAGTTTTCCCAATGGCTTCCATGAAGGGGGGGTTTCACTCCAACTTGCTAGTTCACCGCTTTTGCCATAACCAGGCAGTGTCCCAGACACAGATGGACCTTGCATGGTCTCTTATACACCAGTGTTAGTGAAGGTACCAGCCGTGAGCCTTTAGAAAGTTATGCTACCTAAAGTTTGAGCTGTGTTCAGGAACGTGGGATGAGGCATCACTAGCCAGGAGCTCTGGAGGACGGCTCAGCACGGATAGACACACAGACAGACTGGCCTTTCTCAGTCCATACAAAATGCAAACAGACTGAAAACAAGAAGGGACAATTAAACCTTTTGTACTTGATAAGTGTAAAGCGATGCACTTTGGAAGGATTGATTTGAACTGCTCATCCACATTGATGGGTTCTAAATTAACTTGCAGCCGCTCATCAAAGGTGCCTATGAGGTCAGGTCCACAAAAACCTCAGTTCACTGAGACCTGATGGTAAGAAAAAAAGCAAACAAGGTGGCTGGCTTACGAAAGGGATAAGGAACAACACTTAAACAGATTGTGCTGTTCTGTACAGATGGCAGCACATCACCTTGAACTCGGTGGTCACCCCATCTCCTAAGGGGTATACCAGAAATAGAAGCAATCCAGACAACGACAATGAAAACAGAGAGAGACCTGGACAGGTTTCCATGCAAGGGGAAAATAGGCACTTTTGGAAATGTTAGATAAGGCCCAGCTGCGGGAAGGTATTGAGGCACCTAATTCCTGCTGAACTCTATGAACATAAATAATTTTCAGGGTCTGGGCCTAAGTGGCTTAAGAGCCTAGCCCCCATTTTCAGAAGAGACACTGAAGCTCCTAAGGTCCAAGTCCTCAAAGATATTTAGATGCCTAACTCCTATTGATTTAGAAGCCTAAATCCCAGTGATTTTCAATGGCCCCTAAATGCTTAAGTGAAGTTTGAAAATGGGATGTAGGCTCCTAAGTCACTTAAGCCTATTCCATGCTTTAAAGTTTTGCTGGTATAGCTGTACTGGCAAAACCCTCCTCGCAGTAGATGGTGCAATAGTCCAGTCTAAACAAACAGGCAACAAACTCCTCTGCCAGCCCCAAACTGTGTGCTAACAGAGTGCAACCTTTCTAGTTGTGATAACACATAAAATTCAAATCCACACTTCCAGCCCAGTAGCAACAGAGAACGGAACCTCTCAAACTATGAGCAGACACATACAATTCCTCTTCCACTGTGGAACTAACACATATCCTATCAAACCACTGGTGCAGCAGTTCTGAATCCTGAAGCTGGTAATAGACAATATCTGGATGTTTCAGTGGAAAACAAAATATAGAGGCATAATATACCTAGGAAATTGCTCGATGCTGCTCACTTCAGCAATATTCCTTCCTGCTTCCTCTTGGGTTATGCTTTGAAAAGGGCCTGCTCAGTGCACAAGAAACACACACTCACTACAGCACTGCAGGCTGGGAACCTGCTGCTTTATTCATCTATGTAACAAATGGCAGTGTGGGACACCCACTAATGATGACTATTTTGCTACATCCCTCTCCTCTTAACTGACAGCCCAGATATAATCCTTTAAATAACCAGGGTCTCCCCTCTCTTTCATGGGTAGCATCTCTCCTAGGCAGACAGCAGAACCTCTGAGGGCAGAGGGGCACTTACCCAGTCTCAGGCATTTCTGGCAACCAGGTGTCCTCTCCTGGCCAGGGCTCCTTAGGTGGTCGTCACCCAAGGGCACAGGCTTCGGTGCTTGCACGTCATTCCACAAGCAGACAAGATCCTGAGGTCATCTTACAACTCAACCTTCACTTAAATGGACTTCAAAAGACAAGGGTCCATTTTCTTCTAGGACGGCACCTCTCCAGTGTAGATAGATATTCAACATCACTTCTGTTTGCAAACAGGATATTGTCAACCTTACAGCACACAGGTTACCTTTCAACACGTTTTCCAGGGCTCGCTGGAAATTCCCTGCTGTGGACAATATTACATATGGCAGCCTATTGTATAGTATAACCCCTTGTGAGTGATTAGAGTCCACCTCCAGTCTTTTATGCTGATATACCTGCAACATGTCCAGCTTGCTATGTTTTTTTACCTCCATCTAGCATCACCAGCAGGTCCTCATCCATGGAACAGGGTAGTTGCCTAACTTGGAGACTCATGGCTGGTTTCACCGCTAGCATTTCAGGTGTTGGCCATTCAGAAAACTGCACTGATGAAATATTCCCTCCATTTTCCAGCCTAACTCAGTCTGTCTTTTCTCTGAGGGCATAAGGACCTGGTCTTGCTCTAAAGTATTTTGGCTTGACTCCACCCTGGATATAAATCCTCCATCCCAGGTCCCATATTATTTTGTGTAAATGGCTGGATAAGCATCCAGGACTTCCTCTGAGTGCTGGTGTTTGCTAGGCTCCAATTTGAAAATTTCCTTCCAATTCAGGTTTAGTTCCTACAACCAATCTTTGCCATTGCCCCCAGATCACTAGGACTCATAGCTTTTCCTTCTGGCTTTTATATTTCAGAAGAATAAGCACCGAACCTACCATCTAGCTGGGGTATCCAGTGTAGGTTTGCAGGGTAACTCCTGTCTTTGCTAGTGAGCTCAATCCCGCTCTGCACTGCTGACATATATTCACTGATCACAGCAGCTGAAGCCCCATTAGTACTGATTGATTGTTTAACTACTGTTACTTCCTAAGGTCCCAATTTCTTCCCTTTTAAGCAATGCATAGTGTATACCTTCCCTCAGGTCTTCCTCCCACTCAAGGTAAAAAGTCCTCTGCTTTTTCTTTTCTTCTGATCTAGCATCTACCCTCCTGGACTTTCCAAACTGTTTGAGCGACAAAGAGTCCTGTGGCACCTTAAAGACTTACAAAAGTATTGAAGCATAAGCTTTGTGGGCTAATACCCACTTACTTTGTGCCGTTGATGTTTTTGTGAGAAGTGTGGTTTAAATACTGGAATAGCAATCATGAAGGACTGACACTGAGTTAGTGGAGAAGACACCAGATTAGGAGTCGGAGAGCGTGTGTCTCATTCTTGCTGCATCAGTGACCTGCCAGACAGAGGAAGGATGGCCTATTGGTTAGGGCACTAGCTTAATGACAGAAGTCTAAGTCCTGTTAATTTTCAATGTGACTTAGGCTCCCAAGTCATTTTGGAACATGGGACCACACTCCTGAGTCACCTAGGAACTTTTGGAAATGTGACCTCACGTCTACAAATCACTCCAAACATGAAAATCTATTGGCATGATATTAATGATCATACGTTTATCTGGAATTCTGCCTCACTCTGCTTCTCTAGGTTACATAACAATTCCTTGTTCCCAGCCTCACCTGGGCTCTGTAAAGATTCTTGTTCTATGGTTGTTATGAGCAGTCAAAGGTTTCCTTGACAAATAATAAAACACAGAGGAAAATTATAGTCTCTCTACTGCAGGAGCTAGCATCTGATGCATCTCTCCCTTGGGGCAGTGTTGCGGTCAAGTTCTCCATGTCATTTAAGAGACCAGAAGCAACATGCAATCCATCAAAAATGATTAAAAGACATCCAGCCCTGTAGGTGTCAATCAGGTGCCTCCTACTCCTCAGTCGAGCGGGCTCTACAGCAAGGGAAGAGAATATCCTTTCAATGGGCAGGTGCTGGTGTCAGCTGAATAAATCACCCCATTTGGTTCTAGGGCTTTGCGTTTCTGTGTCTAATTCCAACATGAAAATGCTTTTAGCCAAGCAGCATCAACGTGACCTTGCTCCACGTCTAAGAGACTCTGTTTGAGTCTGGGCATGGGATAGAAATAGACAAAGTGAAGTGGGTTCAGAGAAGTGTAACCCACTGGTGAGTGTGCATTGCAGGTCCCCCATCTGTGCCGATCCACAAAAGCTATGGGTTGTTATGGCCCTAGGGTGAACGGACAAGTGTGAAAAATCGGGACGGGGTGAGGGGTAATAGGAGCCTATATTAGAAAAAGACCCCAAAATTGGGACTGTCCCTATACAATCGGGACATCTGGTCACCCTATATGGCCCACTGCTAGGGAACCTGGGTTCTTCACCTGGAACAGCTTGTTCTTTTCACTCTAGCAGTCCCTAGTTCAGGCCCTGTTGTATTAGCAAAGATGGCAGCCATCACACAAGGAACGTGACTGGAAGCTGAAGTGTTGACTGATGACTAGAGGATTAAAAAGTTAAATGTGTCTAGCTTGGCTCAGCAGCAACCAGAATAGAACTATGTTATGGAGTATTGTTCAAAAGTCAGCGGGTACAATAAAGCTGTTATTATGCCCTGCAAATGTCCTTCCTGAATAAGGACAGTGTTGCAAAGTCTCACGGTTTTATCACTAGTCTCATGATATCTTCTTAAAGCCCCAGCTCTCGGAAACAGGTGATGACATGAAAATCTCAGCTTTCGTTAAAGACATTTCTAGCCCCCATGGTCGCAGAGAACAGCTTGAAAGGATGTGACCAAGTGCACTCTAGATGTTCCAGAATCAGAAGTCAAACAAAAAGAACACCAAATATATTCTTTTTTTCCTAAATCTCATGATTTTAAGCCAGTCTCATGATTTTTGGGGCCTGACACATGATTTTCAAATACCTTGGAGTTGGCAATGCTGCAAATTAAGAAATGGCAAATTTAGGCTGAGTAATAAAGAAAACTATCTAGCATGAAATCTGCTAAACCCTGGAACAGTCTCCCATCACTTGGGACACCTCGAACTAGAGACAGCACTGCGGACTATGTTGTAGTGAACAACCCTCCTTGACGCTGTAATAGTTTAGCATCTTTTTGGTTCCATATATCGCTTACTAAAATCTTCATGGCTGAAGGAAGAAACTTGCATAAGACGAGAGCGTTCTCCATCCCCGTGGCCTGATATTCTCACTTTCTTCCACCTGAGCTTGTGAATTCACATTGGGCTTCAGCTACGGTCACCACAGAACCTCTACTTTATGATGATGTGCTACTGTGGCAGATGCCCCGAGGGGCCCTCTAGCTCCCTGTGCTGGTCACACTACACTGGTGACTGACACACTGGACCCAGCTGAGATCAGAATGACTCTTGCTCAAACTTGAATTCCTCTTTTGAAAGAGATCCCAGGGCTCTTCGGGATGCACTGAGCATCTCGCAGACAATGGCACCTTTTCCTCCTTCGTTTTGGCTTGAGGCCTGTTTTCTCTCACTTCCTCTGGCTCATTACAAGACAGAGGGACAAGCCATGGGTTTCTAAAGGACGGCCTGATACAGCCCATTAGGCTGGTCAGTGAAAGCCTTCCCAGTGCGGTATGAATCTCTAACCTGCTGCTAGAAAGACAGCAACAGCAGGAGGGATGGGGGATGAGGCTAATTTGCTGTGAGAGAATGGAATACTCTGCCTGCAGAGTTAATAAACCAGATCACATTTATTTATAAATAAATAAACCAGGAGAGATCTGTAAGTAAAACAATCCCCCACACTAGTGATACCAGGAGAGGATGCAGGGTTTTTGTTTTGCAGAAGGGTTTATGGTGCTGGTGGAGAGGCCACAGCTTGTCCGGATTTAGGGCAGTCGATGGAAAATCAGTGGCCCTTGGGTTTTGCTCTGAGCTGGAATCTGCCCCCAACCTTAATCCCTGAATCGGCTGTGGGGTGCGGTGATGGGCCAGTTAGTTAATTTGGTGTGGAGAACTGCAAAGATTGATCTGAAGAGATGCTTCTCTCCCATTTGGGGGCTGCAATCAATCATATCCTGGAGCATGGTCCCTGTGGCTGCGTACAGGGACCAGGATCGCTCCTTGCCCCCTGATGCGAGTCACCACTGTCAGCACAAAGTCTAGGCACCGCTGAAACCCTGAGAGGGCTTAAGTGGAAGATCAGGACTAGGCCTCATGCTGGTCCTCTGCCCAGAGAGGAATGTCACCCACAGCGCAACCTTAGAGATCCTGTCAAGGATTTGTAGGCTCCAATTTGAGGCTGAGGAGCTGACTGGCCCCTGCCCCAGTTTGCCTCTCGGGCAGCTGTAGGGCTGCTGAGAAGCCGACAGGGATCATGGGCGAATCTCGCCCCCCATGTAAGTGGCTGTCTGCTGCCCCAGTCACGCACGTGCTGGGGTGACTAGCTACCTTAAGGGAAGGCCACCTTAAGGCAGAGCATCCCAGTGACTCGGCAGCAACCCCCATATTGTAGGCAAAAGCCAGGCTTAAAGGCACCTTTGCTAATACTAATACCAACGTTCTAATACTAATACTAACACCATACCTAATACTAATACCTAATACTAATACCTAACTACTAATACTAATACCTAATACTAATACCATACCTAATACTAATACACTTGGCTAATACTAATACCAACGTTCTCACAATGTTTCCTTTCAATAAACCTGGAGCGAGGGGTGAGTGTCTTTCGCGTTGGTTAAACAACCCCCGGCCCCTGCTGGGCAGAACTGCCACTTGCTCCCCGAGCAGCTTGGTATTAGTGTGTGTGCAAGCCAGGAAAGGGAAGAGCCCCATGCACTGTCTCCTCTCCAAGCAGTGTGCAGAGCAAGAGGTAAACAGAAAGCCAACGCCACCGCAACTCAGTTCTATTCAAACCAATCCATTTGAACCATCTCAGGTGTTTTTAGTGGCTCACTGAGGGACACCTCAGATACAGGGGCTGATTCTCCACTGCCTGACTCTTCCTTAGTGAGGCAAGACGACCCATTTATTAGGGGCATTAGCCTGGACATGAGAAGATATATGTTCAGTTCCCCACTATGCTACAGGCTTCTTGGCCATTTGCTAGTCTCTCTGGGCCTCAGTTCCCCCGCTGGCGCAACATCTTTTGTCTTCTCCAAAGGAGGGTTGCCAATTTTGATTGGACGTATTCCTGGAGGTTTCATCACGTGACATAATCATTAGTTAACGATTAGTTCCTGGAGATTCCTGGCAGGGCAGGCAATCCTACTCCAAAGGGCTAGTGCTTGTATGAATCTACTACTGCTAGCAGAATAACTACTCTGGCTCCAGAAGCCAAGGCCTGTTCTTTTACCCCTGAGTTCAGATCCCAATGATGAGATGACACTCAGGGGGAAGATTACTGTTGCAGTAGCACTTTGAATAGCCAGTCACACCTGTGCAAAGTGGACACTAATCAGAATGGGGGCCAGGTCACATTCTGTGTGCACAGGTGTTAATGGTGAGCCAGGCAGAATTCTTAACAGCGTTCCTTAAATTCTCTTGCTGTTCAGTTCCTCTGCTATCATCCCAGATGCAGGCTGGGTGTTTTCTTGTGGCGTGTGGGCAGGAGCGCAGGCACGGGGTGGGAGGGGGAAGCAGATTTAATTATAGGGGACGCTTTTAAAAATAGAACTGAGTTTGCCCTCCCCTGGTTGAGCTGGTGGGAGATGTGGCTGTTCTCATTCTTTCCATGGAATCGGAATAACACGGAGGAGGACGGATGGAGTCACTGGCAGATGCACTGTCCTACGTGGGTTAAAACTGAGCTCTGCCTTAAACTGCAGTCACAATAGAAATGACCAAAATAATGTCACCTATTTAGCTTCCCTTCCTTCCTGCTTCTCCCTCCCTCTCTTTTTCCTCTCCCATGCTCGATAGGAATATTAACCACCTATTCCCTCCTCGCAGAGCCTCACACGCGGATGCATCATTACCACATCCTGCCCCCCGCGATTACATCCAAAAAGAAAAGCCAGCAGGGATTTCAGTGCTCAGTGGGAGAAAAGAAACAGCAGCAGCAGCCGCCAAAGGCTGGATTCCTGGGGCTCAGCCTGCCGAGGAGCGTGTTGAAAAAAAAGGAACGTAAGAACGGCCACACTGGATGAGACCAAAGGTCCATCTAGCCCAGTGTCCTGTCTTCTGACAGTGGCCAATGCCAGGGCTCCCAGAGGGAATGAACAGAACAGGGAATCATCAAGTGAGGCATCCCATTGCCCCTTCCCAGTTTCTGGCAAACAGAAGCTAGGGACACTTCAGAGTACGGTTTTGCAACCCTGCCCATCCTGGCTAATAGCTGTTGATGGACCTCTCCTCCGTGAATTTATCTAGTTCTTTTTTGAAGCCTGTCGTAGTCTTGGCCTCACGACATCCTCTGGCAATGAATTTCAGTTGACTATGTGATGTGTGAAGAAATACTTCTCTGTGTGTGTTTTAAACCTGCTGTCTACTGATTTCATTGGGTGAGCCCTAGTTCTTGTGTTACGAGGAGTAAATAACACTTCCTTTTTTACTTTCTCCACGTCGGTCATGATTTTATAGATCTCTACCAAAGCCTGCCCTTAGCTGCATTTTGCTGTGCAAAATATACCATCCATAGCTCCGACTCTGGGGCTGGAGCACCCATGGGGAAAAAATGGTGGGTGCTGAGCACCCACCAACAGCCCCCCCCATCAACTTCACCCCCCCACAGCACCTCCCACCCACCAACAGGCCCCGATCAGTGTCTCCCCCTCCCTCCCGCCTGCCACGATCAACTGTTTCACGGGGTGCAGGAGGCGCTGGGGAGCGGGAGGAGCGAGGGAGCAGCACACTCAGGGGAAGGAGTGGAGAAGGTTGAGAATAGGCAGGGTAGGTGTGGAGCAGGGGCGGGAAGAGGTGGAGCAAGGTGGAAAGAAGTGGGGAGGGAGTGGGGCTTTGGAGAAGAGATGGAGTGGGGGCAGGGCCCAGGGTAGAGCAGGGGATCACGGTCATCCCCTGAATAGCCCAGGGGGCTTATCATTACAAAGTTATTGGTGTGCTGCTGCTGCTGACGATGAAAATACCGGTTGGAAGCTACAAAGGGAATGGTGTTTCCCCACCTGTTTACTCACCCATGTGGGGCTGAGCTGCCATCTGGCGTGGAGCGTGGTTGCTACACAGTGTTTTGTCCCCTTGTGTTCCCCACATATGCTCCCCCAGCCTCCTCATTAACCTTCCCTCAAGAGTCAAGTGTCTCCATTGTTTCTGGCCTGCTCCTCCCGAGAACAATGGGGCTGGATTTGCATGACAAGGCTAAAGCACCCAGCTGTCCTGTGAGGTTTCATGATCACTGCTTCTAGCGGCACCTGCCATCTCATAACCCACCCCTTTGATCCCTGCCCCACTACCCCTACAGCCTCACATTCAATTGTCATTCTGCACCTGCGGAGCTGGTAGCTGAATCTTTCCTAGGTGCTGCCAAGGTATCTAATGTACAGTTCTATGAGCCAGGGGAGCAAAGGGTAGGCGGGGTCCCCTAAGATCACTATGGGCATTTTAATAGCGCTGATGGTAATTTGCGATATTAAAAGTTGTGAAAGAAAGAAAGAAAGAGTCCATACCAGCATGATGGGCAGCAGTCACAGTGCACCAGCTGCCTCATGGTTGTTTATTTTCTTGTAGGCATCATGGCACAGGAGAGCTTCTAAAAAGGGCTCCCGTCAGCTTTTCCAAAAATGCCCTCTTTAAAATCTTTCCTCCTCTGTTTTTGGAGTTCCGTTTTCTAGGAGGACCTTAACATTTCATTTCCTAATTTATTTAGTATTTAAATCCATAACCTTGATTTTGTATTATCTAATCTAATAGAACCTATTTTCACCATACACACCCCAATCGCGCTCTGACCACACCCCATAATCCTCATTTATCTCCATAAATAATCATCTATTCAATCTGCCTAGACACGTCAGGCCAGATTCTTATCTCATTACACCAGTGTGATATCTGAGTAAGCAGGGTTACTTTTGCATTTGTACCAGGGGCATTAAGATCAGGACTACTGCCACTACTTGCATCAGAATGACTGGGAATAGAGTCACACGCTACCCTGTAACAGCGAGATTCCCCCTGCTGCTAAGGGAACCAGAAGCTGTGGCTGGGGAAATGTATGTACATGTTGATCTGTTAAGCACAATATAGCCACGCTAGGGGAAAATATAGATGACTCCCCTAAGCATTCCTGATGGGATTAACTCCCACCCCTGACCTGTATGATGCCCAGATTTCTTTCTCCTTCTGGGGGATTAGTCCTGATGTGTGGGTCCCCAACATTTTTTCCTTTGAGATTCTCAAGCTACTAGCACTCAGATTTTCCCCAAACATCTTTGCATTCATATACCAGAATACTTTGCAATTTATGCCGCTACCATAATAATCATCATCTCCTTCTCTAGAAGTTAAGTACAGGACTCGAAGCCAAGACTTCCAATGTCAATTGCTCTGCCACTGGGTTGCTATGTGAACTTGGGCAGTTCACGTCACCTTTCCGTGCCTCAGTTTCCCCATCTGCAAAATGGGGGTTAAAAATATTTAACCTACGTACCTTTGAGGTTTAATTCAAGCTACTAGAGAAATACAAAGGATGGTTACGCAGTGCGGCAGCATGGTGTCTTGATTCCAGTAATCTATGCAGAGTTTAGCAACCCTACTTCACAAATCCCCATCTTCACTGGGTCCCAGCAGAACTGACTCATTGAGGCACGATGGTTCATTACGGAGCAGTCTACAAGGATGAAGGATAAAGTCAGAGCTAAAAGCACAACATCCTATGTTAGGGAATGGAATCAAAGCCAGGCTTTCTCCTCAGCTCCAAGCCCCTGTAGACCTGATAGAACCTGGCATGAATAAACTAGGCTCTAGCTAGTCTGATCATTGACAGAGACTGGATCTCAGAGGCACAGACATGGAGGTAATTATATGGAGCTGCTCTCTGTACAATGCTGGAGTTAACGGCCTGTCCTCATGTCTATTAGAATCCTCTTCCTTCAAGGTTTTCAGCTGTGAAAACTTGCCCTGGGCAGAAACGCAGCCAGAATGCTCTCTGTACAGGAACAGCATTTATTTCCTTCCATTTTTGACTCAATTCAGGGGGGAAATTAATTCAAGCATGGCCAAGTTCAAAGGGGAAAAATAGTGGGCATTTGCCAGTCTGAGATTTGCTTTAGAAATCCCGGGTCTGATTCTTAGTTACACTCTGGCAAAAAGTGGCCTTAAAGTGGGTGGAAATTGCTCTTCAAGAATACTCCCTCTACAGGGGGCTCTCTGACAAAGATAAAATTACTATAAAGTCTCTAGATCAGGGGTTGGCAACCTTTCAGAACTGGTGTGCCGAGTCTTCATTTATTCACTCTAATTTAGGGTTCTGCGTGCCAGTAATACATTTTAATGTTGTTAGAAGGTCTCTTTCTAGAAGCCTATAATATACAACTAAACTATTGTTGTATGTAAAGTAAATAAGATTTTTAAAATGTTTAAGCAGCTTAATTTAAAATTAAAATACAGAGCCCCCCAGACCAGTGGCCAGGACCCAGGCAGTATGAGTGCCACTGAAAATCAGCTTGCGTGCCACCTTCGGCACCCGTGCCATAGGTTGCCTACCCCTGCTCTAGATCCACGCTGCTCCCAGGCTCTAGGGTTGGGAGCATATTGGGAGTGTGACTGGAATAGTGTGTGCTGTGACCTTCCTCTGTTTCGCTGGGCCCATGTAGGCCATGTAGGGTGACCAGACAAGAAGTGTGAAAAATCGGGATGGGGGTAGCGGTGGGTGTGATAGAAGCCTATATAAAAAAAAAAATCCAAAAATCAGGACTGTCCCTTTAAAATCAGGACATTTGGTCACCCTAAGGCCTACTCTAAACTTCATTTCAAAGTGTCATTATTTCAAATGAGGGTTTAAAAAAATCCCTCCTACACAGTTGAAGATGTCAGTCAAGGAGAATGCTGGGTAAAGGTCTGGCAAGGTATTTAGTGGCAGTGTCTATAAACAAAGCAGCAGCGAGAGCATACAGACAGCAAGACAGAAGGATTTCAGTGAGATTCCTGAAAGCTAGAATAAGATGGGGATGTTTTCATGAAGTCCCTGTTCTATTAGTAACTGTCCGTTCTAGGATTTAACTATGACAAGATGCTCTCCGGGTGGATGCATAGAATGTACAGGCTGACTCAGACACATGAAATGTAGAAGCTATTCAATGGGTGAAAATGTACTGTTGATGTCGTAGAGGGAACATGCACAGTTAAATAAACTGATAAGGAAATACTGGATGAAAAGAAATGGATCAGAAAACAGGTCCACCTCATCCAGTACCCTGCCTTCAGCAGTGGCCAATGCCTGATGCTTCAAAGGGCCCTTTTCCCCAGCATACACACATTTCCCTGGCCAGATATGTAGTGCTGTATATGGGGTGGAATGAGTATTTTCCTTTTGGAGCCCTTCAGCAATCAGCTCGTGTCTGCTTGGTTACCCCTGTATCTGTGAGCAGCTTTCAAAAAGCTTGTTGGGTTATGTTTTTAAAGGTGGTATAGCTGGAAGATCAATCCGGGGTTTCAGGGGATGTGGAGGAATCACTGACTGTAAAAAATGTTTGACAGGTTTAATTGGATGCTTCTTTGCGGCTGAGCTGTGGAGTCAAACTGACTCTCTCAACACTGTGGCTGGTTGTGTTGTGTGTGATTTCAGAGCAGTGACACCCAGCGTATCAATTCCTGGCTCAAAGGAGGGAGCGGTCCCTTTTGATGAGCATGAAATGGATGGCAGGAAGAGGGTTAAAATGACACTTAGCAGTGGAAGATGAAACCCTAAATTCTTGACTTCCTCAAGATCAGAGGATCTGGCAACCCCCTGAGTAGAGCACCCATTGGAATAAGTGTGTGTTTTTGTGTGCAAAGGGAATGCTGCAAACATCAGGGGAAAGGAGACCACCCACTGGAATGAGAGAGAGAAAGTGTGTGTGTGTGTGTGTGTGTGTGTGTGTGTGTCTGTGTGTCTGTCTGTCTGTCATCAGAAGCCTTTACAAAGGCATAAGGATATGGCTTTGCCATGGAGCACAGTCAACCTGCCTTAAGGTTTGAGTGATGGAGAGAGGGAACCAATAACAGGAAGATAGGGGAGCAGAGAGCATCCCTCCCTCTCTTGTACAAAGCCCTCCTCCTCAGCGATTACCCTAGAATCATTGGGTACTTCTTTGGGTCATAGGAGTAGCTGCTCATTGATTGGACTGGGGAAGATAAATTCCTTGGAGAAATCTGGATAAATAGAGGCAGCAGACTCAGATTTGCAGACAGGTAAAAGGAGAATTTAGGACTTTGAAAAGACAGACGAAGAATAGAAAGTAACAGGCGCTGAATTAGGGAATTGATGTCTTATTAAACTGGATGTGCATAGCTCTTGCTCTCGCCAACTTACAGTGCAGCTACAAGGCAGAAACAAAAAAGAGCAGAACGTGAAAGAGCGCTAACCTTCTCACTGAGTTCATTAAAACCCAACTATTTCAACATTTGCCGGTAGAGGTTTAGACGAGGATCTTTGTCAAGAGCAATGGAAAGCTTGAGAGTTTTTTTCCTGCTGATTTTTCTGTGTTCACAGATTTTCTGTTTTGAAGAAGATGTGCCCAGTTTGGAGGAAGACCCTTGGACAGCCCCATCTCTGAAGGTAAATGGCTTATTCGTCTTTTCTTTGTGGATTTTTGAAGGCTAGGAGGGTGTTTTGAAGCCACTTATGGCTTGGAGAATTTATACTGTCAGTATCTTAGCACAGTCTGATTTAACTTTATAGTGTCCTGCAAAGGAGGACCACTAAGAGCTAGTAGTGATGCTTTGCGCTGATGTAGGAATTGTTCTCTTCAAAGTCCTTTCCAAACAACAATACTTACAACACCCAAAGAAGGTGTGGTGGCAGGTAGGGAGGTATTTATTATCTCCACTTTACAAATCAGAAAACTGAGACCTGGAGCGGTTAAGTGACTTCACCTCAAGCTTCTCTGGTTAAAAAGGAAAAGCGTGTAACATATTTTTAAAGGAATGATTTCTAAGAAATGAAAAACATCCATCAGTAATCCCATTGGTGCTAGACACCACAGCAATGGGTACAATAGAAATAAGGTACTTGAAAGGTTACTACGTACAGTACGTTTCTAGACAGCCTATCTGCTTTGAAGTCCAGTTGCAGAGAGAAAAAGGGCTATGTTAAATATAGCTCCTTCTTCAAGTCCTATCTGCTCAGTTCTCTATCACTAGTAAGTGTTAGCCAATGCAGCTAAAGGACAGCAAGCTAAAATATATTCTGCCCCATATATCAGCAGCTAAATTGTTATGCAAGCTTCCACTGAGTAATCTTTTCTATTGGCGATAAAGGGAAAAAATAACTATACGTAGCTCGTACACAGTGCTTTTCATCTGTAGTACTCAAAGCACTTTACAGAAGAAGGTAATGATGTTAATTCCTACTTTACATGTGGGGAAACTGAGTCACAGAGCAAGGCCATGATGTGCCCCAGGTCGTATAGCAAGTCAGCGGCAGAGCTGAGAACAGAATGCAGGAATCCTGACTCACAGTCTAGGATAGTAGTAGGTAGTGTGGTTTGGAGTTTCAGATCTCATGTTGAGTTGGCAGGCCTGGTAGTCTGAAAACTCCTTTTATGATTTGTAAGCTATAAGCAAAGTTGACAGAGAAATTGCTGAAAGCAAAAGGTGGAACTCTGCAGTGTCTTAATGATACATAGGAAATGCCAGACTGGATCAGCTAAGTTTGCTGTCTTGTCCCTGACAGTGGCCAGCTGCTTCTGAGGAAAATGCAAGAACCCTACAGCAGATAGCTATGGGATAACCTGTCCATCAGAAAATATTCCTTCTGATTCCCATCCATTAGAGGTTGAGTCATGTCCTGAAGCAGGAAGGATCATGGACCTTCAAAAATTCTGTGATTTTTAAATTTGAAACGTTCTTTTTACTAACAGCACGGTATACTAATAAACAGGAACTACCTCCTACCCTTTGTACGAGTTCCAGGACATAAGGTTAGAGTTAAAAACCCCCACGTTCATGACATATATTAATGCATCTGAGAATCTTTATACTGAAAATGGCACAAATCACTTATGTGCTCGATCTCAGTAATAAGGAACAAAAGAAAAACTGGAATTGTGAGTTTGTTTAAAACCAAACACTGAAACACACATGTCCCCACAGTGCACACACACAGCCTGATTCTCTATTGCAATGGAGAACTGGGTCCCCCCGACACACTGGGGTTTGTTTTACCTCTTCATTTGCAAAGTACTGTATATACAGCAAAGCCCCTGCTTTGCCTCCTGAGGATTTACAAGAGCCATGATCAAAATCACATTTTGCCATTATGTGTTGTATTATTATTAATGTTCAGAAATTTCATAGCTTGGACTATCTAGCTACAGGGATTGGCTCTCCTGGAGTCATTTCAATGGAGGGATGAACTGAGGCAATGGCCTAAGCTAAACTGCACTATGGCAATTAATGCCAAGCTGTGTTATTAAAGTCCTATCAAATCTCTGTAGATATCAGTATCTGCATGTGTAGGAAGCGAAAGCGGTAGCATGACTAGCTTGGCATCCCTTAACTATTTCACCTGCTATGTTCCAAGCTGCTGCTCGAAGGGAAGTTTTCGCTTCTAGACTCTCAGCTCTTTATTCATTACTAACAGCAGGGATGGGATTTCAGCTTCTGCCCTTGTCTCTCCTTTTTGCTTTCTAGGATGAGGGCTTGCAGAGCAGCTCACTCCAGCGCTTTGCACAGCTGGTGAAAAGGGGAAAATTCCAGCATTTCTATGGCCTGATGGGAAAACGGGCTAGCGGTAAGTTCAGTGCTCAGCAGAAATTAAAACAGGTATCCCATCCTTGCTTAGCCCATCAGACCAATGCATGCAAACTGCTACTGAATGCAAGGACCTAGTACTTTCCCTTGTTCAACAAGAGAACTGTTGGGCTTTTCTTTTGGTGAAGGGAAGGTTGGCTGCTTTCATACTGCAGCCCTAATGGTCTTCTATTTTCTCTTCATTTCTGTGATCTTTTGTGGTAACCACTATTGTTCTGCCTGAAGAGATTTCATTTAGAACTTAAAAGTGGCACCCTGATAGACAAAGGGTTCATATTATCACAATAATACCACTTATCAGAGGAGCCAAAGGTTACCAACATTATCCCCATTTTAGAGATGGGGAAATTGAGGCTCTGGGGCAAAGTGACTTGACCAAGGGTACCGAGTGAGTTAGTAGCAGAGCTAAGAGCAAAATTTAGGTCTTCCTTCTCCCAATCCCTTGTTCAAATCACTAGATCGAATGGCCTCTTTGAGGAACACGCTCTCCCTTGGCTCACAGTGCTTCCTAAACAGCAAAACGAATCCCTGCTGGTTTCCACTGCATGAGGCTGAGACTAGATCCGAGCACCTGGCAACACAGTATTAATCCACCACCTCTTTCTCTCCTACATTAAATATCTAACCAAAAGGGAATCTGATTGCAATTATAGTACGTGACCTTGTATATCTCTCTTGAACGTGGGCAGTGTAATAAGCAAAATGCATATCTGACTTTACAGATCACTTGGGAGAAGTTATGGGGAAAAGAACGAGGTGTTCACGCCCAACCTTCATTTCGCTCTCTTTTTAAAAAGAGGTGTCTCATACTTCACCAACAGCGCATAAGAGCAAGTGTTTCTTCTACCGTCATCTTGCTGTTTGTAAAGTCAGTGATGCATGTTCACCCCTACCCACAGCCCAGAGAGGCAGACACAATAATTTTGCTTAGAGTCACCTGCCTCTGTGTCCCTAAAAACGATAGATGAGCTTTTTCCACCACCAAATGCTAACGGGAGCCTAAGTGGTACCCTGATCTGTTGCTAAGGGGAGGAGAAATGTTACTAATGGGATTGCTGTAACATGCTGATGTGGTCCCTTCTGTATGAAAGAGAGATGAGCATAAAAACCATCTTGAAACATACTCATGCTGCTTACCACCCCCATAAAGGCAGATTCATATCATTCCTATTTAACAGATATAGAAACTAAGGCCGGAGGTGAAGTGATTTGTCCAAAACCACTGGAGGAGTCAGTGGGTTTAGGAGCCAGGTGGTCCTGAGTCTCAAGTCTCATACTCTCACCCTCAGAATACACCTCTTTTTCAAAACAAAGAGGGGCAGGGGGGAGCTTCAATCCTCCATCCTGCCCTCAAAGGATTCTTATCTGCACAGGCCAACACTCAACACCTAGTTCCCGGCTTTCCAGGGGTAAGGTTGATCCAGACAGACTAACTTTGTCTGAGCTTTTTTTTCCCCTCCTCCTAGCTTTAAACCACAAAAAAATTTGAACCAAAGTCCCTTCTTAGGGACAGTACTGTCCTCATCGGTCAGCTCCAGAGTAGCTCTGGGCCTGCAGCAAAAAGAGACACAGGGCTCTTCATTCTTCTGGACTATGGCCATCCAGCAACGGACAGTGTCTCAAAGTAGTATAGGAGCAGGGGAGTCTGTGACAAAAACCACAGAGTAAGGGCTTGTCTACACCCAGTCTGGGTATTACTTTAGCTAATATGTTTGAAATGCCCTAATGTGGATGCAATAATGCCAATGTAAAGATGCCTTATATCAATAAGCTGCAGCCAGACTATGGATTTTACTGCTTGAAATGATTTTGATAGAAAAATAGTTTTACTGGCACAAAAACTGTGTGTAAACCAGGCCTAACAGAGGCCGCAATGACCAATTCTCATTTCCACTTTAGATGTGCTATTGGTATGTGTCCACGTCTACTTTTCCTGCCTGTAATAGGCTATGTTTAACTTTTTTATGTCTCCTTGCCAACTTCTGCATCTCTTTGCTGTGTTAGGGCACCCAGGAGAGAGGTTCATAGGACTCATGGGACGAAGATCCTCCAGTGGAGGTGGGTGACATCCAATGCCTGATGCTACTTAGTAAATCAGTCTCTCTCCCTGTCAGCTATTCTGACAGGGAGCTCTCGGCTCATTATTCACCTGTCCTCCTCCTCCACTACTTATTTATAGGAATGCTCTATAGCTGCTGGAGTTTGCAAGAACCTTGGTTGATGCACAGACCCTCATTGGTTCAAGTCTCTCTGGTGGCATTTGTGCATGTACAGTTGTGTCTTAGTCATGCAGCACAAAGTTTTTTTACCCCCTCTCCCAATCCCTTTCACTAAGGAACTGCCCTCTTGCAATTTACCAGCATATATACTGCATTCTGCTGATTTACTATTCCAACTCCAACACTTGAGATGCAGCTAGTATTAACTAACTGGGGAATCTCATCCAACTTTCGTACCACAATTAGTTTGTAGCATGTTTTAAAAAGAAAAATACTGATTCCCAAATATTGGGGTGTGGGGATAGGGCAATTCCCACCTTTCGGTCCACGCAAACCATGGCCTAAAAGCTAGGAATACCTAATGCATGACTTCATCCTCTCTGTGCAATTATTCCAAGTCACCATTTTTCTCTTCTCTGAAATATTTTGTAGCTTCAGTTTATATGATTTTGAAGGCAGATAAAACTTCTTGGAACACAGATCTCTTTTTACACCTGCCCCCACTTGCATTTAGTTTCTGCTCCAGATTTGAATTAGGGTAGCACTTGGAGGCCCCAATCAAGATCTGGGCCGAGTGTGCTAGGCTCTGTGCAAAAACATAGTAAGAAACAGTCCTTGACCCGAAGAGCTTACATTTTCAACAGACAAGATCAGCAAGGGGTGGGAGAAATTACCCCTCGTTTTCAGATGAGAAACTGAGTCCAGAGAGATTGAGTGACTTGCCCAAGGTCACACAGGAAATCTGTAACAGCCAAGAAAAGAAATCTGGGTTCAGGAGTCCCTGCCCTGTGCCTTAACCACAAGGCTACTCCCTCCTATCAGGACTGAAGGTCTTCTCCACTGGAAGACTTGGTCCATACTAAAAAGTTAGCACTAATACTAAAAATACTATGTGAAAAATCCACCCCCTTGAGTGACATAAGTAAGCCACCCTAACACCTGGTGTAGACAGCGCTAGGTTGACAGAAGAATTTTTCTGTTGACCTAGCTACTGCCTCTCAGGGAGGTGGATTACCTACATGGAAGGAAGAACCCCTCACATTGGCACAGGTAGCATCATACACTGAAGTGCTTCAGTGGTGAGCTGCAGCGCTACAACTGTGCTGTTGTATCGTTTCAAGTGTAGACGAGCCCTCGCTATTACAGAAACCAATCCAAACAGACTTTCCTCATGCAGATATTTTTCTCTCCTCTTACAGAGTCAACACAGGACTGGGACAACAGTCAGCCACTTTCTGCATGGGAGCCATAGCATGACACTCAATCAGTGACCAACCTCTGCTCCTTTCCTTCGCAAGCCCTAGATTACAATAGCTATGCCAGCTGCTCATGTCTGTTCACGCCCTATGAACGGAGTAACACAGTGCTTTTCTAGTACCTGATAAGCTCTTTAGGATCTTTTCTTTTACTACTGTCTCCTTTTGTCGAACTGCTATGATGTATAAACGTATTGCTGTTGCTGGGAAGAGTTGGTGCTTTCTTTACATCACATTTGATGAGCAGGACTCAGGGTTTGTACATCCCTTTCTAACTCCTAGACAAGACACCCATTTTGGTTTCCTTACTGCAGTATTTCTGCTGAGGTGATAAAGCCTGAAATTTAAGTTCTTAAGAATCAAGAGGAAGGAAAAGCTTATCTAGTATCTTTTCTTCAGTTTTTTTAAGTTAATAACCTGTCTGCAGGGAGCTATTGGGGACATAAAAGTTGTGTAACTAAAGTACACAATGTATATGGCAAGAAAGCTTTATTTTCTTGCCTTCATCTCCCATTTCAATTCATTATTAATAAGCACCCATTGTAGAGCAAGCACAAAAACAGCACCTGAAAAGCTTCCAGTCACCTCTTTCTCGGCAGGGATAGAGATATTTTTTGTCCTGTATTCGTATACAGAACTTTTGCTCAGCCATGTTATAATGGGCGTTAGGTGCATCACTCTGACAGGATTAGGCCACAGTTCTCTAAGGTGAAGAGCGCAAGTAGGTGGCTACTGCATTCAGTAAACTTTCAGCCATTAGGAGTATGAAGAATTTTCTAGTAATCAACAGCAGCCTCAGCTCAAAGAGATTACAGTGTGTCTCAGCACTATCTTCCTCTCAAGAGATACACGCAGCTGCCGGTTGAGAGAGAAGAGACATTCCCCTCTACGCCCCCACAAATATTGTGCGATCCTCACAGAAGCCTTGAGCATCATATTAAGTATTTCCTCTTGTCCCTGTAGTCTAATAAATGGGGCAGCGATCTACTGGTAGAGCTACAAAGATCCATGGTTCTGTCAAATTCTCCATGATAGTCATTTTCTATGGCAAAAATATCAGACTTCATCAGGGTGAGACATTCCCATATTTCTAATCTCACTAGAGGAGAAGGGTGGGGGGAATGATGCCAGCAGAGCTATTTGGCAATGCACTCATCATCAAAGTTTCATATATTCTCCTTGCTGATCAAAGGCTCTTCCTCTTCATGGAGGAACAGAAGCAGATGGCAACACAGGGTAGGTGCACAGATGCTCATCCCGACCAGAGTGTAAGAGAGGAGAGCAGAAAAAAGAGGAACCCAGGGTGATTTGCTTCCCACAGAGAATCTCTGGAGAGAAAAAGAACCAGAGTGGTTTGATTAGCTTCCACTTTAAAACAGAAATTGTAGCAAAGGCTCAAGATCTTTGAGGTCTGCCTTGAACTTCAAACTTTTGATCTTCAAAAGGCAGACTTAGCTCTTCAAAACTCTCCAGTGGAGGGAGCGGGGAAGGATAGGTCTGGTTTCAAAGAGTTTAAGGCCAGAATGGACCATTGGTTCACCCAATCTTGCCTCCTCTATAGCACAGCCCATTAATTATCAGCCAGGTACCCCTATTTTAAGGCTGAAGACTTCTGTTAGACTAAAGCATTTCAGTCCGCAGGAGACTAAACTGTGTGCCACTGGCAGAGAACAGGAGACCGAAAGGTGCCATGGTTATGGAAGAAAAGCTCAGGTAACCAACTAGGACTGTCAGTCCTAGGAAGCGCCTCCCTTCTTACAATAATTTTGGATGGCCACTAGAGTCGGCTTTGTATGAAGTATGAACGTTGGAAGTACGGTCTTAGGGTTATTGTACCTGATTGAGTTATACATTCCCAACAGCACCATCCACGGCAGAGAGTCATTTCTAAACAAAGTAATACAGGATGTAGGACATTTTTAACGCAGCCAACCTGAAGTCTGCATCAGTCACTATTCCCATTACAATGACAGCACAAAGGCAGTTCAAAATGAAAGCACCTTACACGTTAGGAATGGAAAAGCAGTCTCACTCGATGGAGGAGCCACCCTACATCCCCACTGTTCAGAAAAACTAAAGGAAGGAACTGACACCTTGAGCAGAGAACATGCTTTATTGAGAAGTAGATACAGGAATAGCACATTCTACCACATCAGGGGAACACGGTTTAGCTTGCGTACATGACTGGCCTTCTTCCCCACTCCCCAGAGTTCCACCCTGCCAGATAGTTCCAAGAATGTGTCTTCAGTTACAACATAGGATCCAAGGGCACGTGACCGCAATCCTCAGTAATGCCCACAAGGATATAAATCTTGTGCTGAGATCTATTTATTTAGGGAAGCAAAGGAAAAGGCACAGCCCACCATGAAAGGGCCGGCAGAGAACTTCTCCACACTGGGAATGGTCAGTGATTAACAAGAAATGGCCCTTACTTACCAGCACATGGTAAGCGCTTCATTTCAGACACCACATAACAAGAGATCATAGGAAGGGTCTAAATGCAGCTATCACTCACCTCACACCTGTCCCCTCGCAGGAGATAGACAGGAAACGCATGGCACAAGGACAGTGGTTATACTTGAAAGCCATTTTATGGAGGTTTCTTTTGGTGGTGCAGAGGGGTGGGTGGGTGGGTGTGATTGGGTGGGAGTTGGGGGGGGGTCACTCTTGTTCTACAAGAACAGACAGGATGCACTGTCAACAGAAAAGCAACCATCCACCCAGCTAGCCAGAGCCGCTGTTGATGCACAGAATGTATGCTTTAGACAATCCAGCAACTGAGGATATTGCTTTATAGACTTTCTGAGGCTGTTTGGACAAGGTTATCAAAAATTCACCTGAAATTAATATTTTATTCTTTTAATATACAGAAAGTCTTTTCAAAAAACTACAATTCAAAGACTGTTTTAGGAGAACAACTAAGTTGAAACACACTAAACTTGTTTCTATATGTGTAAAGGAAACCACCAACTCCAGCAACAGGAAACCAGTGATATCTGACCTAAGAGGCCTGTACTGCCACGATCCTGTACTAACCTCAGGAAAGCCTGCCACACCAAAAAGCGCTACTCCGTAACAGTGTGTCACATCACAGTCCTCTCACACTATTAATTTGCACTCTTCCAGGGTAACACCAGTGATCACACCACGCACTGACAGGTGCAAGATGCGCAAGCTTCAGAGTGTACAATATTAGCAGCCAGGTTTTGATACACGAAGATCTGGTATATTATGAGGGGAAGTTCTCTTTATAGAGGTGTCATGCTGTCTTACTGAAACTAACTGATACATGGGGTAAGGAAGGTCATCAGACAGGGTTAGTTATAACAATGCTAAAGTCAGTAAACTGGCAACATGTTGGGAACCTGCTTGGATGCAGATTTAACAACCCTTTACCCAAACAAAATGTCGACAGAATAATTTGGAGAACAGATTTGTAGACCTTGTTCAAAGGCCACAGAAGCTGTCCTGTCCGTTACTTAGAAAGCAGAGTGCCTGCAGGAAGGAACACAAACAGATTATAGGACACGACACAACCTCATTGGAATAAGAACATGAGGGTAGGACCAATGACTGAACAGGTACAGTACCAGATATCAGAACTCCTTGGGCCAGTGCTTGGGTCCTATACAGATCCAATCCTTGCAACCTCATTGAGGCCGAAACATAAAGTTCCTCAGAACCAGCGTCTGCGGTGTGCACCAAAGATCTGGGCCAGAACAGTACCAAGGGGAACTGATCTTCCTGGAGGATACTGTACCAGCCAATCACAACAGCAACAGATACAACAGAGATCCCTAGGGTACTTTCTACTGCTGGGGTTCTTCACTGGCTTCTGGAGTGATGGCCAGTTAAGTTCCCTTGGGAGGGGTCCATTTCAAACAACTGGGATCCATTGTCTTATTGGTGTTTGATCTTTTTGCCTCTTTGGCTATCCATTCGTCAATCAGATCCTGAGAAAGAGAGCATGAAAGGGCAGGTTAAACCAAAGAGAATAATTGATGTGAATTATCCACTGGACAACCCACATGCGAGTCCAACACTTTGGAGATGACCTGTGCACCATCTGCTTGGTACCACAGAGATGACATGTTGTGAATGGAGCAGCCCATATTACTTTCTAGAAACTCCACTGATAACATAGGTCAGGCGGTCTTCACCTACAGGTGAGAGCCCCAGGAAGGGGAAATAAAAATACAGTGAAGAGGGGAGCTGGGTTTGAGGATTTACTTACTTAAGACTAGCAATGGAATTTCCCCACGTCAAAAAACAGCATAGAAGGTGGTTAAAAAGTAGAGAATTTCTACACTAGTCAGAGGGGAGGAGGGAAAAATATCCGACTGGGGACCCACCCGAAACTTTATCAGATATTTTGTTTTGCTTTAAGTTAGAAAGTTCCCTCACAAGAATCAAAGCGCAAGAAAACCCAACATGATGCATAGGGAATGCAGATTAAGACAGGACATCGTCCTATGGACCTAACACACCAAGTGGAACTGTAAGAAACAAAAAGTGAAGGTGCAGCTACCAGAAGTCTTACCTGTCTCTTTAAGACCAGGTGTTTTCCCTTCCAGTACTTGAGCATCTGAAGTGCCTGCAGAGTACTAACGATGTCAACAGGGTTCACCGCAGTCTCCTGGCTGATTTCTGGAAAAAAATAATAATCACAGTCCACAAGAGGACAGAAGGCAGCAGACCAGACCACCAAGGAATTCCCTCAAGACTGCAGCGCTTGTACTTGTTTAGTTCTCAAATACAACTTCGTGTTATGCTGTACCCACCCTTCATAATTACATCCACAAGGTGCTTTGCGAATACTGAGATCTTTAAGTTTAATGTCATTACTCATTCCTATGCTTCAGCTTGGTCAATGATTAGGGAAGCAGTGTTATCTAGTGGCAAGAGCAGGTACTGGGAGTGTGGAGTCCATTCCCAGCTGTGTCACTGACTTGCTACGTGACCGTAGGCAAGTCATCACCTCCGTGCATCACTCTCCTCACCTGTGAAATGGGAATAATTGTTATCGCCCAAGGGGCGATTGTAAGACTTAACTGTTTGTAAAGATTTTTGGAGAACATTAGATTCTATGCAAATTGCTAGTAATGAAGTCTATGTATCTATCACTGCAGATATTCAAAGTATTTTTAGAAAGTTTCGAAACTCTCTTAGCCAAACAGTTTTTCCCTTTTTGAAATTTATATCCTAAATTAGCGATGCATTTAGTCCTCTAAAGAAAGCCACAACACAAATCATCATACACCTCCTGGTCAGGATATGCAGTGACTGACTGCCATTTTTTCAATATTGATCTCTGTGGAGGAAAACTATAAAGATTTACTGGATTGTCACGCAACTGTCACTTCATACAAAGACAAGAAGAGGGGCAAAATGGCCCCATATTCTCCTGATCTGAAAGGAAAGGAAATGCTGCAGGTCAAATATTTCAGCTTGCTGGCCACCAGCACCAAACCTCAGAAGAAAACAGTTTGGATCTATTGGGAACGAGTGAGAGAATACTCTACATTGGGTAATGCAATGAAAAGGGTTGATTTTTGAATGCACAGACATGAGCTACGCAGCAGTCCCTGTGCCTGCTGTGTTCCTATTAACTACATCTGCATAGCATCAGAGGTGTAAAACATTGCTCATTGTATCTAGTTATTCAGTCTTGCTTTTCTGGAGACTGAGCTGTGCAGGAGAACCGCTCAGAATGATGCGGACTTTCAAGCTGCTGTTTTGATCCCTATTCCTCACAGTTTTTCTTTTTATAAACAAACATTTAATTAAGAGCATACACATGGGTGCTTTGCAAGTCTTCAAAATCCAGCAACCTTGCTTAATTTTAAAAATAGTTGGGTAAGACAGCAAGACATAAACCCATCTAATTACTCTCTAGAGGAGCCATGCCACTTCAAGAACCCCAATAAAAGAAAGCAACTCACCCATGAGGGTAAAATGGACCAAACGTCAGTCACTGGGGTCAAAAACAAAGAGCACAGAAACATTCCTGAACAAATTCTCTACAAGCTCATTTAGCACCAGAACACACCTTTGATAGAGATCTCTTTGCCTTGGAAATTATGCAGATAACGAAGAAGAACTTCCTTCCAGTAACTACGGTAGCTGATGAGGCCCAAGTCAGACAGCGGGCGTTCTGGAGAGCCAACCTTTTCTTCTACTTTGGAAAGTAAATAACCTATGAGCAAGAGAAGACGTTTACTCACAGTACACCAGGCTTTCTCCTGACTGTCAAGTAGCTACAGCCAACTGCAGGGATTTGTCGTCACGGATGTCCAAAAAGTAACATGTGTGTTGCACAAGTTCACTAAGAAATAGTTAATCGAGGGAAGCCAAATGCCTCTGGAATACCACCTTATGTGTAGCACTGGAAAAGCAGCTCAGAAGTGTTTTTCCATGCAGACAGACCAACAATAGCATATTAAGTGGTGAGCAATTATAATTCAGTCCAGGAAACTTGCATCAGTATCGATATGATCTGAGACACATTTGGAAAGAACCAAAAGAGGCAACTGTATAGAATTTGTTAGCATAAGTTTCCCTACAAGGGAGTAACATAACAGTATCTGGATATGAACTATGCTAAAGGCTCTTCTTTTGATTGGTCACTTCTGCACCTACACACCTGTTATAATCCTGCCCTGAATGGCTCCACTGACCCACACATGCAAAAGTGTGTGCTCAGTGCTCTTCCGGGAGTCACGGGCAGTGATACACTATGTATAAGCTTGGTTTGAAGGAATCTTATCTGACTCAGCTGTGCATTTCTCTGCTTCTCAAAGGTCAGTACAGGAATACAGCATAGAGACAAAAGCTAAACTCTGGACGACAGAGGATTTGTCTCATTTCAGACACTACTGAAAGATTTTGCCAGAACCTTTCCATATACTTACTGAAGTCAATGAGCATTTTGCCATAACCTTGCCTCATGTACTGGGGCATCGTCAGAATACAAGACACATTATAGTTGAGGAAAGAATTCTTCTCCTGAAAGCAAAAAGAGGGAGAAACTAGATCAGCAGGTCTCAATCTGCACAAACAGCAAGTAACCACTATTGTAGCAGGCCAAACAAGGCAGCACAACTGACGCTATTCAAGTTGAGTGAAACAACAATGTAATAGCCAGCCTGACAACTAACTTTCAATATGAGCTTCCTCCACCCACCAAACTGGCTTATAGTTTATTACTGTATTAACCATTAGACTGGGCATCCACCCATGATTGCTAGGAGTAGGATGGAAGGCAAATAGAGCCATGTCATGAGAGACTGTTGATTTAACCAGGACATTAGGGATAGTGCTGGCACAGCAATCTCTGTTCTGAATCCAACAACCTTCTTAACCGCACATGCAACATAAAGTCAACACTGCATTAGAATGATATATGCCTGCACTAGCAAAAAGTGTAATGAGGGAAGAGACCTGTTAAGACAACGTTATCCACAGGCCAACGCAGGATATTTCTTTATGTTTCTTTAGTGCTTTATCCAGTCATAATTGAGGTGACTTGAGAGGAACTTCCAACACTCTCCTTGGGGGACTATTCTATTGTCTAATGGCTTTCATTTGCTGCATTTTTTACTCTCTCTGGACAACGGCACCACAGAAACTGCATTTAATTAAAGACAGCTAAGAAGTGTGCTTCACAAAGATGTAAACAGGCATCAAGTTAAAAGCCTAGAGACACTTCTAACTATTAAAGAGGCAACATGGGTGAGCAGACAAGGCGCAGGACTATGAGACAGGAGACCTGACTTTCACTCCAAGTTCTGCCACTGACATGCGGTGTGGCTTTGGGCAATTCACTTCACCTTTGTTCCTCAGTTCTCTTATCTATAAAATGGATATGATATTTTCTCATCTCAAAGTGCTTTATAAAGCTTTAGGGATAAAAAGCATTAGAAGTGCTAACTATTATTAGAAAATTAATCTAAATTTATCAAAGGAATTCATCTCCATTTGAGACAGAGATCCTAGCTAACTTGTGTATAAGTGGTTATGAATTACTGTTTAATATAACAAAGTCTCTTTGCAAAAGTTTGATTTTGCTAGCAATAAGGAAAGCTAAATAGCAAAGCACCTGAAAAGCTTTTGTAGTTTAGCTTTGAAATTTTGGCTCTTCCTGGACCCTTGGATGTTGGTACTCGCAGAAAACTGAGTGAGGGCCTGCACAGATGACCTCTGTCTTATGCTACAGCCTTAATACAGGATTTATGTATATTGGTGGTTGATTTCTACTGACCTTGGAGAAATATCCTATCAGGTGGCAGCCAGTGTTGTCAGCTTCTGTCATGACATAGAAGAGGAAGGGTTCAACGTCATAATACAGAGTCTTATGATCCAAGAAAAGCTTCGCCAGGAGGCACAGGTTTTGGCAGTAGATCTGGAAGCAGAAGGAGAATCTGACACACCTGTTTGTCATGGTGCAGCGCCTCTGAAAGAGAATCCCTTCCACTTTTGAAAGGATGGGAACTGTAACAAAATACAGATTGGAGTAGATCTGTTCTTCTCAAAACAGCTTCATTCCTAGCCATGGCAACAAAATCCCTCAATATCCAGTTTCTAGCAGGGCTTAGAAGGATCTTCCACTATAGCAATGGCTCTAACCATTTGGAGGCAACTGTACACCTTCACTAGACTAAGCCCTCAGTTGTACCTGCCAGTACATACTACATGCAGGTCATCTGTGAATGCTCTGACCAGTAATGGAAATCAGTTGCTCCACTGCAATTTATAGCAATCGTAAATGAATGGGAGACAGGCAGTGGCCTAAGTCCAGCAACTGAGGATCCCCATTAAGGTTCAACATACAATTGACAGCGGCTCCTGCACTAGTACTTGTGCAGGAAAAAGCCGACGGAACCATGGACCTGCAGGAGGGCTGAACAACAGCCCCAAGGAAGACGCAGATGTACATTATTCAAGCACACTGTTGCAAGAACGATCCAATGCATTAAGATAACTGCTAGCATTGCGTGAAGGGGCAGTGTAGGCACTAACACCCCTTTTGGAATCAGAGAGAAAGAGGCCATCATCTCTCTACGGTGTAAGGCAGGCAACGTATAAAGTGCATTAGAAAGGTGAACACCAGAAGCAAGACTCAGCCACCATTGCAATTCCAGTTACCTTGTTCTTTTTCCCATCCACTTCAAACACCGAAATGGAGCCTTTGCGGTAAATTTCATCGCCTGGTGGATGTTTCCAGACACACTTTGCCTACAAGAAAATGACAGTTAAAGTTAGGATAATAATACTGCTCCAGCAGCTGCTTTGAAAGCAGAAAGAGCCTCTTGGAAACAGAATAAGTATTCCTAACAGGGAAACATTCATTCCTGTTCAGCTACAATGATAAACTGGATTCCCAGCCCCAACTCCTACTCCACTGTGGTCCATCCAGCTGGCCCAGGGATTAAGACAATCTGAGAAAACATGTCTTCTTTCAAAGCTGTGCAGAGCACTTAGCATTCAGGGAGGCAGGCTCCAAAATGAACTATTAGAGCCCAAAACAGCTACTTTGTTTTGGCGTGTTTTCATCATACTTTCAATCTCGAAACCTGGGGAGCTGGGCGACGATCACCAAGGATTTACCATGTGTCTGCGTAGTATTGTCTGACTCTTCATGTATTTGAGACAGAACTCGCACATGTAGAGGCGTCCCAACCGAGCATACTCTTCTGGATAGGGAGAATGATACCACGTGTCCAGCTCATAGCGGCCAAAAGCAATTGTTTTAATCATATTGCTGCCTTCTGTGATCTGGCCCTGAAGCCGCAACTTCTCCTGTCAGCGGAAGGAATAGAGGAAATGTAATAAAAAAGGAAAGGGAAATAAATGTTTGTTTTTCCCTTCTGTGAGCCTCGTCCAGAGCCATCTTACAAAATGCAAATCCCCAAGGAGCCCTTCCATGCTTCCCCTTCTAGCCTGCCACATATTAATAAGTTTCTTGTCATGCTGATATGGCCTGTGATCTCCAGAACCTCACATCACTCAACCTTACCTTGTATTGTTAACTTGAAAGCAAATTTACCCTCCACGCCACTTTGTATTTTTTCCCTCCCAGAAGAGGAAAAAGGCAACCTACCATTCTGGTCGAGGTGGCCCCAAGCTACCACCAGAGATCATCAAAATTGCTTCTGGATCAGCTTTGGTGTGGGAAGTGGCATTTCAAGAAGCCCCTATCAGTCTAGCTTCAGACACAATTCTGAACTCTAGGATGGCAGCACACTGATAGGGTGGCCTCTTGCAGAGCATTTTAAACTCTCAACTCAGTCAATACTCAGCTATTGTTTCAGTGTGTGAAGCTGTTGCCCATTCTGCCCAGGAACACATCGATCTTCTCTCACTGGAGGAAAGCGGCAGATGAGCATTTGATAAATGGGACTGAATCACTCTCTTGCCTCAGAGCTCTTGCAGTTTCCAAGACTGGAAATGCACACTTCCAGCTGTACTGTGGGCAAATGCATTGTTGTCAGACACCTCTAGACTCTTTATATTTTTAAGACCTAAATACAGGAAGACAGTCAGCCCCGGTGTAACTCCACTGACTTGGCTCTTATTTTGAAGATGTTTCACTCTCCATTCTATTGCCATTTACACTTTGCATGGTTCAGAGGTGGTTCTTCTCACACACTCTCACTTATCAGCATAAACACTACAGACTGTGGGGACGTTAGCTCTTGGAAAAGCAAAGGTCACTGCTATCAGACATGTTAAGGGTTAGGAGTCTCACCAGGTCTTCAGAGGCCCGTGCTTGTGCTCTTCGGAAAAGCTCTAGGTCATACTCGCTAGTCAGGTTTTCCAAGAGGGGTTCTCTGGTGTTGCCATAGGTTTGTCTGTGTTCCTGAAACAATTAAATATTAGCAGCTTTAAACCTCTGAATGATCTATGCCAATCCTTGGCTGCTGAATGCCACAGCCTTGTTAGCCCAGCATTCTGCAGGATGAGTGGAAAGCCAGGTCTCCATATGCTTGTGGCATACTATAGAAAAGAACTAAAGAAAAACGTTGCTGTCATACCATGTACTTTTCTTTCTGCTCCTTGGTTAGTCCTGCATTCCTTTTCTTCCTCAGCTCTGCTACTTTCTCTTTGTACCTCAGCTGTCTCTCTGTTGGTGCCTGAAAGAGAGAAGCTAGGAATAGTCAATACACTTAGCTTACTTCAGACGTTGCCCGTATCCTTTCAGTTCTAAAGGATTCAACATTCCATGTGTTCTCCCTTTCATCAAGTTTTTCTCCCCAAAGGGTACATTTGCTGGGATGATTTAAGTGGGCATTGGTCCTGCTTTGAGCAAGGGGTTGGACTAGATAACCTCCTGAGGTCCCTTCCAACCCTGATATTCTATGATTCATTCAGTTGACTGCTCGTCACCAATAGCTAGGAAGAGCAACATGAAATCACAAGGCAAAGGAATATAAAGTATGTTACACGGGCAATAGGTTGATAATGTTTGCTAGCTGCATCTTCCATAAAAAAAAGTGTTTAAATGAGTTTTATGAATTTCAAAGCTCATGAGAGAACACAGATTAGAGTCAGGCAGAGCACAGGCCTGGAAAGGACAGAGTCCTCTTTCTTCTCTGCCTTTCTTCTCTTCCAGGCCCTGCACTTCTCTGCTAGTATGCCTCAATCCCAATGCATACAACCATACTCTATCTATTTAGGATTTTATCACATGGACAAGTATCCCTTGGAAACAGACTCAGGTTAAACTTGTTACAAAGATAAACTCATCTAGATTTCAGCCCAAGTGTTCAAAATCTGAGAAGCATGAACCACTGAAGGCCTTCTCTTTCGTTTAGCAGAAGGTACACTGACCAATGCATTTCTGTAGAAACACATTTGCCCTACATTTCAAAAAGCATGAACAGAGAATAAGCCCTCAGAACAGCCATAGCTATTTTGTGCAACTAAATTAGGATGTTTCCTACAGCAATCAGGGCCAATCACATCCCATATTCTCATCAGCAAATCAGGGTTTGGGCTGCTCCAAACCCTCATCTCACGATTACAATAGAGAGGATAATGGTGCACGAGGGCCCAGCACAAAAGCCCCATATCAAAGATGAATCAGAGAGAGGAATGCAAGACTTCTAGTCACAAAAGCCTGAAGGCCCAAACTGAGGTTTCAAACCTGGAATTGAGAAACCCTCCTTATGCAGAGAATGCATACCTGATGTCTGGTGGCATGCCTGTTATTGTCATCCTGCCTGTGGGACAGCATCCTCTCCTCGATCTGTTTATCTCGGCTCTGCGCTCTCACCTGGAAATCAGGACAAAGCCCTCAAAGCATGTGAGGAATCTTTTCCAGTTCTCCTTTGAATTCCAGTATACAAGAATGCACAGTGAGACACAAATATGCACTGCTGTTTCATGTCTGAAGAGAGACTACACTTGGATCATAACAACCATCAGTTTAACCCTAGGGTATTAATGACAGGCCTTGACATCTTGTACTGTAAAAGCAGAATAAACAGAAGAGGAGAGAAAGTTACCTTGCACTCATCTGCTGAGAGATTATGATATAGTGGGCATCCTGATATGGAAAAGTGTCTCTCATGCTTCCCTGTTAGGTGTCCTGTGGAGAGACAGAGAAGAAAAACCTTACAGCCAGTAAGTAAAAAAACCCAGTAATTTAACCACCTGAGCTAAAGATGCTTTGACACGGTGGTTGGGTTTCAAAGAGGGGCTAAATAAAAGTTTATTACCCGTAAAACAGGATGAACAAATCTCATGATTCAAGAGATAAGCTGTAGGGGCCAAAAAGGAAACCCAAATATACACACTAAACTACATTTTCAAGATAGATCATCTTCCTTCCAAGTATTCTGCATCTGGCAGTAACGAGGGTCTTATCTCAAGGACCCTATATTTTTCCCAAGCCTTTATGCTGATGACCCATCTTCTTTCTGACAGATCACTTTCCCTTCACATCACATCCATTCCCCTGGTACTCTCATCCCTCCACTGCAGGGTGTGAGAATTCCAAAAGAATTTACTAGGATTGGAACCAACAAATTTCATTGATGGTCCATCCAGAATACAGCAAGATGTCAGTATAAACAGGGTTGTTTCATTTTGTCTCAAAGTGACTTTTGTGTGGATTGCATTTGTCCACAGAACAGGCAAAGTTTAGACAGCAGCAGGACAAGCTTCCTCCACACTATCCTGTCTCAGCACTGGAACGCATTGACCACTTCAGGTGAAAAAGGACATTTCAAACACCATGGCTCATTCAATTGCTCTCTTTGCTGAGAACCGATTAAAAAGGGGGCAACTGAAGTTTGTGTATTAGGAAACTGAAGCAAGATCAAAACTATTTCCACATATGCCAAAGAGCCAACAGTCACTACTAGTAGTGGCATCTAGTCACTACTAACAGACTGGATCTCAACTACTGTCCTAGAAGTTAAAACTTTATATTCTATTGACCTTCCAGGCCCAACTCTGCAGAGAATTTAGCAGTAAACTCAGAACTTTTTGTACAAGTGATAGTGCATGATGACAACTCCATTGATCTCGGTGCCGACAGAGAAACTTAGAAAAAATCAGCATGGTAACCATACGTTCTGAGGCTTTTTTTCCCCCTCACCACCTCAACCATTTCTGGCCAAAAGACACCCCTGAAAAGTACGTACTGCTGGCGTATTCCATTCCCCCCCAAGTAGTTTTCTATTTCAACCATGCAACAAATACCCTGATCCCAATAAAATGCATGCTGCTGAGACTTGCAACTCCACCGAGTGGGGTTCTTAACCCTGTGAAACATGGGCTACTGAGCCCAATCTCTGAAATGGAAGGGAAAGGAACTAATCTTGGAGCTGCCTTTACCTAGAGAGTTGCAGCCAGGTGTGGGACACTTCATGTTAAAGTTGTAGCTTTCATGGAAGCGGCGGCGCTTGGGGCGGTGAGACAGGTCACTTCCAGAATCCTTCATGGACATGTCCTTGGCAATGCTCTCATCGTGGGACACATTTGGACTGGATATATCTATGTCAGACTCTGAAGAGGGGGCATTCCCAGTTGGGGTGCGCGGTGGAGACTCGTCATGATCCACTGCATTTTTGGTATCTAAATAAGAGTTGAGACGTTATAGATTTGCATGAAGGGAAGCTTACAAAGAAATGAATTACGTGACTTCACACAACACACAGCCACCTGCTGCACACCCTCATCCTTAGGGCTCTGCATTAAACCCTCAGTCTCATAGGGCTGGTCTCTGAGATAAAGCACACCACTTAGCTGACATCATCCTGCAAGCACTCAAAGCCACACTTCACTCCTGTACCTCTATCAGAGAAGTCGACCACTTGCTCTGTTTCCGATCCAGATGAGCGGGTCTGTCGGAGTGGGTATTTTTTTGGAGTCACAGGGGTGGGTTGTTGTTGACTGCGGGTCACCCTCCTGGTAGAATAAGCAGGTTCTTCTGTGCCAAAGGATGGCGGATTATGAACTGGGCTGGAATCTAGTTTAATTAAAAAAACACACTTTCATTGAGAGCAACCTCTACAAATAACTAACCTGCCTCCCCACCTGACCCAGGGTCAAATTACCTCTGGTTCTGCTCTTATCAACAATCCAAACTACAGGCTCAACATCATCTGATAGCTTGACCCCAACAGCAAGATCACTCTTCCAACACCATTGATACATCTACTGGCGTCGAGATCTGTTCTGTTCTTCTAAGCTGCCCTCTTTCACAGTTTTATAGACACTATGAGCCACCAACAATCTGAGGAATCAGGCACCAAGTCAACTTGCTCTGTACTCCGCCATTTATCCAATAGTTACAAATCATCTCCCACTGAGAAAGAGAAAAAGCTGCCTGTGAAGATGAGAATCGTTACTAGTTAGATCAGCCCTCAGTATACCACCGCTGCTTTTGGTGCAAGGCAGTAGAGTTGGGACCCTGCATGTAACCTTCCAGCATTAGATTCTCATGCAGCAAATTCTCCAGCAAAAAAATGTTTTTTTCCTTTTAATTACTGTCAGCCAAGAACAGCAATCCTTAAATCAACTATGAGAAAGTGGAAAAGTGAAACATACCCTCAGCGTAGATGCCAAAATGTAGAAACATGCAAAATATACCCCACTGACACAATATATTGATTACACTCCATTATACAACAGGCTTCCAGCTAATCTGAAAATTCACTCCTCCTCACAGTGCAAAGCCTCAGCTTCCATTTCTGAGCACCTCCAAGCAGCCTGAAGTCTCCAAATACCAACTTCCCTCTTTCTATCTAGTTATTTATATGCTGTTCTCATCACCATGGTAACCAAGAGCTTAGTGATATTACTAAGCTAAAATTCAGGAGAAAAAGCCCTGAGGTCCAGTTTCAGGGATGTCATTACAATGGAGCCTTAGCAAAACAGTGAATTCCAGGTGTGCCTGGCCTTTATGCAAAGGCATGTTCTGAATGATTACAATATAAACAGCTGTTCCTTAAAATAACTCAAGCGACTTTGAATGCTCCCAAAATTTCTTTCATGTGAATGATACTTAGCACTTCTATATAACAACTCACTTAAGAATCTGTAAGTGCACCAAAACCACTTGTGAGCATCACAAACGTTTGTATTAGGTAGGCAGCATCCATTATACACATAAGGAAACTGAGTTAGAGAGGTCAAGTGACTTTCTAAAGGTCTCAGAAAATCAGTGACAAAGCTCAGAATAGAACCTAAGGATTCCAACTACAAGGGCCTTTAACTACTAGACAACGCTACCTTTCAGATCAGGGAATAGATAGGAGGTCAGACTTCCAACCCCCTGTTTAATCATTAAATTGAACAGCCTCATTTATGCAACGCATCCTTGCAATGCCTTTGTTTCTTTCCCTGGCACACCTGTATTCAATGAGAAAAATAATGAATGGGATTAACTAATGAGAAGGTATAGATTCACTAACATTCCTTTAAGTATTGCCAAACCAAGAATATTGTGACTGCCCAGCCAGCTGCATCTGGTGAGGCTAGGAAGAAAGGCATTTACCTTGAGAGCTCTGACTGAGCCTAGCTGAGGAGCGGGTCACGCGGGCGGATCTTCGCGACGTGCCATCGCTTTCAGAGCTGTCCGTATGCTCAGGATCCGTAGAGAAATCGGAGTCTTCAGTTCCATCTGAACTACTGCCTGCATTCCTCTGTAACAGCACAGACCCAGACGTTAGCACAGGAGGATTTCTACTTGTATTAATACCAAAAATAAGAGAATATTTGATGCAAAAAAGATCATTTCAATAGGTGACAAAAACAAACTAATGGCATTCAGGTAGTATGCTCTGGAGAAAAAGCTCGCTTTAGTACAATAAACATGAGGTATCACACAGTACCATCGATAATACAGGATTTTTGCAAACAGAACAGGTCCATAAAACTACAGATGGTACCAATTTAATTTAAGAACAACATACATGAAGTGTCAAGCAATTCAGACACTGGCTCCCTAATTTAACATAAAAGGTTCCAGACTGACTTCTCTCACTCCAGGACTCTCACTACATTTGTACACATAAGAAGCGGTGCTTCCCCTTTATCCTTTGAAAGCATGTTCTTGCAAGAAAGTGAGACAGCAGAGCCAAGCCCCAGTTCATCCTAGTGATGTGCAAGCACTGGCAGAGTTAGCAGGGGGGAAGACGGGAACCAAGACTACATGTTCTGACCAAATGACCACTCGCCCCACTGGTGCGGGGTTTGGGGTCCAGAGTGGGAGTGATGAGAAAGAAAGCCCAGGACTCAGTGAACACGCAGAATTTCATGCCATGGCAGGTTGATGAATAAAGATGCACCACCCTGAGTCTTCTAGACACTCCTATATACAGGGAGTCCCAGCTACACAACCCTGGGATTTGGGAAGGAGGAAGGTGAAGGAGCCCAAGGGAATCTGAGGGGGTACAGAGAGAAGTATAAGGAGTAGCTGATGAAGTCCATCAATGGAGCTTTGACAGTCCACAATGGTGTGGTGTAGAGGGGGTATGAGGCAGGGGTGAGATAAAAGCAATCCTGTGGAGTGATATAGCAGGAATAGCTAAAGCAGCCCACAGTGGGGGGGGGGGGGGGGGAGTTTATGACATAGAGGGAAATATGGGGGAAGAAATAAGGACAAGTATGAGGAGAGCTAAGACAGTAGGGGTGGTGGTACAGGACAGTGCATGGGGGGGAATTAATGCAGCCCAATGCATTAATTGCCTATATTCTCCTCTATAGTATATATATAGAGGAGAATATAGGCAAAGAGCAAGGCAGTCCTATGCGGCATGGTACAGAGGAGGGTATGGGGGAAGAGTATGCAATCCTCGCATGGGGTGCTCTAGAGCAGGGTCTTCAGACTTTGTCCTCAGCGGCCCCTTCTCGCCGAGGAAAAAGTCACGTGGCCCCCCGGGGGGGGGTATGTCCGCCGAAATGCTGCTGCGTAAAGTGAAAGCTTCTGCTTTCGCAGCAGCATTTTGGCAGTACTAAAAGAGCCCGCCCAGGATATCGGTGGTCTCCCGGGTGGGATCAGCATCACCGGCGGGGTCTCGCGCACCCCCAGGGGTGGTCTCGTGCATTCCTGGGAGTGCGCGCACCCCCGTTTGACGACCACTGCTCTAGAGCAGCGTTTCTCAGCCAGGAGTACATATACCGCTGGGAGGGGCACAGAGGTCTGCCAGGGGGTATATTACCTTAGCCAGAGAGTTGCCTCTCTTTACAACAGACTACATAAAAAGCACTAATGAAGTCAGTACAAACTAGAGTTTCAGGTAGTGACTGGTTTGTATTGCTCTACACCCTGAAATTTAAGTACACTATTTATGGTCCAACTTTTTTATTTGATGAAAATGGAAAAAAGCAGCAACTTCCCACGACTACCGGGGCTGGGACACTTTTATGTCTGATTTTGTAAGCAAGTCATTTTTCAGGGAGGTGAGACTTGGGGGTACACAGGGCCGATCAGCGTCCTGCAAGGGGGCCCAGGACTCTGCAAAGGAGGAGAGCCACTCTCTAGAGGAGTGAGGCCACCCTAGGGTGGGGATGCTCTAGTGGGGAGTAAGGCGATCCCGGCCTGGGGGCGCCCTAGAGGAGCCTATAGGGGGGGACAAGGCAACCTGGGACGAAATCAAGACGTTCCCCCCCTGTCCCTGGCTTGGGGATGGGGGCGCCCCTACACACCCCTGTGGCAGCCGCTTTGTTTTGCCCCCCTGCGTTGCCGCTCGCTGAGGCGCGCTCCCCCGCCTTGGCCCAACCAATCACGGCGGAAGAGGGGAGGGGCGGATAGGAGTCCTCTCCAATAGAAACATTCCTGAGCAAGCGGCGCGGCTCCAGGATGTGACGGACGGGACATGCCGGCCTATCCGCATGCAGCTCGCTGCCACAGCACCAGCCACTCAGGGAGGACAGATTGAATGGGAGGGAAGGGAGAGCGAACGGGAGAAACAAGGCACGCGTGGAGAGGTGACGGTAGGGGGCGGAGAAAGGCAGCATTAGCGTCCAATCAGCGTCCAGCTAAGCCGTAAAGCGGGGCCAATCAACGACCAGGACTCCAAGTCGGTGTCCAGTCAGAAAGGCAAGAAGGCTGAACGTTCCCAAAGAGGGGGAAGGGGAAAAGATGACCGTTGGGGCGATGAGTGATAGCAGCGGCGACCAATCAGTGCACAGCAGGCCCTATTAGGGAGCCATTCAGGTTGCGGGATAGGCGGGTGCAGGAGGCTGAAGGCCGCTATTTTCGCTCGGTTTTCACGCCTGTAGGGGGCTGTTCGGTGGTGGGCAACCGGGGGCAAACAGGGTTTAACCCCCCTTTCCCTCCCCAGGGCCTTTCCAGCCTGCTCGGCCTTGTACTCACCTTTCTGCGCGGCATCCTAGGTGGGGGCGGGGGCAGCGAAGGTGGTTGGTCTCCGGTGCCCCCGGCCCGGGAAGCGGCGGTAGCCGCCGCGTTAGCACCGGTGGGCTCCGTGGTGACAGCCGTGTCTCTCGTTCTATCTCGCTGACGGTCACTCCGAGCCAGGCCGCTCCTCCGCCGCCAGCAGACCCTGTTCCCGGCTAGGTCCCTCACGCTTCCGCCGGGACACGGTCCACACCCCCGTCACGTGACTCAGATCTAGCCTCACGCCAGCAGCCGCCGCCATCTTGGATTCGGACAGGTAGAGTCAGGCTCCGTTGACAATGAAGCTGGTGGCAGCCATTTTGGATGTGGGCACTGATATTTCTTCTGGGGAGGCTATCCGCCATCTTGGTTTAGGGCATTAAGGAGGATTCGACCTTATGACGCTCAAAGTTTGAAGAGCCGTTTGGGATTCGGACAGGACGTTTTCTAATAAGGCCTGCGACGGGTTAGGGCAGGCCCTGACTGCCCCTGAGGCCATGATCGGCCATCTTGGATGCTGTCAATAGAGCCCCTGGCTGGTTTCATTGATCGACTCGGTGGGAAGAGTTCGGTGAGTATTGACGACTTTCCTTTAGGGAGTAGGAGAGTTAGGTATTGTGGTCTCAGTCTGCACCTTGCCTTCCTCTCTTCCTTACCACCGAGGC
>ML677404.1:5636828-5652781 GCA_007922305.1 Dermatemys mawii | reverse complement strand
TTATGAGACTTCACCACTGGCCTCTCTCTCCTCCAGACTCCGTTGGATTCAGCTGCTGAGGCGGGCTAGCATAGGGGATGTCAGGGGAAACAGAGCTCCTGAGTTCTTTTTTACCCGCTTTGGGGTGGCAGCATGAGTTGGTGGATTTAACAGCTTCTTAGGAGACCAGTGCTCCTTGTAGGACTGGGGCCTTAGGGTGCCTTTCACATCAGAACTCACAAATTATAGCTCTTTCATATGTCATTGCGCCAACACACAAAAAAGTCACATTTCAGGGGCTTAAAAAACGGCCACAATGATATGGTATACCTTTATAAAGTCACTTAGGCGCTTATGAAAAAAATTGCCCATAGTGATGTTTGGGGTAAAATTTTGCAAAAATAAACTAAGAGCCCCAATTCACCCCTTATTATTTTAACACTCTGCTGTTCCTTAATCTGTCATTGAGCTGCTGTGTGATAAAGTCACTTTACCTTTCTATGCCTCCGTTTCCCCATCTTTCAAATAAGGGTAATAATACTTCCTGTATGGATTGTAGGCATAACCCATTCATTTTTTCAATATGCCTAATGGAATGAGTAAGTAAAATCTATATTAATAACTAGTTAGTCTGCAGTTACAAATCTGAGAAGAAGAGAACTCTGTCCAATGGAAAGTTTGTGTGCCAGTCACAAATAATGAAAAAGATTAAAAGAAATGGGGGAAATGTATTACATTTTTAAAATGACAGTTCCTACTGAGTTAAGCAGATTTCTTATTGGTATGGGTAAACAGGTATGAGGTAAAAGTTCATTGCAAGGTTGTTTATCCTAGAATAATACTTGATAATGTTGTTCATTAGCACCATATGGTAGTACAAAGATCTCACGGTGCTTATTTAAAAAAAACAAAACCTCACAACAGTCTTAAAGGTATTGTAGGTAAGGCCAGATCCACCCTAAAACTTTTGCCATTATGGCATTTTATACTAGCAAAAAGCCTTAGTGTAGACACACTTATGTTGGCAAAAAAAAGTCATTGCTTATATAACTCATTTTGTTGGGGAAGCTGCGGTATGAGTTATACATTGCACTTCAACTGTAGGGAGCGTGGGGCCTTGCTGATGTAATAATACCAGCAAATATCTTCTAGCACAGACAAGACCTAAATGTTATCCCTGTTTCTACTGATGAGTGACCTATCTCTTCCAAATCCTAAACCTTACAAAAACTGAGGTGGTTTCCTTCCACCCCAAACAAATCATGATGTCTTTTATTCAGAGGACTTAAAAATTCTAAGGTTCTTTAGCTGGATGCTCTTCTGTAATATTGAGATTTGAGATATTTGAAGACAGGTTATGAAGCCTAAAAGAAAGGTCTTGATGATTTGTGGCCATTTAAGAACGGCACCTTTTCATTTTTGCCAAAGTGGACACTCTGGTGTCTTGGCCCAAATCTAATGTGGGCAATTGTATTCTGCTACACTTAAAAATCCTCTTTCAGATTAAATTGGATAAAGAAGCTTTTGCTAAACTGTTGCATGGCGTCCATGCATGTTGTTTAAACACTGCCACATCCCACCCCAGCAGGTGCTTTATTTCAGTGGTGGGTAAAGGATTTCTTTGTACAGCTTGTCAAGAATCAGAGGGGTAGCCGTGTTAGTCTGGAATTGCAGAAGTGACAAAGAGTCCTGTGGCACCTTAAAGACTAACTAAAATTTTTTAGAGCATAAGCTTTCGTGGGCTAATACCCACTTCGTCGGATGCATGCAGTGGAAGTATCCAGGGGCAGGTATAAATAGGTAGGCAAGAACCAGGTGGGAGATAACAAGGTTAGTCCAATCAGGCTGAACCAGCTTGTTATCTCTAATCAGGGAGGGTGAGGTGTTCCTCTAGCAGTTGAATTGGAGGTGTGAATAGTGAGAGAAGAGAAGCTGCTTTTGTAGTTAGCTAGCCATTCAAAATCTCTATTCAGTCCCAAATTGATTGTGTCAAATTTGCAAATGAATTGCAGCTCTGCAGTCTCTCTTTGCAGTCTGGACTTGAAGTTTTTTTGCTGCAAAATGCTGACCTTTAAATCTTCTATGGTGTGTCCAGTGAGGTTGAAGTGCTCCGCCGACGTGCACAGGCAGAAATTGTGGAAAAACAACATCGCCTGCCTCACAACCTAAGTCGAGCAGAACGCAATGCTATCCACAGCCTCAGAAACAACCCTGACATCATAATCAAAGAGGCTGATAAAGGAGGTGCTGTTGTCATCATGGACAGGTCTGACTACCAAAAGGAGGCTACCAGACAACTCTCCAACACCAATTTCTACAGGCCACTTCCCTCAGATCCCACTGAAGAATATACTAAGAAACTGCACCGTCTACTCAGGACACTCCCTACACTAACACAGGAACAAATTAACATACCCATAGAACCCCGACCGGGGCCATTCTATCTTTTACCCAAGATCCACAAACCTGGAAATCCTGGACGCCCCATCATCTCGGGTATTGGCACTCTCACTGAAGGACTGTCTGGATATGTGGACACTGTACTCAGACCCTATGCCACCAGCACTCCCAGCTATCTCCGTGACACCACCGACTTCCTGAGAAAACTACAATGCATTGGTGACCTTCTAGAAAACACCATCCTAGCCACCATGGATGTAGAGGCTCTCTACACAAACATCCCACACAAAGATGGAATACATGCTGTCAGGAATAGTATCCCTGATGATGCCACAGCACAGGTGGTTGCTGAGCTCTGTGACTTCATCCTCACGCACAATTACTTCAAATTTGGTGACAATATATACCTCCAGACCAGTGGCACCGCTATGGGCACCCGCATGGCCCCACAGTATGCCAACATCTTTATGGCTGACCTGGAACAACGTTTCCTCAAATCTCGTTCACTCACGCCCCTCCTCTATCTACACTACATTGATGACATCTTCATCATCTGGACCCATGGGAAAGAAACTCTGGAAGAATTCCACCATGATTTCAACAGCTTCCACCCCACCATCCACCTCAGCCTGGATCAGTCTACACAGGAGGTCCACTTCCTGGACACCACGGTGCAAATTAATGACGGCCACATCAACACCACCCTATACCGAAAACCTACTGACAGCTACGCCTACCTTCATGCCACCAGCTTCCACCCCGGGCACACCACACGATCCATTGTCTACAGCCAAGCACTGAGGTACAATCGTATTTGCTCCAACCCCTCAGACAGAGACCAACACCTACAAGATCTCCACCAAGCTTTCTCAAAACTACAATACCCGCACAAGGAAATAAGGACACAGATCAACAGAGCCAGATGTGTACCCAGAAGCCTGCTGCTGCAAGACAAGCCCAAGAAAGAAAACAACAGAACACCACTGGCCATCACCTACAGTCCTCAGTTAAAGCCTCTCCAACGCATCATCAGTGATCTACAACCCATCCTGGACAACAATCCCTCACTTTCACAGGCCTTGGGAGGCAGGCCAGTCCTGGCCTACAGACAACCTGCCAACCTCAAGCATATTCTCACCAGCAACAGCACACCGCGCCATAATAACTCTAACTCAGGAACCAATCCATGCAATAAACCTCGATGCCAACTCTGCCCACACATCTACACCAGCAACACCATCACAGGACCAAACCAGATCAGCCACACCATCACTGGTTCATTCACCTGCACATCTACTAATGTAATATACGCCATTATGTGCCAGCAATGTCCCTCTGCTATGTACATCGGCCAAACTGGACAGTCCCTACGAAAAAGGATAAATGGACACAAATCAGATATCAGGAATGGCAATATTCAAAAACCTGTAGGAGAGCACTTCAACCTCACTGGACACACCATAGAAGATTTAAAGGTCAGCATTTTGCAGCAAAAAAACTTCAAGTCCAGACTGCAAAGAGAGACTGCAGAGCTGCAATTCATTTGCAAATTTGACACAATCAGTTTGGGACTGAATAGAGATTTTGAATGGCTAGCTAACTACAAAAGCAGCTTCTCTTCTCTCGCTATTCACACCTCCAATTCAACTGCTAGAGGAACACCTCACCCTCCCTGATTAGAGATAACAAGCTGGTTCAGCCTGATTGGACTAACCTTGTTATCTCCCACCTGGTTCTTGCCTACCTATTTATACCTGCCCCTGGATACTTCCACTGCATGCATCCGACGAAGTGGGTATTAGCCCACGAAAGCTTATGCTCTAAAAAATTTCAGTTAGTCTTTAAGGTGCCACAGGACTCTTTGTCACTTTGTACAGCTTGTACACCAGTTATAGTTTTATAAAGTGTGTTGAGATCAATCTGGATGAAAAGTTCTGTAGAACTGAAGTTCTGTTAAGTGTGCATCTTACACCTGTGATTTAGGATTTTTGTCGAATGTTACTTAACTTAACTTCTTGCAAATGTGCATATCCTGCCAAGTTACATACTTCTCTGGAAGTGTCAGTGCTGACAGGAAACAATTGTCTGTCCCATTTAGCCAATATTGCTATGACAAGACTTGATTCAAGTTTTTTTGCAAAAGTTAACAACCAGTAAAGCTAAAGTGCATTTTGCAAATTGATTAGAAAATTGCTGTGTGATCCTGATATAGTAATTGTCTGTTGCTCCCAAGGGACAAACTGTAGAATTGAGGACAAAGGGCATTTTGTATCCAATCTGACATTAACTTTCATATTTAACACGGCCAGCACTTTATTTGACTTGTAGTTGCATCTTGTTGTTATGGTAGCAGAGCTCTCTAAGCAACATACAATGTATAACCATGATTAGAGTTGGTTTATTAGGCTATTCTTGCTCTGTATCTCGAGTCAATATTCACTTAGAAGTAAGAGTCAGGATCCTGTGACTGGCTGTGCTCTAAGTGAATGGAAAGTCTGTTTCTGGGAGTCTTTATTTGCAGTACTCACATGTGTAGTATTCTGCACTTAGCCATAATGTTTCAGTTGGGAATCTCCAAGTATTTCACAAAAAGTGGGTAAGTATTTGACTATATTATACAGATGGTGAAACTGAGACACTGAAGTTCAGCAATTTGATCAGATATTACAGAACGTTGAATGTGGGTTTCTAATCTCCCATGCTTCTAATTGCAACACTGGCTCACTTTCATAGTTCTTACAATATATCGGACCCTTGCTAGAACGTGCATCGGAACAGGAATTTGGCTATAACGCAGTTGCAGCCACGGATCCAAAATTAGAACACGGTCATTTTATTTCATTTCTAATTATTTCATTTTTAACGCAGTTAAACTATAATGTGGTTGCGGCATGGATCCCAAATCCCACATTCTAGTGAGGGTCCGGTGTAGTTACTCCTAGGGGAATTCTGTGCCAAAAAATTCTGTGCATGATATTTTCAAATTCTGCATATCTTATTTGTCAAAATAACACAATATAATCATGCCAGTTTCAATTATTTTGGTAATTTATTTCAAAATACCTGTCGTCAAATGTCTATAACAATACAGAGAACAAAAGTTTCAAGATATGTTTTTGACAAATATATTCCTTACTAGGCATATTAATATAAACTTAGATACTTTTCTGTATTGTACCTTAAGTAATTTATTTCCTGCACCCCTCAGAAGCAGTGCAAAGACTTGGGGGAATCAGGGTTAATGGGGGAGCTGAAGGAGAGGGAAATTGGAGGATTGTTGGGTTTTGGTGGGAGAAGTTTTTTGGGAGGGGGATTGTTAGGGAGTTGGGGAGCCTTCCTCTTGCAGACCCTGTCTGATCCCCTAGCCTATCCCATTGATTCAGGCATATCTTGCCCCTATTCCTGTGTCCCACCATTCTTCCTTCCCCACCCCCATGTTTCCTTGCATCCCCTGCCCATCATGTGTCAATGTATCCTGCAGCCACCCCTCCCCTCCTTTCTTCTGTCCCCACATGTCCCTCCACCCCCACTCATCTACCCCTCCTCTCCCATCTCCATGTGTCCCTGTGACTCCCCCTTTCTCTCTAGCAGTAAATAGTATGAGGATGATTGATAATGCCTCTATTTTTACAAAGTATATGTGAATGGAAAAAACACCTTTTCCTCCTGTAAATTGTTATAGGTTCTGTTCAGATGCCTGATGAGAAAGGAAGATAGATGCCTTCATTGCTGAGCTTTTCCATCCTCGGTTGGAAGGAGGAAGGGGCCAGGTAATGACCGTTATGCTGCAGCTTGCCAGAACTTTTGTCACACAGATCAATCTATGATGGAGCTAATTTTAGGTGGCTCAGGAGATTGGTAAGAGGATACAGGGGCTTTTTCTGTTTTGCCTGCTAGTTCAAAATCCAGGTCAAGTGGGGAATGTCTGGGAAATAGTAAAATCTGATGGCTATTCAGTGACTTGTGTGGAGCGTGTTAAAGGTCCTGTGCAGCTCCTCTTGAAAATTCCCCAATCACTAGTTCTGATTAGTAAAGTGGCATGTACTGGGGAGAGGAGCATGATCCAGGGAGCTGTAGATCAGTACCGAGGTGCATTGGCAGAGCTATGTAGTAAAAGTTTGTTGTGCCTGCCCAGGATATGCTTGGTTCAAACCCTTTCAGTAGCACAGGCTGATTGACCATTTAAAGATCATATTAGACAAATGTCCTCCCTATTTCCTTTTTGGCCATTTTGTTGAAATAAATTCCCTTGCATGGAGAGCAGTGGGATGTGTCAGGACCGAGGATCCTTCTTTCTGTCTGGGTTTTCAAGTGTTTCCTTCATCACTTCAGTTTGGAATAAGGCATTTACAGAAGTGCCATTTCTACACTGACTTAGCATTACCACTAGATGTCACTGCATGAAGTGACTTACTCACCCTTCTAGATCTAAAACGGGATAGCAAGCTCTTAAGTTAAAGGGCTGGATCTGACTCCACTATATGCAATAATCAGATTAATTTTTGTCTATGAAGAAAAAATATTTCTGGCTAGGTTCTGGGGACAGATCCCTGTGGTCCCTTAATCAGGACTGAAAATCTTCCAAGGAAGACCCAGAATGAAGAATTTTCTGGAGTCACTTTAGGTTAAATTTTCAAAAGTGCCTAAATAGCTTAAGAGCCTAACTTCCATTTTTCAAAGGTGACCGAGGAACCGAAGTCTCACTGCTCTGCCCTTTATACCATTCTGCAGCAGCAGAAGGTACATGTGCCACCCTGCTGGGTACTGCTATGGGATAAACCTCTGACTCTGGTGCCCTGGGCACGTACACGTCGGAAGTGGAATGGACATGCACGGTGCATCTTGAACAACCATTACAAAGCAGGTAGTAACTTTTTGTTTTATTTCCCCCCAAAAAAGTATTATTTTCTTACACACACATAGTCCAGGTGGTCAGCTCTAAGAGATAAAGATAGAGATGTAACTGCCCTTTTCTGAACCTTTTTCAAGTCCAGTATATCTTTTTTTCTTTCTTTTTTTTTTTTTTTTTTTTTTTTTGAGATGGGGCGACCACATTCACACGCTGTATTCACGATGTGGGCGTAGCATGGATTTATGCAGAGGCAATATGATATTTTCTGTCCTATTATCTATCAGTGATTCCCAACATTCTGTTAGCTATTTTGACTGCTGCTGCACATTATTGTGGATAGTTCTCTGAAAACATCCACTTGACTCCAAGATTTTTCTTGAGTGGTAACCCCATCATTTTATGTGTGTAGTTGGGATTGTGCTTTTTAATGTGCATCACTTTGCATTTATCAGCACTGAATTTCATCTGCCATTTTGTTGCCCAGTCACCCAGTTCTGAGAGATCCTTTTGTAGCTCTTTGCAGTCTCATTCATTCATCATTATGCCCTCCACCCCTCTCAGGGTATGGGCCGCAAACAATAGATTGCCAGAGAATTCTGTCCTGGGCCATTCTTTTGAGTCATCTTCCAGGAAGTTGGTCTCTGAATTATCTCTTGCTTGCGTTTCTGTAGCAGGTAAATTTTTACGGGATGGAGTTGCTAGCCCCATGCCCAACCCTCCTCCTTTTTCATCCGGGCTTGGGAGCGGCATTGGCAGAGTTTCTTTGCAGTCTGCCTAGGTCTTAACTATCTTGAACAGTTTTGTATCATCTGCAGATTTTGCCACCTCATTGTTTACTACTTTTTCCACATCATTTATGAATGTTGAATAGGACTGATCCCAGACAGACCCCTGGGGGACACCACTATTTACCCCCTCCGTTCTGCGAGCTGACCCTTTTTCCTACTTTTTAACCACTTACCAATCTTTGAGAGCACCTTCCCTCTTATCCTGTGGCAGCTTCCTTTGGTGAGGGACCTTATTAAAGGGTTTCTGAAAATCTAAGTACACTATATCCACTGGAGTGCCTTGGTCCACATATTTGTTGACCCCGCAAAGAATTGAGAAGATTGGTGAGGCATGATTTCCCTTTACAAAAACCATGTTGACTCTCTTCCTCAACAAATTAATTCATCTATATGTCTGACATTATTATTCTTTCTTATAGTTTCAACCAGTTTGCCCGGTACTGAAGTCAGGCTTATAGGTCTGTAGTTGCCGGGATGACCTTTGGCTATCCTCCAGTCATCTGGTACAGAACCTGATTGAAATGATAGGTTACAGACTACAGTTAGTAGTTCTGCAATTTCACATCAGAGTTCCTTCCAAACACTTGGGTGAATACCATCTGGTCCTGCTGACGTATTGGTGTTTAATTTATCAATTTGTTCCAAAACCTCCTTTAATGATATCTCAATCTGGGACTGTTCCTCAGATCTGTCACCTAAAAAGAATGGCTCAGGTTTGGGAATCACCCTCGCATCCTCAGCCGTGAAGACCAATGAAAAGAATTCATATAGTTTCTCCGCAATGGCCTTGTTGTCCTTGAGTGCTCCTGTAGCACCTTGATCGACCAATGGCCCCACAGGTTGTTTAGCAGGCTTCCTGCTTCTGATGTACTTTAAAAAAAAATTTATTACTTTTTTGAGTCTTTGGCTACCCGTTCCTCAAATTCTATTTTGGCCTTCCTAATTGTATTTTTGCACTTCATTTGCCAGTGCTTGTGTTCCTTTCTATTTCCTCACTAGGATTTCACTTCTAATTTTTTAAAACAATGCCTTTTTACCTCTCATTGCTGCTTTTACTTTGCTAGCCCTGGTGGCTCTCCTTTGGTTCTCTTACTATGTTTTTTTAATTTGGGGAATACGTTTAAGTTGAGCCTCTATTATGGTGTCTTTAAAAAGTTTCCATGCAGCTTGGAGAGATTTCACTTTTGGCACTGTACCCTTTCATTTCTGTTTAACCACCTCATTTTTGTGTAGTTCCCCTTTCTGAAATTAAATGCTACAGTGTTGGACCTCTGTGGTGGTTTTCCTGCCACAGGGATATTAAATTTAATTCTATTATGGTTACTGTTATCAAGTGGTGTAGTTTATAGTCACCTCTTGGACCAGATCCTGTGTTCCACTTAAGACTAAATCAAGACCATCTCTCCTTTGGTGGATTCCATGACCAGCTGCTCCAAGTAGTAGTCATTTGAAGTGTCAATAGAGCTCCATCAGAAAAGCGTCTCATTCTCAACCATATAATGCTAGGCCAATTCCCATGCTCACCTATACTGTCCTTGGAGAGTTCTTCGACTTGTACGTGACAAATCGTCGCTGTCTTTCACAAAAACATCTCTGCTTCAGGGCTAATGGTGTCTATGTGCTGCCAACTGGATGTCACTGGCTAGGAATCTTGGGCTTGATTCTTTACTGTCTTGAACCTTGTATAGTTATTTATACCTGTGCAAATAGGGTGTAAAATGCCAATGTTCTGATTTGGTAGTTCTTTCACCTTCTTCACATGTGAACATAGGTGATACAAGCAGTAGTGAATCTAGGCTGGACTAAAGAGAGTGGATGCTATTTCACAGTAGTAGGCCTGGCTCTGCAACCTGTTGAGCTTCCACTTCAATTGGAGTCGAGGGTCCCCAGCACTTTCCATGAGGCCCTTCACACTTCTCAGGGTTAGGCCCAGTGTGAGTGAACTTGTATGTAGCCCAGATTGTAGCAGTCATGAAGATAGTCTAGGAGGTTGGATTCATTTCCATGTTGGCACAGTGGACTTATTCATGGATTTAGTCATTCAAATATTCATCAGCTGTTGCATGCAAGGGAGACTCCAGCTCTGAGAGTATGTGCCTACAGTCCTTTCAGCAAACAGCTGGCTGAGATGGACGAATGTCTCCTCTTCATTCCCTTTCTGCTCTGATTTCCCAGGAAGCAGAGAGCAGCTCAGAAGCCTTTTGTCTGGCAACCCCAAGTTCCCTTTCCAAGCCAGTTTGAATAGACAACACAATTCATGTCCTTGCTAAACAATAGCTACAAAAATCTTCAATATCAAGAGACAATCTTGGCCACCTATCACTTATTTTATTGAGTTGGAAGTTTTTGCAGGGCACAGCTAGCTTTAGGTAGGCAAAGGTACTGCAGAAAGCTCCAACAGAACCCTTGCAGTTACTTTTTCTGCTGTGGCTCTGGCATGCAGGCAGTTTTCTGGAGCCAGCATTTTCTGGCGTCCAGGAACAAGGTCCAGGCCAGTTTGGCCCATCTGACATCTGAAAGCAGTTTTTTTTTTCACTCAGCTATAGCTGCAAACAGTCAGTCAGTCTTCCTGGTTCTTCCCCTTCCTCCTCCCACGCCCCCCCCCGCCCCAATGTTATAATTGAATTTATTGAATAAGCCCATAAGAAAAGCAGTTTTTGCTAAGCAGGATAAAAACACCTCATGTCGGGCCAAATGTTTTATGCCTCCCCTGCTTTCCCTCCCCTCCCCCACCCCAAGCTTGGGTGTGTTGTATCCTCTTGGCTGCTTTTGAATTCATGACCTGCTCCTTTAATACATTCCTTCCAGTCTAAGCAGTGCTCTCCAAGTGCCTGGCACTGATGTTAATGTCTTGCTTCCTGATCAGTCAAGTCCTTTGCACACTTCCTTGAAGGAAAACTCTGCTCATTTTATTTAGCTCAATAGCCCAAACATTCACATGGGTAAGAAACATTTATCACAAGGAATAAAACTTTCACACGTGGGAAGGGAGATAAACATTTTAATCGCACTTGGCATTTCGGACCCTATTTTGTGGGCAGTCATTGTCCCTCAAAATTGACCCAGGCAATATGGATAATGAGGAGTAGCAGAGACTATAACTTCCTACCAATCAGAATAATGGTTTGTAATGAAGAAGGAAAAGTAGAAGCTTTAAGCACAGATTATGCCCTTGGTTACAGATGGTCAATTTCCCTGGAGTCAGTGGGTATACTGGGGACAGAATCTGGTTTGCAGTGTTTCAGTGTTTAAACAGTGGCCCCAGTTCCTCATTGACCCGTGCCTTTTGCAATCACACCAATATGTATAAAATGTTATCAGATCAGACTGCTAGAATTTTATACCCACTTTACTCTGGATTACATGAGTGCAGTGGTGAGTTGGGCCAGTAACAGTTCCTTTTTTCTAATGAGTGTCAAGCTGTTATCAAAGCATGTGGGGAAACATGATGACAGTTCTTTCCAGTAGGCTTGCACTCTGCCAGAATCACTCTTCAGCAAGATGGCCGCCCTGGGAGACAGTTCAGAAATGCCAGCTGGAATTGAAAGTTTATTTGAAAACTTCTGTGTTTGAGTTTATTCAGGGTAAAACAAAAAAACCTCCAATCTTCTTTCTGTTGGAACTTCTAGACTATTATGCTGAGCCAAATGGGTTGTTTTCCTTCTGCTTTTTCTTCCTGTATTCTGCCAGTTACTAAACAGCTCTATGTAATCTGTTTCCCAATTCATGGGGTCTCAAGCGTTTTTAAAATGAGAAACCTATTTTAATAGAAAAATTGTCAGTGGGATCACCTTGCCTCTGTGATAGAATAACATTCCTGTGCCAAATATAGCAGTTTACATGGGAAAGTAACATCAGGAAAATATTTAATGCATGTTTAACTTTATTCTAATGTAACTTAGTAGCTGGAAACAAAGCAATCCAACACCAAGTGACCAGTCAGCTTTCTGCAGGCCAGCAGCTAATGCTCTGTGGATCACAATTAGTCCATAGATAAGAGTTCTAATTACAGAGGGTCTCATACACTAGTTCAGAAGCCATGTCCCCCCTCCCCCCAGGAATGTAATGCTACCTCCTGCTGGTTTTTTAATTCTCTCTCCTAAGCAAGCCATTTTTTGTGACCATTAACACTTTGCATTTAACATACCCCCTCCTCTCACAGGGATCTCAAAGCATTTTGACAAATGTTAGTTAAGCCTCTGAGGTAAGGTAACCTTTTATACCCATTTTTATTGTGGTGCAGTGACTTATTTTTCTCAGTGAGAGTCAATGGCAGAGCTGGGAACAGAACATGTGAATGGAGATTTTTAAGTGTCTCAGGCTATCCATGGGACAGCATTCCCACACTGTTTCCCTGACCCAGACCCTTTATCTTCTCAGTCCATGAATTATCTGGCATTGATTCCTCAGTGCTTGACTGGCTTCCTCTCACTGGTGCTATTCTTTATTCATTTACATGCTCCCTTACTGAACTGGCAATGTTTGACATCCGTGATTCCTCTTAACTGAACTTATTTCTTTCTGTCGTATGATAATACATAACTTAGTGCAAACTGTCTGTTTCATAAAACCTTATTTTACTTTTAATAAGAGTTAATGTCAAAGGTCCTGCTGAATTCAGTGTGAGCCGGATCAGACTCTGAAGTAGCTTAGATGTTTGGTGAATAATCTGTCAAAGCCTCTAATTTAATAAAATAATAATAAAAAAAAAAAAAGCATCAGTTATGCTGTTTTACATTCTATAGAGCCTTTCACCTCAAACCATGTGAATGTCTGAACTGCCCACTAGTGAAAAGCAGCCATCTTTGGGAGTTGGGGATAAAATGGCTACCTGCTTACTATGTAACAATTTAGAGTGAGTGAGAAGAATTTTTTGTTCAAGGACGCTACAGGAAAGCCTGGTTCATACAAAAACATACCCTTTGAAGGTCTAGTCAAAGATCAAGACCTTAAAACTAAGATTTGTCTCCCACCCATAGTAAACAGTAAGGAATTTCCTTAATCTCATTGAGGACTTATGTGATAGAGCAGGTGTTGATTCTGTAGCTGGATCTGTTCATTCTGAGAAATTTCCACTTTGCTTGTCAGTCCCTCCAGTGAAACTGACAGACTCAGAGCCAAGGAGAGGGAGACAGAGTTGTGGGGGGTGGGAGGTGTTGTTTTTAAGGTGTGACTCAGGGCAATTAGAGGAGGAAAACCTGTTACACACAAATAGACACTCCTACACATACAGACTATAAATACTGAGCATAGTGCATAACAGACTGTGCTTTTTAAAAAGGCTACTCTTTTGAGATAATATTTACTAGATGAGCACTTTGCTTCAGATACCATGGGACAGATTTGATAGATTTTTGAAGCTCTGATGTAGCATTTGCTCTTCCTGATGAGATGGCTGACATTCTGGGGTTTTGCAAACAGAGAGAGATGGGTGAGAATGGTAGTTAGCTGGCTGCAGTAGATCTCTGCAGTAGATTAGTTCTGCTTCTTGACTGTTCAGGATTGGAAGGTTACAGAAGTCACAACAGCGGATTAATAGAAGCCAGCAGATATAGTACAATAAAGAAAACTTGGGTTCTTAACCTATGGCCCTTTAGCACTCACAATAAGACTATATCACTTCTTCTGCTGTTTTACAGCACAGCATTCAGGAACCTCTGTTCTGAGATGACTGCATTGTTCACGTATATTTGAGTGCAGCATCCAGGATCCAGCTCATGAGAAGCGTAACTGCTAAGGTGCTACAAGGACTCCTTGTTCTTTTTGCTGATACAGACTAACGTGGCTACCACTCTGAAATCTGCTTTACCTCTGCCATTCTCAGAGCTGTGGGAATGACTTCTGGAAGTACAGCAGCTCTAGAAGAGGTCCAGAATGCACAGCATGTAGACGTTTGCTTCTGTCACAATAGACACAAGCCTTCCATCCCGGGCTGATTTGATGAGATTGAGGTGAGATTTTAAAATTGCTGCAGCCCTCTTGATGGATACAAAGTAGTTATTTTCCCACTGTGGCGTAGTTTAAAACCAACTATTTTTAGCAGGATTCCAAATACTGCAGCTGTCAGCCTTGTTAATGATCAACTCAATCCCACTCTGAACCATCTTCCTTCCTTCCTTCCTTAGTTATTTTTTTCCTCTTCTTACAGGTAGTAGAGGTAGCAAGCTGAGGCATTGGCAGAATGAAGTAAATCATGGTCCCAGGAGACCCTGTAGGTTAGGCACTGCGGCTGTGTCACTGTTATCTCATAGCGTAGATGCTTTCCACAGTTATGGAAGGCTTTTTTCTATCACTGTAGGAACTCCATCTCTGTGAGTGAGAGTAGCTAGATCAAAAGAAACAGTCTTTTGTCAGCCTAGCTGCATCTACACCAGGGATTAACTCATCATAGCCACGGTGCTCAAGGGTGTGGATTTTTCACATCTCTGAGTGCCATAGGAGCATCAACCTAATTTTTAAGTGAAGACCAGGCCTAAGAATCAAGGGGAGGAAGAAACAACTTGGTGGGGAAGACTGGATCAAATTGGGAAGATAATCGGAGGCAGTGCTTGTCCTCAAAGTAGCAAAGCTAAGCTGCATCCCATTGCAGTCTGCAAACACCCTGGCTGTATTTATAGCACACAATCTGGTTCACTCAGGCACTGGGACACATTTGTATTATCTCTGTTACGCCGGAGTGAAACGAGCGTGGAAACACCAGTGCTGAGGTGGCATGAGACATGATAGTGTTTGATTTGTGTCCAGTTGTAGAAATTTGTTTGAAAGGTGAATTTGAGCTTTCACAAGGTGTAAACTGATTAAATAAGCAGGGATGAATAGAGGAGTGAAGCTACCAGTCAAAAGCTGTGACAAGAAAATGCAGTCATAGTTGTCTCTCTTCAGCATTCTTAATTCTATTCTTCACTGTTTTCTTATGAGGGAGCTGTTCTCTTACTCATATGCCCTCATCTGTTCCTGCTCCATTCTTCTCTCCTATATCTTGGCGCTCCCAGCTGACGTATGCATCTCCTGTTCCTTTGACCCTATTCTGTGAGGACCTTGATAGTTAAGTGTCATTATTTCCAGGGGCAGTGGTTTGCTATTGAAAAGACTTTTGTGTACAAAAAGGCAGAAACCGCCTAGAAGAGAGCTGTCTGTAACAGATTTTACTCTTAATTTCATATACGTTTTGAGAGGGTGGGGGAATTCTTTGTGGTCTACCAGAAGAACAAGTTCGGGGACTCTCTGTCTAACAGGAAGTTAAGGTATTAGTATGAGGTCTTCAGTGAAGTGAGAACCTATGGAAACAGCATCCAGCAGAAGAGCCATCTGAAAATATGTAGCACGTTTCCCCTGCCTTCAAGAGAGTGGTGCTGTGAATAAGGTCAGTAGTATGTCCTTCTAGGAGAGGCTGGGGACTAGAGTATTTATTTATTAATTCAGATTATGATAATGAGAATATTTGTATTATTGTAGCACCTAGGAACCCCAGTCCTGGACCAGAACCCCATGGTAGTAATGTAGGTGTGTTACAAACACAACAAAAAGATGACGACAGGTTTGAGCTTCTGCACATGGAGATCCTAAATCATTCCTGCCCGTGAAGGGATAGGCTTGGAGTATAAGTGAGCTCCCACACAATTGGTACTATAAGAAATTATGCAGAAGCACCATGTGCTAGGAGACGGTAGGCCAGTGGTATCAGTGAGCTCCCATACAGGAACTGATTTTACAGTACCTGTAGCTAGGAGTGATTGGATGAAGATATTTTTGTGTGTGTGTGCATATGTGTGTGTGTGTGTGTGTGTGTATGTATGTATATATGTATATGTATATGTGTGTGTGTGTGTATGTGTGTGTCATATATATATATATATATAGATATATATATATATATATATATATAACATAAATTTTTTTCTTTTAAAAATGTTAGTAACAAAATTGTAGCGTAT
>ML677404.1:5598678-5623991 GCA_007922305.1 Dermatemys mawii | reverse complement strand
TTGTCCTGTAACTTACAGAATTATATAGTTTTAGGAAGTTTTCAGGAAGTTGCTATTAACTGAGGACTCATCTAACTAGGATTTTGTAGCTTGCTTTCTGAATTTGTCTGTGTCTAAGATGCGAAATACTTTTCTTGCTGCATAGATCCTGCTAAACCTGTGAAGAAATTAGTAAATTACCAACTCAAGACTTATCATGGCATCAGTGTGAAACCATGTCTGGTGAATAGTGTAGATTTAAACTGGTTGGGACACAGTTTCATAAGCAGTTAAGTCTGTGTATGCTAAACAATATAAAAATGTTGTTTAGGAGGGAAAATGTCTCTTTACCACTTGAAAGCATTGTGAATTTACTTTGTCTACATGGTATAGATAGAGCAGAGCCTGATAAATTAATATTTTTCCTCCTCCTTGTCTTTCTCCTTGCCTCTGCCATAGAAGTTCTAAAATTAAGTTAAAGTCCACTTTTTTTGGATTTACTAACTGGACATTTGCTGCAGGGTTTCAGTGTGCACCATGAGGAGACACACACAGGCTTTCACTACCAAAATAGTGCTCAAGGTGTTTGTGGCTTTGCTGTTCTTGGGTTTTTCTTTGTGCTGTTGAGTAACACCTGGAACTTCCCCAGGTGCATTTATGCAGAGATGGTCAGAGTGGGGCCCACAGTGGGGCCCTCATTTTTAATATGCATCTGTCCTGTGGTAAGGAATTGTTTTGTGTGAGTGATTGCTTAGATCCAGTAAAACGTTGCGTGTTGGCATCTGTAGTCTCCATATGCTACAGCCATCCTTTACTTCAATTAAGGAGTTGTGGCCAATTATCTGATCAGTTTAATGTAGGTTGGCTAAAAGTTAGATATCTTTGCAGTAATGGATCACCTGCCAACGCTGGCATTCCCTCCCAGGGATTTCTGGACTTCTGGAAGACATGGGAATGTGAGGTTGATACCAGGTTGAGCAAGGCTGAGGGTCTTGTTGCTAGCAGTGATGGGAGTAATTTTAGCTACCTTTAGTATTCATTTCTTGCATTTTTGGTTTCATTTTTTCCTCAGGTGGAACATATGCATGTCGGCTGGTTATACAATAAAACTTCTCATGCATGTGTTTAGTGCATATGGAATGAATCCATCCAAGCCCCAGACCCTGCTCCCCAGCAGAAGCTCGAGGGCTAGATTAGAATGTCTGTAGGGCCAGATGCGGCCCTCAGGCTGTAGTTTGCCCACCACTGGTTTTAAAGCAAGCTGACCTCATTGGCCACACTTCCTTTTCCCCAAATTAGCAAAGCCATAAGAGAGATTTTGGTAACATATTGTGTTGTAATTCCTTGCTTTATTTACTTTTGTGCTGGAGTCATGCTACAACTAGTAAACTTCTGCTATGCTTCCTACTCTGCAAAATTTACTTACTGGCTTCATATTGTACACCAAAAGCAGGTGGTGAGGCCTGGAAGGTTTCTTTCATGCTTTTTCTGCTTGTTTTTAACCTTAGCAATATCAAATCTGGTCTGTTTTTTACTGGAATATTTCCAAGGACCCACAGGATTGAATGGGTATTTCCTCATCTTTTAGTTGAGGACAAAGTTGAATCTTAGTGATCTCTACTCCTAACTATTGGTCAGGTGTTTGGTTTGTTTTTGTTAAACCTATTTAAAATAAGTCTTTAACAAGAACTAGAAATTGGTTCCTCTCAATTGCTCAAGGTTTCACTTTCTATATTTGATATAATCCTACTAGTTCTCCAGTCACCTGTAGTCTACTATGTAAAAGAGTAAATAAGACCTAAATTTCAAATGTTAAAATAAGTAAAAACCTGCTTCTCTAGCAACTCTTATGGTCCATGTAAGGGCAGTAACCCACCTGTTCTTCTTTGCCGGCTCACCTTTAACCGTGCAGAGCATAAAAGCCAGTCCAGAGGTGCTGCATGTGTGCACCAGAATAAGTGATCCACTTGCTTGAAGCCTCCATTGAAGAGTGCCTTCTCACCAGACCAGCCCTGAGAATGTCCTTTGGAACCACAGATTTCAAGTTGGAGGATGTGGAAATATTCCAGATTGGGTTTTTTCTAATTATAAAATAAGCTTTAGAGAATTAAGATAAAAGGTGAAAAGTTCAGTTCATTTCCTCCAGTAACTGGGTGTTTAGCTGCAGCCTTGGACCCTAAGTAACTTGCGTTTGTGTTCAGTGGAGTTGCTCCTTAATGCATGCATTGTCTTTGGATTTGATTGAGTGCCACAGAAAAGCCTGAACTTCTAGTATTCCTTATTGAATAATTTCCTTAAATTACATCTGCAGATGGCTTTCTTCCTTGGACAGCTTTCTCCAGCTGCATTCAAATACAGCCTGTAACCAGGGAAATGGTTACAAAGGCTGCAATTGCTTTAGTTTTGCTTGCAGGCCAGATCTTAAAACTCCAGCCCAGTTTAGCAGTGCCTACAGGAGAAGTTGATATGGGTCATAATTAATGTCAGTGTAGCTCTCTAATCTGGTAACTCCTCTTAGCATACATTGCTCCTTGTCCTTGGCTATGAATGAATGGAAAGTCTTTTCCATAAGTTCATGGAGGGACTGCCTCTTTCAGTTCAAAATGGTAGCTTAACCACCTGATTCAGCCGATAAGGTAAATGACTAGAAAGTGCATATTTTTTCAAAGGGTTGCATTTTGGAGTTGGCTGTCTTGAAACTGTTGGATTGGGGAGTCTGGGTGTCTTGGAGCTGTGTGCACAGATCTTATGCAAGTGTCAGGGGGAGGGGGTACTGTGGTTTAACATCAGCTTCTGCCTAATCACCGGAAGATGCAGTAGATTTTAGTGCTCCCAAGACTGTGCAGTTTGTATATATGTTTATTGAAATGGAACAAAGGGATGTGAAATGTGTAACAGGAGTGTATGTGAATTTACCCTATTGATTATAATCCTTTTACTTGTAAAAGATTTACAATCCTAAAGGTGGAGGCAGAGATGTAAAACATTTACTTTGTACAGAGACTTTGTCTTAAAACAGAATGTATGCCAAGAGTTGTGGAAGTTTTCAGCTAATTGTGCCACAGAGAAATGTTAATACTAATTGGTGGCGGTGGGCATTTTTGTCCTCTCCCTAAATCCCCCTGTAATCTGGTGGCTTTAAACTTTCACTACCATGAACAAGCCCTCTGGCTGAACCTTCTTCCAGTTCACTTGCCTACCTACTCATGTCTGCTGTATGGTTGACATAAGTTATCAATGGATGTCTCACTTGACTTTACCCCTCCCCCATATTTATTAGTGAATATAGACTTCCTTTTCTACACCTATGTTCTGGATAAAGCAGGCTCCCTCCTCCCCCACTAGAATGAACACAACCTCACTGTTTTCAGCTCTCAGAGCAAGGAGATACCTCAGCTATTCTGCTCCTTATCTTGTATCATGGATACCTTTCTTCATACCCAGTTCAGCATTTATTTCTATTTTCTAGTACTTGGGAGTTCCTCCAATACTATGGTGATTAGGGGCTTAGTACCTAAATAGCTTTGCCCTTCAGTGACTTGAACAAGAAGCTAGCATCTTCAGCATGTTCTCTTCTGGGGTCACTTACAACTGCTCCTTTCATTTCTGGTAAAAGCTTTAGCTCTGCCCTTTGTCCCTTCCACCTCAGAAGCCCTGTCTATTGTCATCTTCCATAGAGACAGCTCCATCTTTCCTGTGACATCTGTGTGAGCTTTAATCCTGAATACTATCAACCTCCACATCTCACCTGGAGCCCAGGCTTGACTATCAGCTCCTGACTATGCCCTAAATTCCTATTAATTCCTTCAGACTAAAATTTAGGCCTCTCTGTGGAGTTCACTGTGTGCTAAGCACAGGAGTATTGATCAAGGATTTTAAACTTCATCATAACTGTGACAAGCGAAGTTACCAATGCACTGCTTTGCAGAGCTCCCAGATAAAGACCCACATGTTGCACAATACTAAGTGTCATCAAGGTGTGCTCTATCAGCAGTTTGAAGAGGAGGAAGTAACTAATGATATATTGTGGTTTACCAATGTGTGGAATATTCATGTTGAGAGGTACGAAGGGAGAGAGTAGCTTCTTATAGATTTGGCTATCCCTTCCAGAATATGAAAGACAAGAGCCACATCTGGGCAATAATAAACATTTGGTTTAGTCTTTGTTCTGAAAATAGATGATGCTAGTAGGATTGATGGAGGCTTCAAATTGCCAGTGCTGCAGTGTGACTTGAAATGTAGTAAGGAATCTTTCTTGCATCTGCCCACTCTGAAAAGTATAAATGCCAAGTTTTAAATGAAATTTGAGAATAAATCTGTAGAATCTGATCAGTTATTAAATGTTCTGGCCTGGTGAGTGACAAAGAAATCTATCAGTTTAAGCTGTGATGCACCGTTGTCCTGAGTCTGCCAACAAAAATGAAATAACTTGATGCTAATTTCTCATTCCTTAATAGGATGCATACTTTGATCACCTTTGTCAATATTAATGCTTTCACTACTGATCACTGCACTAGAAACATCTTGATCAGAGTGGCCAACCTGTGGCCCCAGAGCCATATGTGGCTCCTGGTATAGGCACCGACTCCGGGACTGGAGCTACAGGTACCAACATTCCAATGTGCTGTGGAGTGGGTGGGGATGCTCACTGCTCAATTCCTGGCTCTGCCACAGGCTCTGCCACAGGCCCTGCCCCCTTCCCACTGCCTCCCCTGAGCTTACCATGCCCTCGCTCCTCACCGTCGCCTTTCCTGCACACCATGAAATGCTGATCAGGAGGTGCAGGGAGGGAAGGAGAGGCGCAGATCGGCAGGGCTGCGGGTGGGAAGTGGAGCTTATGGGGGGCTGCTGATGTATTATTGTGGCTTTTTGGCAATGTACACTGGTAAATTCTGGCTCCTTCTCAGGCTCAGGTTGGCCACCCCTGATCTAGATAGTGCTTTTATGGCACATCTTGACTTTCTGTAGGACTAAGGTGGCAAATATTATCTGTTGGCATTTGGAGGTCTGATGTCTTCAGTTAGTGATGTCAGATGAAGTGTCTCCCTGAATGTGGTTTGTGGACTCCTGAGTTTTCTCTAAAATGTGGTCCATTAGACTAGAGCCCTCCATGTGTCTTGTACTAAAATATAAATAGGTACAACAGAAAACAAAACTCCATGGAGACTCTTTTTGTTCAGAGAAATCCCTGCGGATTTATCGACTGTACCCATAACATCTTGAATTTAGATCCCGTCAGATTAATAGCTGAGCTGTTAAGGCAGGGGTGGGGACACTATATGGTCTGCAGGCCACTTCCGGCTCATGGGACTGTCGTGCCCAACCCCTGAGCTCTCAGTTGAGGAGGCTGGTCCCAGCCCCGCCTTCCTCCTCCCCTGGAGCCATGCTGCCATGCAGGCATCACTCTGGGGGACGGGGCTGCACGCCAGACATGCTGCTCTGAGCGGCATGGTTAGGGGGCCGAGGGGTTGGATGAGGGGCACAGGGTCTTATGGTGCTATGAGAGGTTTTTTAGATGACTTGAAATCAAAATACCTGTTGTAGTTTGCAGGAACTATGATAGACTGCAAGCACCCCGCTGGAATTTTGTCAGCTTAAAATTCCTCCTGTAGTTTCAGTTGGATATAAAGTATTTTCAGTATGCTTTGAAAAAATTCTGCCCACATGAAGTGAAGTGTTCATATGTAGCTTGTAAAGCTTGTTGCATGCTTTGGGATACTTGGCTGGAAGGCGCTGTATAAATCAGTTATTGACCCTAGTAATCATCACATAAATGGGAGTGGCTTTGGCTATATCTCTACTGAATTCTCACTTTCATGAGAACCTCTTAAAAAAAAAAAAAAAAAAAAAAAAAAAAAAAAAAAAAACTCTTGCATTACATGCTAGATTCTTTGCTTGAGCTAATGAGCTCAGAATTGTAAGAAACTCCTTGATGTGCCCACATATCGCAGCACACACAAGTAAAATTTCTCCACTGTATACCTGTAACAGCCAGGCACAATGAGATAAGTTTAGCATCAGTTCAGCCTTAACTTTGACTTTTATCTAACCTCTGTCAGTTTTAGACCCTTAGGGATACAGTAAATCTTGAGATGACGTGTTTCAAAAGACTTTAGTGTCTGATTAAACTGCATGTCCTTGAACTTTTTAAAACACTTTTCTGCTCCCCTTTTGAGAAGGATTAGCTCAGTAAAGGAGAAACTATAACGGGGATTGTGAAATAAACTATATACAAATGCAAAACTACTGAAAATATTTCTGCTAATTCCTGTTTGTATCTGAGGTGTTGCTTATCACTATACTGGGTATAAAGTTTCCATCTAGAAATGTTTTGTTGATGTCCCTTTAATAATGATTTGTAGCAAGTTTGTCCAGGGATCTGATATGTCTTTCTGCAGATAAAGATGATATGGGCACTTACAGCTTTCTAGGGAGTTGTAGGAAGAAAAAGTATTTGCTGAGAGCCCAATGCTAATATGATAGGAGTAGAGTCCAGACTAGTTCTTGTATAAACAATGAACTGAAAAAGGCACCCACCTTAACGATCAGGTCCCATTTGGCCTGAGTGAGTAGAAAGGACTATGCAAAAGTTGTTAGTGCAACAGTGAGAGACAACCAAGTGGGTCTCTGAGATACAGCAACGGCTCTGTTATCTAGCGTGGCTTTGCTGTTACATGAAAATTGAAAGCCTTCAAACTTGACTCTTGTCGGCTGTGTAGTTAGCGTTGGACCAAATCCAGAGCCTACAGCCAGGTGGCAGGACTGTTTGGACTTAGTGCAATAGGATGATAATAGAACTGCTGTAAACAGGACACTCCACCCTGCCTCGACTTCTCTCATGCACCCTCTTTGTCATGCTGGAAAGGTTTTTACTGCCTCCAATGCTTTTTTTTAGACCAATTCACTTCAACTGGAGTGGGGGGAACCCCTCATCAAATGCAAGTCCTGCCATCTGACTTGCTCCCATTTTAGATTGCTACTGCTTTTAAGGGAACAACACTGTCGACTTGCAGAATTAACCTCCTGCAGTGGCAGGATGCTTCATCTGAGAGAAGGAATCGAGGTATGGCCACTCACATATTGCGAGTAGGCATTCCCTGCTCAGGACTTTAATCTGATTCCTCTGTGCAACGGGCATAGCTGTCTTAACACTCCATGTTCATTTCCACACTCATTTCTCATGTATGCTGTAGAAGTCATTTTAGAATGGAGAGAAGCTGACATTTGCCAGACCATCCCCACATATGCCATATATAATTGAGATGCAAGTGCAGTTGGGCAGGGACTCTGAAATGAACTGCTAACACTTGAGCAGGTTTTTAAACTAGACTTAGGGTGATGGTTTTTCTCAGACTGAGTTGCTTGAGGCAAGGACCATGTCTTCATATTTCTACAGGGCCGTCCACAATCCCATTTGAAGGCTTCTAGGTCCTATTGCAGTACAAATATTAAATAATCTTTTCTAGCCCTATCACAGGCCTCTATGGCAAGTTGCTTTTTGTTTCCATTCCTCCTCACCTGGAACTCAATTTCCATTATTTAAGTCCTTTTTAGATGACACAGATCAAGTTGATAGGAAATCTCACCAGAAACACGAAGGTTAGTAAACAGATGGCAGCCATTTCTGAGCACTTAGAATGCCATGTGGCAAGGACTGCAAGCCTCTGTACATTGAATCATTTGGTTACTAGAATTAGAAATAGTGATATTAATACTAGAATACAAGCTTAATTTGCACTTTAAAACCAAAGTGCTAAATTGTTTTTACCCACTGTTCTGAATTTGGGAGGTTCATATATAAAACACCTGAACCAGGGCTGTCCAAGGCCTCATTGACTCTTTGCCAAGAGGCCAGTATACTTATTCTAGTTTGCATATTAATTTACATGTTTAATCAAACTAAATGCAAACAACCCCTAGTGTTGGCTTGAGCTTGCATGTTCCTTTATAGACTAGAAAATGCCCATTTGACTTAATCAGTAATAAAACCCTGCTCTTCTGTCACTGCACTGCAGTTCCCGGGAGAAGGGGGGGACTACACTGTGTATTGTCAGGCCACACATGGAGTGCACACTTACTTAGAGCTGACTAGGAATGGTATATGCTGGGGGGTGAGGTGGTATGTAACATCTCTCTTGGCAGGCTGAGAGGGGAGAAGTTTGGCATTCTGTTCTCTTAGCTGTTGGCATGAAATGGAAGCCCGGCTGTGCGCACAGTTACTGACATGGGAACTTACACTGGGGGTGTTTACAGAAGCTTTTCTGTTCGTCATAAAGCTGCAGTTGTGAAAATATTGCTCTCTGAATAGGCAATATGGTCGTCCAGTGGACTGAGCATGAAATGGAGAGCCAGGACTCTTCTGAATTTTAGTTCTGGCTATGACACTGACCAAGTCACTTACCCCCTCTGCTTCATATTTGCTCTGTAAAATGGGGATATGCATTTACTAACTTCCCTTAGCGCTTACATAGCACCTTTCATTGGAGGATTCCAAAGTGCCTCAAGTAAATATCTCTTTTTACAGATAGGGAAACTGAGGCACACTGGCTCCAGCTTGCATGCAGTGTCATTATCTTAGAATAGAACTCAGGTTTTCTGACTCAGTAGTGTACTTTGGCCACTAGGCAACATTGCTATGCGGGCTTAATAGATGTTTGCACAGTACAGCATTAAAGCAAAAAAATATTGTAGATGTGCCAAGTATTTCAGTATGCCATTGAGCTGTGACTACCTTAAATTCTTAAATTCAATTGGAATTTCTAATCAACAGTTTGAAGCAGCTACTCCAGCACTGAAATAAAAATTCCTGCACTAAGTAAAGAATCTTTCTTTGAGAAATATTAGCATGGATCTCTGTAGCTGGGAGCATTTGGGCAGATTTCCTTTCTCTGACCCAACTAGCCAATGGCCACAGTGACTTCTGACAGTTGATCATGAGTAACAGGACTTTCGTTGTGGTCTGGATTCAGGCTGGGAGATGACAAGTGAGAGCATACAAGCATCTTCTACTATAATGGTGTGAGTGCAGTAGATTAATTAAGAATAATAGGACTTCTCTTGTTGCTTCCAATAACTGAATTAATTTCTCTATCCCTATCTGGGCATTCTGGTTGCTCTCATAATTATCCCTGAAATGGGTTTTCACTTGATTGCACTGTATCAAATGGAAGACATTTAAAGCACTAAGTGTTAATTATGAACAGAAACTTAATTTTTTTCTGCTTTTTCCTTCTAGCTAGTGTGCCATGTGCTACTGCTGCTGAAAAGACATGCCGGACCAGAGCACCCAGAGTGAGACGCACTTCTTCATTAGATACCATCCTTGGATCGTACCTCCTAGGACAGTGGCCACGGGATGCTGATGGAGCTTTTGCTTCATGCATGAATGACAAAGCTACTCAGGTATGGAAGGTATCTTTGCAAGGTCTGAGGTAGGGGGAGAGTTACAGAATGTTGGTCTGGGGCTGCATAAACTGATTGTTAAAGAAGGCATCAAGCTTTTGTCTGTTCCATGGCAACTTTCTAGGAAGACCTTTCCCTCTTACTACTTAGCCTCGCTTCACTCCCGTTTGGTGTGGAGTTAGAATTCCCTTGGCCTTGTTTGAAGGGAGATGGCTGCTGGCGCTTTGCTTCAATACTGGCTCAGTGTTAGGGGTTGTGTTTTTTTTGGTGGTTTGCTGGTCTGGGCCAAATCCTTATATAACACTCATGGGCTCTGTGCCACAACAAGAAGTCAAGGGTGCTTCCACTTGTTCAGTGCGAGCCGCCGGGCATTCTGCTGTAGAGTGGAAAGGCTCCAGACTTTGAAGCAGTCTTAGCAACCCGTAAATATTACTGTATGGCAACAGATAATGGTTCTGCATGTGGAGACGTGGAAGAATTTAGAAGGATAAGAGCATCCGTTCACTTAACCAGCCATTTATTTAGCACATTAAAACTGTCTGTTAATGGAGTGTTCATTCTCCAGCAATTTATTACTTACTGGGCAGCTTGCAGGAAATTCTCAATAGGTTTCCAAGTTCCATTGTCCTGTTTAAATGAATTCTCACCTGTTCTTGTCTCTGCTGCACAAGCAGTTCAGGGGTTGGAGGGCATTCTGAACAGAAAGGGAAGGAATTCCTTCCCTTGTACCTTTGGGGTGAGAGATGAGGGAGGATAAGGTATCTTAAAGCATATTGGTACCAGTAAGGAAATTTTAACCCCAGTGTTTAGGATCTGCAATGAAAAGGTTAATCTTTTTAGGCATTTGATCTGCTTTCTGGGCCCTCTTCTCCACAGTATGTTAAATGCTAATGTGTTCATTTGACCCCTACTTCGAATGTGAATTTAACTGGTGTGGTCCCTAAAGCAAGTTATGCCAATGAGGTAACAGTGCCTTCCATCTGACTGAAACCTCTTTGCAAACAATAGTAAACGAACACACCTGTGAAATAAGTAATTATCACCACTATTTTGTAGATGGGTTAGCAGTTTCCTGGGGAAAAACTAGTTTAGGCCAGGGCACTGGTAAAATACTGGCTTATGCCTTATTTAAACCAGGAAAAATAATTGCATCAGTATCCAGCAAGATCAGCAAGCATAGAATAAATCTCTTTTCAAATTTGGGATAAATCCATTCAAAACTGCTATAGGAGTAGACTCAGTCTCTCCAGTGCATCCAAGTTGATTGTCTGCTACAGAATGTGGCATGGCCGAATGGACCGTCAGGCTGCAACTGTGCGTGTACCTGATGGCTTAATATTACAGGCCTACTATTCTGCATTATTGTTTTCATATAATCGAATGTTTTCAACTTTTGTTTATACATTATTGTAAACTGAAATAAGTCACGACCTGTAAACTTCCTTGAGAAAATATTGAACCAAAATGTACAGGCATTCCAGCCTTCCAGTATTATTACATACATTAGTAATATGCCCACTGCAGTTTAACTTCTATTTTGTACAGATCTGAATTAATCTATTGCCCTACGTAGCCACAATTTGAATCTATAACTAAAACTAAGTGTAATGTGGTGTGCATTAATGAATCTGTTTTTAAAATAGAAAATGCCTTCAGCCAGGGACTGACTAGTTTTTCCTAGGATGGTAAAAACACCTTTGGTAAATATCATGCCATGCCTGGAAATCGAGACACCTAGGTTATGATTTGCCTAGGTCACACACTAAACTTGTGGCAAAGCTTAGAATAGAGCCCAGCCTTTGTAGCTGCCAATCCTGTGTCTTATCCATATCATGTTCTTCCACCTGTCATCCCATTCTAACTTTTAGTGAGATGCAGGATAATCTGTGTTGCTCTTCTGCAATTTGCCAGAGTGAATTTTTCAGTATCTTCAGGCAGAATAAAGCAGACTCCCAGGAACTTCTGGTGGCCAATGCATGTTTACGCCTTTCTTTAAATAGCTACTGATCATCTGTTTTGCAAAACTCTAGGTCTGCTAGCTTAAGGTGGTTAAGTGAGATGCAGCTGCAGGTGCTGAGTGTGGGGGTGAGGATGGCAGCCGTATACATGATTGGAGCTTGTGGTTTCTCTTTCTTGCTGCACAAAGCATTTTGTCCTTTCTCACTCTGAGGGGAAGTGGTTTTTGCCACAGTTAGTACAACAGGTTCTGTAATTTCCTTCCCTGCTGACAGACTTTGACTGTACAGAGGTAGGAGACACATGCATGCTCAGTCTTCAGGCGTTCCCACTCGTGCAGGGTTGGTTCGTTCCTTTTTAGGCTCTGCTCCTCTGATGAGAGGACCAGTGGTACGGGTCCTAAGGAATCCAGTTCAGCTTAGCACTAGCAGTGCTAAGTGCTCTGGTGTTAAGGTTCTCCAGCCCTTGGAGAGCAGAGTCCAGTGTAGGTATCTGGAGCCACTAAGGTGGTGAGGAATTTGGAGGGAAGTCCAGTGACTGGAAGAAAAAGGGGACCAAATGCAGCTTTGGAGTATAACATCCCCACAGCTACTATGAGGGTCCAATAGTGTTTTACAAACAACTTGGGATAAATCGTTTTGAATATCCTTCTTATCATTAGTTCATAAGTACATGATGTGCCTAGTGTTTTCAAAGGCTGAATTTAACTCCAGAGCAGTAGCAGCTCTGGCAGCTGCTGTTCAAGCACCCCCATCAATGTTCCTGCTGCTCTGCCCTGGGTGGTGAATGTGGAATTGGGTCAGCCCCATGCCCATTCAGTCTTTCATCTGGCAGACATTCGTTTGTTTCATGGAAACCACTAAGTAGCAACAAATTTTAAGCATTGCAGGGAACAGAATTCTTTATTTAAAATGGGCAACTGGATCCAATCTGCCAACACAAGAGGACTTCATTTAAATTTTTGGTTTAGTGCAAGGGTGGGCAAACTACAGCCTGCGGGCCACATCCGGCCCACGGGACTGTACTGCCCTTCCCTGAGCTCTATGGGGGGAGCCAGGGAGACTCCTCCCCTGGCCCTTCCCTCACCTTTCCCCCTCGTCCGGGGCGGTGCTGTGCGCTCCTCCAGAACAGCCAGGGCTGGCCAGTTGAACAAGGGGCAGGGAGTCCCGGGGGCAGTCAGGGGACAGGGGGATTGGGTAGGGGGAGTCTCAAGAGGGGAGGATCAAGGGACAAAGAGCAGGGGGGTTGGATGGCTCGATGGTTCGGAGGGGGGCGGATAGGGGGAGGTGCCGGGCTGTTTAGGGAGGCATAGCCTTCCTACCCAGCCCTCCATTCAATTTTCCCACCCTGATGTGGCCCTTGGGCCAAAAGGTTCGCCCACACCTGGTCTAGTGACTACCCTTCCTATCTGCATGCCACATCAAACAACATTGCTGGTGCTGCAGTCCCAAAGAGGGGTGCCTGGGTAAAATCACAAGCTTGTTGGTAGAAAAGCAGCATGCTAAACTACCAGTGGTTTGGGTTCTAAGGAGTCCAGTTCAGCCTGTGCTATTTAGTGAAAGTTGGAGCACTACCTGTAAATCAGCTGTATTCAGTCATAAAGCTTAATCTGTCAGAGGAAACCTTGTACCTTTCTGGATAGCTCGTCTTGTCCCTCTGGCTTGGACTGTAACCTTTTAAGCAACTTTCTGTAGAGAGAATTCTGCAGCCTTAGTGACTCAGAGTGCTTTAAAACAGCTGCTGTTTTTGCAATGACCTCTCCAGGGAGGTCAGCTGAGTTGCTTGGAGAGGAACTGTTCTCAGGCCTCTGCACCTTCTGGCAGCTTGTCCAGTGGGGGTTGAGGAGGAAATTAACATCAATCCCTTCCACAGAAATGGCAGGGAGGGGAATGACTTGGGATGAGTGGTTTATGGTGAGTTTAAATGTAGTGGTGGGGAAAACTGACGTATTTGAAAGTGAGGTACTTTGGGACTCCTTTCTGATCCTAATGTCTCATCCATGAGAACTTAAGTTCATTGTACTTCCAGTGCAAGGAAATTCGCATGCTTCACCGAGCTGGAGATTGGCAAAACATTTCTTTTGATACTGAAATATAGTTGTCTCCTGAAACAGTTCTGTAAAATGGTGCGGACGTTCCGTTTCCCCAACAAGTTCAAATTTGCTCAGTTTACTCAGCAGTTTACTCCTGCAGACTCGAATGAGATCTGAGTCGAGCCAGATTCTTGCATCACTCATGCCTGAGAATGAATACAAGACTCTAGTAGCCAACTTCTGCTTTTGGTTACACGTATGAACTTCCACTCACTCTTTATTGAGGCTGGACAGGTGTAATGTAGAAGAAAAATCTGGCCTAGCAATCAGAACACAAGTTTGCTCTGAGCTCTGCTAGGCTAACATGAGTGAAAAGGAAAATACATACATCACTCCCATCACCAGATCTGACTGCGTATATGTGGGAGGCAGGAGATGTCATTTATACATGCCTGCTTCTTTTCTCTGGCTGTGCATAGCAGTATTATTCATCATCAATATCTGCGCACCTGACAAGATAAAGCCAGTGGCTTGAGTGGTTCTCTCTTTGCCTATTCCAGTAGAGGAAGAGGTAGATTCAAAGAACCACAAGTTGAAACAAACATTGCTTTATCTCAGAATATTAACATGCAACTATTTTCTGATCTGTTTTACTATGTATAGTACTGTGACCCAAAACTGTTAATCCAGAGCTGAAAGAGAAACTCAAATATGTGTGGCTACACAGTACTTGTTCACTTTTCTTCCGAGGAGGCTTTATCCTCTCCCTAGAAGACAGTAAATTTGGTGGGTTCAGTCCTAAATAATCTCTCTTCCCTTCAGACTCCAACATCCTGGCACGAAGTGGAAGTCGGGAAGGCCAGTGCCAGTACTCATAAACGTTCCGCATCTTGGGGTAGTACGGATCACCGTCGAGAGGTAAACAGATCCCTTCGACAACTTAGGAACCAAGACAAATCGTACTCATTAGGGACCCCATAAAGTGGGGAAAAAAGGTATAACTGAAGCTGAGATATTAAACTCCCATGCGCACTCATTAGCCCTTAGTTTGAGGGCTGTGTGGCCTAAGCAAATACTCTTAGTGTCCATAAATTTTACAGGGCAGGTCAGCATGATCTTCCCACTCTATCCACCCTTTATTTGATAAACTGCAAGTCCCTCCTCTAGCCAGCTTCCATTGTAAGGAGGTTGACTATAGCTCAGTGCATCACATGCCCAAAACACCAATCCTTGGGGTGCACTCCATTGAGTCCTGGTGCAGCTGATGCTGTAAATGGAAGACTCGTACTCCAGGACTTCTGGAAAGGGAAAGCTGTCTACACCCTTCTAAAATGGAGGAGTTCACTATTAAACCTTTGGAATAACGTCCTCCCTGCTCTCAAATGTCCAAGGTTTGTTCTAGCTTGACTGAATGTGTCCCTCTGTCTTGTAACTTCCTGTTTTGGGAGCGGCAATGGGGAGGGGATGGTGAATTTGGGTTGTGAGCCCTGTTTTCTTGTCCAGTCCTATATACACTGAATTTGTTTGCTAGATTGCTAAACTGAAGCAGCAGCTCCAGCGAACTAAGCTAAGTGGCAAAGAGAAAGACCGGAGCTCCCCACTCCAGGGTGATCATGCTGTCCTTGGATCAGTCAGGGTACGTTTCATGTTTCCCTTCCTTCCCAATCTGTTTGGCAGTGTACCCTAATGAGGCTGGGGAGCACAGTCCGGTTCTGCTGCCGGATTACAAATCCCGTTTCCACGGGGTTCTCAGTTTTTTTTAAATTCTAATATCCAGTGTGGTTTAAAAAAGAAACAAAAAACTTTGCCACGTACCCCTGAAGGCTTTGGACTGCAGTCAGTGGGTTTAATATACACACTCTTGTATCAAGGCTTTCCCCAATCAGCTGGCTTCCTACAACATCCTGGCTGAAAAATAAGAGCTGTTGGTTAGCCGCAGCTGTGCTGGGAGATCTGGATGAGTTTGTGTGGCCACAGTGGACCCCTCCACTTCAGTCTGACTATGTATTGTCACAGGACTCCCCTCCTGGACTCCCTCCTGCATCTCCAGTTTTGAGGCTCAGCCCCTGCTTACATAGGAGCCTGGAAGGACTAAACCAGGAGCTGGAGGAGGTGTTTGTGAAGGAACAAGGAGACGAGGAGCTTCTCAGGGTGAGTTGTCCCTTCGTTGTAGAATCATAAGTATCAGGCTGGAAGGGACCTCAGAATCATAAAGAGCAGTCCTCTGCACTAAAGCAGGACCAAGTAAACCTAGACCATCGCCGACAGGGGTTTGTCCAAGCTGTTTCTCCAACAATGGTGATTCCACTGCCTCCTTGGAAGCCTATTTCAGAGCTTAACTACCCGTATAGTCAGAGTTTTTTCTAATGTCTAACCTATGTCTCCCTTGCTGGAGATTAAGCCCATTTACTACTTGTTCTGTATTCAGTGGACATGGAGAACAGTTGTTGTCGTCGTCTTTATAACAGCTGTTAACTCTTCTGAAGATTTATTAGGTCTCACATATTCTCTTCTCATTACTAAACAAGCCCAGGTTCTAACTTTTCCTAATAGATCAGTTTTTCTAAACCTTTGATCATTTTTGTTGCTCTTCTCTGGACTTGCTCCAATTTGTCCACATCCTTCCTAAAGTATGGTGCCTGGAACTGGACACAATACTCCAGCTGAGTCCTCACCAGTGCTGAGCAGAACAGGACAATTACCTCTTATTTATGACACTCCTGTTAATATAATGAATAATATGAGCCTTTTTTGCAATTGTCACATGTTGACTCATTCAGTTTGATCCACTGTAAACCACTCCCTCCCTTTGCCCCCACAGGTGTTTCAGCATTACTATGATCTAGCCCACAAGTCCCTATTTTGTAATTGTGTATTGGATTTTTCCTTCTTAAGTGCAAATGAACCCACTTATCTATCTTCAATTTCATGATGTTAAATTGAGACCAGTTCTCCAATTTGCCAAAGTGATTTTGGATTCTAAGCCTGTTCTCCAATGTGTTTGCAACTCTTCCAGGTTTGTCACCTGCTGATTTAAAAACATACTCTCCACTTTATTATCCAAGTCATTAATGAAAATATTTAGTACTAGATTCAGGACTGACCCCTGTGGGATCTCACTAGATATGCCCTTCTAGTTTGACAGCAAACCATTGATAACTACTCTTTGAGGTCTTTCAATCAGTTGTGCACCATCTTTTAGTAAGTTCATCTAGAGGACATTTCCCTAATGAGACAGTCACGTGGGACTGTATCAGCTAAAATTAAGATGCATCATGTCTACAGCTTCTCCCCTATCCACTGGGCCAGTAACCCTGTCAAAGAAGGAAATTAGGCTGGTTTAGCATGATTTGTGCTTGACAAAGCCATGCTGGCTATTTCTTACAACCTTCTTATCCTCTAGGTCCTCACAAACTGATAATTTGATTGTCTTTTCAGGTATCAAAGTTAAGCACATGACTCTGTAATTGAGTCCTCTTTGGTCCCCTTTTTAAAGATAAGTACTGTATTTGCCCTGTCATCTGGGACCTCACCTGTCTCTTCCATGAGCTCTCAAAGATAATTGCTAATGGTTCTGAGATGGCTTCAGCTAGTTCGTTAAGTACCCTAGGATGAATTTCGTCAGGAACTGTTGACCTGAATACATCTAACTTATCTAAACGTTTTTTAACGTATTCATTCATTCTCTGTCTTGACTTGTTCTTTCCCCCTTGTTGTTAATTGTGTTGAGTATCTGGCCACCTTTTTAGTGAAGACTGAAGCAAAACAGGACTGAAGCATCTCAGCCTTCTTGATACCATCAGTTAAAAGCTCTTTCCCTGCAAAGTAGACGACTTACGCTTCCCTTCATCTTACATTAGGAGCAAGAGAATTTAGGGAACCTCTTCTTGTTGCCCTCATGTCCTTTCGTAGGTGTAACTCATTTTTGTGCCTTAGTTTTTTCTGATTTTGCCCATGCATGCTTGTGCTGTCTTTTTGTACTCCTCAGCAATTTCTCCATGTTTCTATTTTATGTAGGATTCCTACCTGATCTTCAGGTAAAGAGCTCCTGACAGAGCCATATTGACATCTTGCTATTCTCCCCATCTTTCCTTTACATCAGGATAGTTTACAGCTGTGCCTTTAATACTGTCTCCTTGTGAAACTGCTAGCTCTGCTGAACTCCTTTCTCCCTTCATTCTCTTCCCATGGGACTTTACCTACCATTTTCTTCGGTGTGTCTGCTTTTTTTTAACACGTCCATTGTCTTTATTCTGCTGCTCTGACTCCTATCCTTTCATGAAATCTATCATTTTGTAACTGTAGACTTTTAAAGATTTAGGCACCAAACTCCCATTGGTTTCAATAGGAGTTAGGTGCTTAAGTACTTTAAAATCCAACTCTAAATGACTTTCCCATGGTGTCACAATCTGTGGCAGAGCAGGGAACCAAACCAAGGTCTGTTGAGTCCCAAGCCAGTGCCCCAATCGCTTGTTAGTGCTTGTCATTAAAACTATGGGAAGCAACCAAGGAATTTCTCTGAGACTTATAGCTGCCTTGCTAATCGATGGTCGTGATTCTCTGCTCATTTGTCAGCTCGCCACCTTCTTAGTTGGGCCCAGAATTCCATCCCAGAGCTGAGCCATAAGGCTGCCCCTCTGCTCCATAGCCCTCTTCAAACCCACTGCTGCTGTGACACTTAAGAAATCAGCCAGTTAACTACGGTGTTGAATATGCTCTGTTTAAAAAAAAGAATATTAAATTATGGTAGCATCCCAGTCAGACTCAGGGCCTCCTTGTGCACTTGCAGAAGAGTCCCTACGCAGAGAGCTTTTAATCTAAAGGGTAGTGCCTATACCAGTTCTGCAGAGTTGCATGTCTAAGACTACATAAGCTCTTCAGAGCAGGGTTGTCTCTTTGTATTGGGCCAGGCTCTGTGTCCAGCAAGGCCCTCAGCCTGACTAAAGTATCTGGACAATGCTGCAGCATAAATATTCAATTGTTGCCTAAGGTGTGTGGCATTAAACTGGCAAGGAGAGGGACTTTGTCTGAAGGCTAGTAGAGAAATGGCTCTAAATTCAGCACCTGCATGTGTTCTGGGTGGATATATGATCTGCCCCTACTTGTCTAAATTCCAGAGCATATGTTCTGGAGCAGTAGGATTGCTTCAGTCAACTGAGATCTAAATGCCACTTAAGTTCTGCCTGCCCGTGTGAAAGGGCTGAGGTTGGGAGTTTCTGTTCAATAAGTTTTCCTCTCTCTAGATTCTGGATGTTCCGGATGGCCACAGGGCACCAGCTCCTCCCCAGAGAGGCTCTGAGGACCTTCTGCTGCTGACTCTGGAACCCAGCAGTAGCAGCTGCAGCAGCCTTTCTCTTTCCCCATCTCCTTCTGTGCCTCTCCGATCTTCTCCGCACACCCCTGCGCAAGTAGCTACAGAGGAGCTTTCTTCTGCCCTGGAGGAACCACTGCCTGACCCCAAGGAGAAAGGTAAATGGCAGTTAGGTGTGGTAATGGCCTTCTCTCAGCATAGGGAGATAAGGGAATGTGAAAGGTGGTGTGCATGTATTAACCCTTTCATTGCAGCAACCCAGCTCTCTCCACCTTCAGTGTGTTTTGAATTGAGATTGTGGGAGTCTAGAAGTTTAAATAGGAGATGGGGAGAGCGGGGTGGTGTCTTTGAGTAGGTGCTGGAACAAATTGGAGTGGCAAGGACTCTTCTGTGCAGGTTTTTCTCCGCAGTTGTTTGGGAGTTCTCAGCACCAGGCTGACTGAGAATATACAAGTTGGCAACTGAGTGCAGTCCTAGTGCCAGGACTTTCAAATGCTAATGTGATCTCAGGGAGCTTATCCTGTGTTGATTTAAAAGGGCTCTGTTGAATTCTTCTAGAATCTTCTCAAAAAAGTCTTCCTTTCCTGCTAGAGGATGGTAGCCCCTCTCCAGTCCTGGCCTTTGCCTCGTCTCCTCGACCTAACCACAGCTACATGTTTAAACGGGAGCCTCCTGAGGGATGCGAAAAAGTCCGGGCCTTTGAAGAGGCTTTGTAAGTATGAGAAGGAACGATTTCTTGAGGGAGAGTTTAAATGAGCTAGTGCCAATGCTTATGCAGTTTCCCTTCCCTACATTGTACTGTAACTGTCACTCCCCCGTCCTTGCCCTGACTCCCAGGAAATAAACCTCTAAAACAGACTGGAAGTGGGGAGCGGCTTCTCTTGGGGAGTATGCAGACGTTAGATGTGCTGCCCTCTTGTTGGGTGCAGTAGCAATGAACCAGATTTCTTCTGACACACTGGAGAACTCGACTATGAAGATGACTAGTGGCGCCTGCCTTCCCACCACACACAAGCACTTGGCTCACCTAACCAACATGCCTGCTTGGCCATAAGCGTTGGCCCTCAAATAAACCAGCTCTGCTTTCCCCAATCCCCCGGCAGGATGGGGCCATTGACCTTACCTGTGCTGTTTGCCCCCCTTCCTGCTTAGCCTGCTTGTTTTGCTTCCATAACCACCCACAGTTCCCTGGATGTTTGCTCCCAGTCAGTCTGCTTCCATTCTACTGTCTCCAGCCCAATGGTTGAGCTGAACTATAGGAAGGGCAAGCAAGAAGAGATCAATGAGAGTTCCTACTATTGTCAAGGGTGTCTTGGGTCTCACTCCATCTCAGAGCCGGTCTCCTCTTAAAAGGCTGCACCACTGTAGTGCTTCAGTGAAGATGCTACTGCACCAAGAGAGTTTCTTCTGTCATAGCTACCGCCTCTCATGGAGGTGGATTAACTGTGTCAGTGGGAGGCCCCGTTGATGTAGTGCTGGCTACACCAGAATTAGGTCAGTATAACTGCGTTGGTCAGGAGTATGGATTTTTCCCACCCCTGAGTGATGCAGTTATACCGATCTGCATTTATAGTGTAGACCCGTCCCTAGAGTCTTGGTCTGCCCAGCTGCTCAGAGCCCTCACTTGTTGCTGGCCAAGTGCTTCCTTTGTGTTCCTGAAAGAACGAAACAGACTGTTCTCTGCCTGGACAGTGGCCAGCTTGCAAAGGGTTAAGACAGTAGGCAGTCTGTCCTCCACACAACAAGCATATCCTGTTAAAGCTGCAATTGCGTGAACAGCTGTATGCGCTCTGAGGGCTCCATTCCTAACCCAATTCCTTTTGTTTCTCTCCCTCCTTCAGATCCCCCAGCCCTGATCAGAATTTTCTACCCTCCTGTCCTGATAAGAACAAAGTCCACTTCAATCCAACTGGCTCTGCCTTTTGTCCGGTCAGTCTGGTAAAGCCTCTCTTTCCAAACATGGGCTTCCTGTTCAGAAGCTTCCCTTCTACCCCCAGCCCCGTGCCACCAGGTACATTCACCTCCTGCCAGTCCACTGCCCCAGGCCCATTCCTTGGGTCACGGAAAGACTCCGCAGCAGATGGCTTTAGCGAGGTCTCCAAATCACCTCCACTGAACTTTGAACACTGGAAGCGCACCCAGACAGAAGAGAGTGTCCTCTTTCATAGCTCTCTTGTGGTCTGAGGCCTTTGGGAGACCCGGCACAGCAAAGCATATGTGGTTCTTCGGTGCATCCTAAACAGCCCGTGGTGCCTTGAAGATGGGACTTGAGGGTTAGATGGGCAGCCCTGGGATTGAAAACCACAGCAAGTTTCCTCCAGAATGATGGTGAAAACTGTTATGTACAATGTGCCACAGGACTCTTTGCTGCTGGAGGGGCTCCTTTCTTCGAGCCCCCCAGTACTTAAAGCACTTTCCTCTCCTGTGTTGAAATGTCATTTTTTCCTGTATGATTGTTTTGCTGTCAAAGAGCAGCTGGGACTCTGCTGCTGGTGAGCAGCGTGGAAATTGAAGCTACCTGGCTCTGTAAATGAAATTCCTTGCTGCAGTTATTCAGGGGACATGGGAGTTTCCTAGCACTTCTCATCCCCACAGTTGTCACATGGACTTCCTGCACCCAGAGGGAGGCAGGCCAGTAGCTGCCTCCTGGAGAAGCTGGTAGAACCTGGCTTAGCTGGTTCCAGCTATCTGAATGTATTGGGCAGAATTTGACAATGCGTCTGCACTCTATTAAAGATTGCTTGAGCCACTAGAGTACCCAAATTACAGAAGAGAAAGACATGAAGGGTTTGGAAGTGAACTGTAGACAGTTCCACTACTGGATATCTGAACCCTTTGAAATAGCCATCTAGAGCTTTCAGGAGCATTTTGGAATGCCTTGCTGTGCAAAGATAGAGAATGCAGATCAGATACCTGCCAGTGTACCTTCGGGGACCTCTGTTTGCAGAGGACCTGTACTCTGGGAAGCTTCTTACACGACAGAGGATAAATAAGGAGAGAGGTGCTGCTGTCTGCATGGCTTGATAGGTAGCGGAGGACCTCTCAGACCCCACACAGCCTTTTTTCATGTGAAGATGATGAAGTCCGAGCAGCATACAAAAGGCTTCCACAGACTTGTGGAAGGTTGCTGCTAGAGATGTTACATGCTGCTCTCCAGCTGAAAGCCATGGACAGCCTGACTGGTTCTGGTATTGTTTGCATATGCAGGGATGGAGTTGGGGATCAGAACCATTGTCTCACTGCAGAAAAAATTTATGCTCAGACATAAGATCATCCTAGCTGGGCTGGAGAGAGATCCTCCTAGACTCAGCTATGCTTATCCCAGCACAGAGCCTTATAAGGTGAAACTACAACATGGGGAATTCTGATAGTAAAACCTTGAAAATGAAAGTATTTTTGATTTGTGTTCTGTTGCTAAGGCTCTGGGTTGTATTGAAGAAGCCTGTTTTCTTGTATCTGATGTAGAAACTCTATTTTCTTCCAAAGACACTATTTTTGCAGCTGTTTGAAGTTTGTATTTTATGTATGTATTGCAAAGCTTAAAGGAGGAATGTTAGCCTTGGAGTTTTTCTTGTCTTGTGTTCAGAGTTTTGCAGATCTTGGTGTTGCCAGTAAAAAATAATTAAAATTCCAGGCATCCAAAGCTCCTTTTCTCTTTCTTTGGGGTTTGAGTGTATTTAGTCTACACTGGAATCTTCGGATAATTTAATTGATGGACACTGAAACAGGCTGGATGGACTCCATTGGCCTCTAGCTGTTGATACAATACCTTCTGCTTAGAAAGTGGGCTTGTGAGCCCATTGCTGATGCACAGGAAAGGGAGTGGTTCAATACTACTTACCACTATCCACTAGACACACTATAGCTCATGCTAGGCAAGAGACTGGCCTGGCTAGTGTGCTACATATCAAGTGGTCCTTTTACTGTTTTTAGGCTGAGGGCTAACTTTTCTAAACTGTGGCCACATAGGTTCAGTAATGCTAAACAGCAGCTAGTGTTAAAATTGCTTCTCTGTAATGTATTAAAGATGTGTGCTCATCTTAGCAGTATGAATACAGCTTCTAAATTAGGCTGTGGAGAGGAAATGTAGCTGGCTTGGAGGAAAACGCCTACGTACATAAATGCTGCTTTATCCTACTGCACGAGCTGCAAAACAATCTACTTCCCTTTAACTCCCTGGGAGTCAAACCTGTTCTCAACTGCAGGCTCTGTTTAAAAATAAAGGGTTTTGCACATGTGGGGCGAGTCAGCCCAGCAGGAGGTAACATTCTTGCTAGGTCATACGGACTCCTTCAGATTAGGAGTTTCTAAAGGGTAATTACAGCAACCTCAGTAGTTTGAATCTGCAAGATGGCAAAATGCTGATGTCAACCCTGAAATGGTTTCTAAAAGTCTATCTTCAAAGTGAATCTCTGCAGAACAACCCCAACCCCATCCTGCTTTCTACAAGTGCAGCTAGGTTCTGCATAGGTATTTCCCAAACCTCTGGATTTAGTTTAAAGAAAAGCAAATTGAATGTCCTGTGCTCCTAAATGCAGGATCTAGTCCCTGCACAAATCCCCACGAAGAAGGCAGAGCTGGGGAAAAGTGCCTCTTGAAGTTAAGGTTTTCCTTTTAGAAAGGAGAGGGGTGGGAGGGAAGAGAACATCCTTTGTGCTGGTGTGTTAATTGAAACATGGCAGATGCTCCCTTTTAAAAACGAGGAATGTGAACCTGCAATGCAGTGTAATTGTAGTTGTAGATTATGGTGAGGGGGGAAGGGTGATTCATGAGTGGGCATGTGCTGAGCCCTGTGTGAAGGTGGGGAAGGGGGCTGTACTTTCCCTAGCCTGGGGCTCCCCGTGGAGGACATACACCTCACTGAAGGTTAAGGGAACTGTCAGAGCTGATCCCACTTGCACCCTGCCTACACTAGCCCTATGCCCTGTAGGGGGTTGGCTCTGTCATGAGAACCCACTCCTGTGACCAGGCCTCCAACAGCAGTGTCTTTTAGGGGGTATAGAACAGGCCCGATGTCTGCCCACACTCTCCTTTATGAGGGCAGTGTCCTAAGGTGGCCCTATGCCTGTTCTGTGACCCCCAAAATGGACATGTAAGCTGGAAATCCCTTCTGCTTCATATCTGTCTTCAGGTGTGTAAAGGTTTAAAGCCCAGGGGTAAGATTTGACCCTGTGTGTTTGCTTTCTGGACAAGACTTGACACTACATGAATAGGCTAATATGTACCACTGCTAGATGGACTGGTCTAGATCAGTTCTTCCTTTTGTAGGTAATGCTTTGTCTTTAGGGCCAGCGGTCTCTGTCTGGACCAGGAGAAACTGGGTTCTGACCTTAGCAACAGAAGAAGTGAGTAGTGGACTGAACTTCAAGTGACTTTGGTCAATTTGTGTCTCAGTGAGACTTAGGGTGGGAGTTAAGCAGCCTATTTTATTCTGCACCCGTTCTTATCACCAGCGCTGACCTATGTGCAGCTAAGAAAGAACTTTGTTTTGGGTTCTTTTCTAAATGGCCCCTGATGGCTGGCTCTGAGAGGAGATACCAGCCTGCAGCAGTGCACCTGGCAGGAGCAGTGGAAGATGGTGGGAGGGTGGGAAAGTTTGCTCCCTCAGCTGGTTCACTTCACAAGTTCAGCAGCCCCTGTGAAAGCTCTTGTTTTCTCCATCAACAAGCTCACCCTTCTGGCTGAAAAAGTTCCCTGGGCGTGTTGCTCACAGGCCTCAGCCTGCAGCTTTGCAGGAGGTGGGCTCAAGCCACTGGGGGCCTCGACCATCCTCCCAGCACACGCTGGGCAGGGCGTGGGGTTATACCACTAAAAACCACACCCCAGGCCCGTAGGACTCAGGGGTGACTGGTCAACGCGATACAGGGCTTGTGCCCCAGGCCCTAGGGGACCACACAAGCTCCTCGGCCTCTTCCCCTCCCCCCGCCGCTTGTACCGGCTCCCAAGGGTGAAGCTGCCCCGTAGCATCTCCAGTAGCAGCTGCTGCTGCGGCGCATGCGCCCGGCCGAGGTCAGACACGCTTCGACAGTCCCTGTAGTCGACTGAAACTAAACCAAGCCAGGAGCCGAGCTCCTGGTTCCGCCTTCGAGCCACGGGCCAATCCGTGCGCTCCACATTGGGCTACGTCATTGCAGCGCACCCGTGCTATGGAAGGCCCCCCGGGCTTTGTGGAACGTGGGCGCTGCCTGATCAAAAAGCTCCTGTCTTGGGGCTCGGCGGCGGGGAACAGGAGGCAGCGATGGGCGGATTAGTCCCGTGTGAGCCAGCAGGGCCCTCTCGGTCCGGCATGCGGGAGCACGGCCCATTCCATTCCCGCTCTTCCTGCCTCGCCCAGTCCGGCAGAGCCGCGGGCAGCCCCAGTCCGGAGCCGGCGGGGCTCGGGAGAGCGGCTGTCTCAAGTAGCTTTTATGAGGCCCCCTGCCCCGCCGCTGCCGCCGGCTCCGCTCCGCGATGTGCGCCTGGACGTGCCGCCTTCCCTGAGCGGCCCCAGCGCCGCGGCCATGGGGGCGAGCGGGGGCGGCGCGCTGCTGCCCGAGCGGCTCCGCCTGCCCGTCTGCTTCCTGGGCGTCTTCGTCTGCTACTTCTACTACGGGATCCTGCAGGAGAGCATGTGAGTGACCCCCCCGAACCCCC
>ML677404.1:5550938-5588678 GCA_007922305.1 Dermatemys mawii | reverse complement strand
TAAGTTCCTCCTTCCACTGGGAAGTTCTCCTCTCCTAGTCTGGGGACCTCTGCCGATTTCTGCACAGTGGCAGAACCTGGCCAAGTCATCTCTCCTGGGCTTCCTACCAGAAAGCAAGACCCCTCCTCGGGGGAATCCTCAGGGTCCTATGTTGTGCTGGAGTTTCTTTCCCAGCTGTGTGACTAGGGCTTGGAGAAGCCTCATTCCAGTGCAGGCGTAGAGCAAGCACAGCTGAATGGCCGGTGGGGGGCCGGGCAGGTACAGCTGAGGGCACCGTTTGCTACGTGTGTGTGTTAAAGGGTTGGTAGCTGCTGGGCTAAATCACATGGGAACAAAGCAGGAGTCAGGTGCGCCATGCCTTCCTCGCTCCGGGTACCTCTCGCCTTCTCGATCTCCTGTTGAATTCATTTGTTCCTACAGAACTAGAGGGAAATACGGAGAAGGCGCCAAGCAGGAAAAGTTCAAATATGCTCTGTCCTTGGTCTTCATTCAGTGCGTCATCAATGCCATCTTTGCCAGGTTAGGTAAGTGTTCCAGAACAACCAGTATGTCACCCCTTGCTGTCTTTGCTTTTGAGCTCGACTCCCATCCCCCCTCCTTTTCCTCTGGGCTGGGAAATGACTCTCTTCCAGAGTCATGGGGCCCACCCTGTGATTGCCTGTAGTGCAGGTCACACTCCCAATACAAACGGTTGCCCAAGTCACAACTTCCAAGGGACGGTGAGCTTTGGCTGAACACAGCTTTTCCATTTGTCTGCCCAGACATTGCACTACTATTGACTAACCCAGGGGTCGGCAACCTTTCCGAAGTGATGTGCCAAGTCTTCGTTTATTCACTCTAATTTAAGGTTTCACATGCCCGTAATACAGTTTAACATTTTTAGAAGGTCTCTTTCTATAAGTCGATAATATAGAACTAAACTATTCTTGTATGTAAAGTAAATAAAATGTTTAAGAAGCTTTATTTAAAATTAAATTTAAATTAAATTTTAATTAAAATGCAGAACCCCCCAGACCCACTTCATCGGATCCATCCACTCCATGCATCCGATGAAGTGGGTATTAGCCCACGAAAGCTTATGCTTTAATACTTTTAGTTAGTCTTTAAGGTGCCATAGGACTCTTTGTCACTTCTGCAATTCCAGACTAACACGGCTACCCCTCTGATTCTTGTAGAAATGAAAGATGCTGCATGAAACCACATTCTAAATTCTTTTCGATGTAGTTTTATTGTTGGGAAGAGTCAGAGTGGACTACTGGGATGTCCAAACTTTTGTCTCCTATAAGAGGTTCTATACGTATTCCCTTGGTTTCTTTCATCTTCCTTCTGCCCCACCAGGTTTCAGGAATTGAGTATAGCTCTTTTGCCTGAGAGAGCATGTGAGTGAAAAGATTGAGTGGTTTTGATGATCTGCAGAGTTTATCTCCCCTCCGCTGTAGATACTTCATGGCTGTGGTATCTCGATGGCATTATAAAATAGCCTCATGATGCCATTGTCCAGTCACCTCAGCCACTGTGTGTTTCTTGTACATTTTGTCTTCTCCACAGTGATCCAGTTTTTTGACGCCATCAGGGTGGATCGGACCCAGAACTGGCTGTACGCAGCTTGCTCACTCTCCTACCTGGGGGCTATGGTGTCCAGCAACTCCGCTCTGCAGTTCGTCAACTATCCAACTCAGGTGAAAAAAGGCAGGCAGACAAGTGTGTTAGGGAGAAGGTTAGGTTGTAAAAAGTCCCCTTTACAGCTTTGCCCTTTCCCTATTGAGGATTTTTTTTTTACAAATTCTGGTTCTGCGCTCTTGATATGGGGTGATGCTCACATGATCCATCAATTCACTGTGATAGGAAAGAAGCCTAATTAAAGAGCAAGTCACTAAGTAAGATTGGCCTGGAGGATGCTGTAGTTCTGACCCTTGCTGCCCTGCAAGAGTAGCAATGAGGAGGAGGGTGTTTCATTGCTTTTCTTTGTACTCTATCCCTACAGTGCAAAGTGGTGATGGAGTTAGTGATTCCAAGAGGGACTAGCCCCCCAGATGGATAACAGACACCCAGAGTTATAGGAGGAAATGCTTAACAAAACAAATGTTTCAGGGTTTAAGCCAGTGTTGGAAACCTGCATTGGGGAGGGGGTAGATGATCCCTCATCTGCCTGTGCAGGTCAGATCCCTCAGGGTTCTTGCATCTTCTTTTGAAGGAGCTGGTGCTGACACCCTCAGAAACAGGAGACTGAGCTAGATGGACCCTGGGTCTGATCCAATATGGCAATTCCTGTGTTTCTGTGGCCCTCTTGCTTGGTGTGGGGGAGATTGTAGCATGCAGCTAGTTAAGATACTCTTTCTCTTACAGGTCCTTGGGAAGTCCTGTAAGCCCATTCCAGGTGAGCAGCTAAGTTATAGCTTTGTGTGTTTCTCATGCCAGGAGCAGTCTATGGATTCCATTCCCAGAAACAGTCCAGCTGCTCACGCCATAGCTCCACACCAACTAGGCAGATAACAAACTAGTTGTCCACTTCCCAGTTAGATCCAGAACTGGACACAGTCATTAGATTCCTAGGTTTTTGGGAGCACCTTACCAAATCATCTTTTCTTTTCAGTCATGCTCTTAGGGGTGACGGTGCTGAGGAAGAAATATCCACTAGCCAAATATCTGTGTGTCCTGCTGATAGTCACAGGCGTGGCTCTATTCATGTACAAACCTAAAAGGGGAGGTGACAGTGAGGATGACCACATCTTTGGCTATGGAGAACTCCTCCTGGTAAGTACTGGGCTGTTGAAGTATAAGCAGTTCTAAGGTTTTGTGTTGTTGAAAGGTACAAGGGGAGAAAACAATTACTGGTGCAGGCTTCTGCCTGGCTCTACCCACCATGAGGGATTGACAAAGTCAGCATTAGAATATTTGAGTACCTTCTGGTTCAGAGGGACGTGCTTGCACACTACCACATCGTGATGTGGGGTGAAGCACTGGCACCTCCTCAGAATACCCTAAATAAGCGGGGGGAAGCAAGAAACCTACAGAATTTAAATGCTACTCCTGGGGCAATTCTGCACTACTGCGCATGTGCAGAATTTATGTGCCCTGTAGATTTCTTTGCTTCCCCACAGAAAAATGAGTTTCTGGTAGGGAAGCCACAAGCAGTTGTACAACCCTTCCCACCAGTATGTTTTGGGTGCCCAGGGCAGCCCTCAGAGAAGTAAATCACTGTGGCACAGAGGACGGGACTGGGAAGGACCTGGCTGGTGACTCCTACCCTGCATCAGGCTCAGCTGCTAGTTGTGGCTGGGCTGGGGAGGGCAGGACTACCTCTTCCCCTGCATAGCATCTGGGGCTAGGTCAGATCCACCCCCAGGGGGGAGGGATCACTGTACAGGGAGCTGCTCCCCCATCCACCCAGTCCCTGTGCATCCAGACCCTCCCACTGAGCCTCATCCTGCCCCGAGAACCTCCCTGAGAAGCCTCACTCCCCCTGCACCACCCCAATGAGCCAGTCGGATTCCCCACCCTGCTGAGCCCAGCCAGTTGCACCAGGACCCCCCTCTCAATAAGGTCCCTCCCCCAGGATCTGGACCACCCTTCCTCACCCCCGTCCCCGAGCTCTCTGCATCCAGAGCCCCCCAAGGAGCTCTCTCCCACACAGATCCCCTGTTGAGCCCCAACCACCTTCACCCCCTTGCAGAGTCCCCTTACCATTGCACCCAGAACCCCCACTGTGAATCCAGATTCCCCCCTCCCACCTGGATTCCCCACAGAGCCGCCTGCACCCAGATTGCCCCAAACAGACCCCTCAACCCACACCTGGATCCCCCATACTAAGCTCCCCCATACTTGGCTCCTATCTTGCTGAGTCTGCCTGCACCTGGCACCAAGGGACAGGGCCAGTCCATGTTCTATGTCAGGGCTGGGTGCAGCTTCACTGCTGAGTCTGCGTCCAGGGAGACAGGACTGCAAAATGATCTCCCACCTCTGTGTAGCCAGTGGCCTCTGCTCCCCGATGCCAGGCTGGAACCGCCTCATTTAGTTGACAAATAAAATATGCAGAATTTTTTGCAAAATTTTTAAAATACTGTGCGCATAATTTTGAATGGTTTGGTGCCGAATGCCCCCAGGAGTAATGAAACGCATGTTCCAGGAAGGGAGTAGCTGGCAGAGAGTTCTCTTCTGGTCTTGTCTAGCATCTGTCTTTGTTTTCCTCTCTCCTCCCCGTTCCCCCTTAGTTGCTGTCACTGACATTGGACGGACTGACAGGCGTGTCTCAGGACCATATGAGAGCTCATTACCAAACTGGTTCCAATCACATGATGCTAAATGTTAATCTATGGTCTACCGTGTTCCTGGGGGCTGGTAAGGAACATTTGAGGAAGCCATAGCAACCTGGCCAGAAGACCGATTTGTAAAATCCTCTAGGCAGGACCCTTGTCTCTGGTTCTAAGAAGGGCTGAGTGTGTCTTGCAGAGCTGCTTTTCGTTTGTTTTTAAACCATATCTGTGGAGAGTTTGTTGTTTCTTAAACTGCCACCAGGGGGCACCGCTTCTCCTAAAGTGCCATTATCAAAACCCCATCCACATGTCTGAAAGGTTCCTGCTTTCAGGCTGGCTGGGTAGCCTAGACTAGCTTCCTAGGCTACAATTTGGTGGCTCTCTTCTTTTAGTAAAGACTGGGGTCACATCAGGCTCTAAACAGAAACATCCCCTTCTATTTAAGGGGTGGGGGCAGTCAGGGGACAAGGAGCGGGGGGGCTTAGGGGGTAAAGTTCTGGGGGGGCAGTTAGGGTTGGGGGGTCTCGGAAGGGGGTGGTCAGGGGACAAGGAGTGGGGGGTGGGGTTGGATGGGTCAGGAGTTCTGAGGGGTCAGGAAGTGGGTGGGGTCGGATAGGGGCTGGAGCCAGGCTGTTTGGGGAGGCACAGCCTTCCCTACCCGGCCCTCCGTACAATTTTGAACCCTGATGTGGCCCTTGGGCCAAAAAGTTTGCCTACCCCGTGCCTGTAGCATCTGATTCCTCTCACTGATCACCAGGCACCCTTATGCTGACCGCAAACACGATGAGTTCAGGCTAAGTGGGTATAGGAGGACAGCAGTTGTGCATAGAGTTGCAAAACTGAGGCAGCAAAGTGAATTTAACTCCTGGATGTTACTTGTTTAAATCCTGAGGGGGCAGCCAACGTGCTGTTTTCTCTTCCAAAACATGGTGCAATGACTGAAAGTTCTTTGCCACTGGTATTCTCTGGGTGGAGCTTAGTCTCTGTTCTCTGTATGTTATCTGACTGTAGTGACCGTGAGCTTAGGAGTTCGTATGCTTTGGCCCGTCTGCCCAGGATGGCTCTGGCTTGAGTTCATCCTGCTCTCTCTAATCTTTTTGAAGGTATCTTGTTCACTGGAGAGCTCTGGGAATTCCTGAGTTTTGCTGAACGCTACCCCAGCATCCTCTACAACATCCTGCTGTTTGGCCTGACAAGTGCCCTGGGTCAGGCAAGTAACATTCTGGTTCCCTCCCACCAGGCTCTTGATGACCAAAGAACATTGAATTTCCCAGATACTGTTCACTTGTGGGACAGAAATGTGGAGTTGTCTGCTCTTCCTGCCATATCTGATTGTTCCTAGCTCACTGATCAGCATTTTCAGATCAGGACAGCCCAGGTTGTGGTTGGGATTTTGTTCCTTGCCAAAAGATTTTCTTAAAATGTTTCAGATGGATCTTCATGTTGGAGATCTTACCTTATCACACAGACTGAATCAATCTCTCTTTCTCTCTCAGAGTTTCATCTTCATGACGGTGGTATACTTTGGACCCTTAACTTGCTCAATCATCACCACAACCCGCAAATTCTTCACCATTTTGGCATCTGTCATTCTATTTGCCAACCCAGTCAGCATGATGCAGTGGGTGGGGACTATCCTGGTATTCATGGGTGAGTGCTGAAAGCCTGGCTTTCTGACGTCTTTTCCTTATCCATTAGAGTGATGGAGTATAGACGGGGGGCTGGGTTGACACAGAATTTTGGACAATGGATTTTTTTGGAAAAGCTTGCTGGCAAAACCGCTCTGTGTTTTGGGGAGGGGAGGTGGGAGGAATGGGGATATCTTTGAGGCTGTTGCTATGATCACAGATCCAACTGATTTGGGAGACCTTTTTTGGACTCTTTAAAAAAGATTCACAGATACCTACTGTGTCTCAGGTAATTCAGCATCAGTTAGCACGTGGAGCTATAGAAAGACCTGATTGTACTTATTTAAGGAAGGCATTGGGTTTTCCCTTAGATTTTTTTTTTTCCTCATTTCTCTGCAGGTCTTGGACTTGATGCCAAATTTGGAAAGGGATCAAAGAAGACAACACATTAGGAAGACTTTTGAACTGTGCAAAATTGGAATGAACTGTTTAACTTATTGTCTTGTACCTCAGCATCTGTTATGATACTGGACTCCGGCTGGGTGCCCGGGGAAGGGAATGGGTATGGGTTTTTAATTATGAAGCGTGTTAAAATGAGTTAATTTTAATCGAGTTTACTCCCCCCCACAATCAAAATTGCATTGATGAATCCCAGTAGCAGGGAGAAATTCAAGTCTTAATGAGAGAAACCCTTCATGCCTTCATTAAAGAAAAGGAGAGGAGAGACACTTTCCTGACCTTTATTTCAAAGCAGTCTTGCGCTTGTTTTTGGAAAGCCATTCTCTGCAACCTTGCAGCCTTCTCAGCGTGTAGAAATATTACAACTAGCATTCCTCCTCCACCATACTCCAAAGGAAAGTGTCGATCTTTGGTTTGTCAGTCTGAGTTTACAGTATAGCAAAAGCCCAGGATTGAGTGACAGTACTGAAAAGAGAAATCCCATCTCCCCACCAGGAGAATGGGTCTCTAGAATGTGGTTGGTGAAGCAGTAAGAGGGGTCTAGTTCTTGTTAATATACCCAACTTCTACAGCTTGTAATCTTCTCTCCATCAGCACTATTTAAAATAGAAAGAGTAACTTTGGGTATATGTAACAAAGGCCTGGGCTCTGCAGTTTTCATCCCATCTGCTTAACCACTTGGGGCCAAATTAATTCTCTTTCATCCCACCTCCTCTGCTGTTGAAGAAACAAGACCCTCTGCTGCTAAAACCATGCCAAGGTTTTGTGACAGCAGCTTCTAAATGTTGAAAGTGCCCTTGTTAATTAACCAGCGTCACTGAGAGCTGTGGAACGCCTGCTCCTGAGTGCACAGGCTGTCTCCCAAGAGTTGTAGGGGGAGGAGCTATTAGCATAATGATGCCTTCCAAGTTGGAGAGCAAAATTCTCCAAAGAGCAAACTTTACACATGAAAGCGTGTTTCCACCAGCTGTTGCTCCGTTTCCATCTGTTCTGTGACTTGGCCTCTTGTCCCTCCAGATGGGATCTTGATGGCTTTCCTGAGTGACTGCTGCAAGTTTGTTCCCCCCTACCCCCGCTTCCTCCCCCTGCAACCTTTCTGGCCACAGCTTGGCTTTCATTAATCTTTTTAATGTCCCATGGCGCTTCCCAAAGGACAAGTTTCTTTCAGAATCAAACTTTTTAGGAAAAGATGTTAACGTTGATCTGGAAAATTTTTCCTCCGTCACCAACTCCTCTTCACTAGTCTCCTATTTCCTTAAAGATGGACTGATTAGTAGCGAACATGATCTCAGTAGTGGAGAATCCCTGATTCAACACTCCTGCCGTTTAACTCCATGACTCCTGTGTTCACCATGAAATGTAGCTTGCTGAACTTGATATGCTGGTGTCTGGTTCTACATATCTAGCTCTTCTTAGTCCCTGTGTAGACTCTGACATCTCCCATGTAGGTACAGCTTTATCCTCTTAACACCCCATTTCTGTAGTTCAGGAAGTGAGCCATAAACTGTGACTCAGTTCATACAGGGAGCCTATGGCAGAGCTCAACATTGGACTTGGCTCTCCCACTTTTCAGTCCAGTGCTTTAATTACAAGGCCATCCTTCCTCCTTTGAAAGAGGAACAGTACCACGAGTGGCGGGAGATGGATATGGCATATGCACCTTGAAGAAACCTGTAGCTAAAACACCATACGTTTATGCTGGAGGAAACCAGAGCAGCAGCACCATTGCTTAGGTTGGCTCCATGTTCTGATAAAATGGTTTGCTGCACTTGCCCCTTTAAAATTACTGTTTAGCTGGGTACGTGGACTCCTTGTACAAACAACGCCTTATTCCCACAAAGCTCAAGCTCCACTGTAGGTGTTTGTACTACTAACATAAACAGGGTTAACTGTAGTACTGCTTACTCACCAAGCTCAGTACTGCCGGGGCTGACATTCCAACAGACAAACCCAGCACGTTTTTAGGATATACAAGAATCTATCTCTTCTTAGTAACAGTGAGTTTATGCCTGGTGTACACTGCAATTCAAAGGAAAACTAGTCAGTTTTTACCGTACTTTGTCTAGACACCACTCTGTTGGCAGGACAATGGAACATCATCTTTAAAAACAAAGCTCTTCGGCAAGTCTTTAAGCATTACTCTCCACTGCCAAACCCTGCAGATAGTTTGATTGCTGGTGTTAGATCTATTTATCTGTTGGCTGACTTGTCAGAGTTTGCTGAAGGAGAGTCAGAAGGAAGACCTGTGTCTAAATTCAGCCTTCTTCAATGTATTTGATTATCCTGCTATACAGCTGGAAGAGGTTGGAAATGAAAATTGTTTTTAATAGGGTGATTTGGCAGAGGTGCTGACAAATGCATGATTTAGACTGGAAACAAAACAGCAAGCGTAGAACACAGTGAGAGCATCCGGTGTCAAGATGAGAAGTTCACAAAGGCCTTATCTTCCTCCTCTCTCTTCTCTGCCTGTTTTGAGATTCATGTACTAGAGCAGGGTGGCCAACCTGTGGCTCCAGAGCCACATGCAGCTCTTCAGAAGTTAATATGCGGCTCTTTGTATAGGCAGCGACTCTGGGACTGGAGCTCCAGGTGCCAACTTTCCAGTGTGCTGGGGGGGTGCTCACTGCTCAACCCCTGGCTCTTCCATGGGCCCTGTCCTCACTCCACCCCTTCCCTTCCCCTCCTTGAGCCTGCTGTGCCCTCACTCCTCTCCCTACCCCCCTCCCATCCTCCTGAATGCCACAAAACAGCTGATTGGCAGAGCTGCCACTGAGTGGGAGGAGCTGATGCAGGGGCTGCTGACATGTTACTGTGGCTCTTCGGAATTATACATTGGTAAATTCTGGCTCCTTCTTGGGCGCAGGTTGGCCACTCCTGTACTAGAGTCCTTTTTTTCTTTTAAAGGAGCACTAGCAAGTGACCACTAGGGGGCATTGTCACTTCAAGCACATCAATATTGTATATGACTAAACCAGCCCTTTGGTTAATATACTTTTATTTCTAAAGTCTGTGGGCTCACAGCGGAAATAAAATTTGAAAATCAAGGTCTTCCTCCATCATTGTTTGTTGAATCTCTTACGCTGCCCCCCACCTTTGAGATGCAATAGAGATGTCATTAAAACCAAATAATGACTCTTCACTACACTTCCACTATGAGCCATTCCATGTGTGTTTGTGTGTATGTATGTATCTATATGCACACTTGCATGTTCTCTTGTCATTGTACAAGACAAACTGGTGCCTTCATTCCCACCAGCAGTCACAGGAATCACAGTCATTGTTTTTAAAAGCGCTTCCAGCAGAATCCTCTTAGGAACCTTATCAGTTCTTGGCAGTTCCTGGGAGATGAGAAGAGTCATGCACATACACAGAATAAACAGCAGGTTACATAGCTGCAGTGTTTATGTGCAAGGTCCCTCTAGGAGGAACTGGTTGATACAACTAAGAAAGGTGAAGTTTTATTTTACAGCTGACTGAAACAGCACCCACAAGGGGAACAGCTTGGCAGCTTTCCTTTTCATCCTTCCCTTCTTTACTAATGCCCCCTGCAACTCCATCAGCCTTTTGTTTAAATAGTTACTGCTGTAAACTCCCTCCAAACAATGTGGTATTGTACAAATAATACAGTTCATCTGGCTGTAGAGTAGATACTTTTTTGGGCACAGTACAGCACTAAATAGTCTAATGACGTTTAACAGATAATGAAGTGATCATTATCTGTTTATTAATTGCTATCTTACCGTTGACATTTTTCAAAAGTGCTTAGTGATTTGAGGATTTATGCACTTTCGCTTGGCATCACATTCAACTAAACATGAGGCTAATTTTTTTTTTTTTTTAAGGGGAACTTCAAACCACTGTTCCAACTTACATGAACCTGATTTTCAGAAAGTACTGAGCACCTGAATTCTGAAAATCAGGCTCCTTTTAGAGTGTCTCAAGTTGAGCACCCAAAATACACTAATCATCCGCCCTTCCCAAAAAAACCCACACCTTACCCTTACATTTATAGCTGAGATGGGGCCAAGACTAGGTAGTGTCACCTACAGCAGAGCCCGATAGGGTGATCCTTTCAGGGGCTCTGCAGTAGGTGACAGAAAATGCTAGTGAGTCATTGGATCTAGATATTCTAAGTGCCTAAATATTTTTCCTTTTGTTAGCCATTTGCTGGTCAAACAACATACTGGTTTTAGAGAACTGGCAGAGTTCCTTCCCTCTACCCCACCTCCTTCCATCATGCGTGTACCCAGATTACAGCAGCTGGGACTAAAATCAGGCCACTTGTAGTCCATAAGAGCAGTTTCAAACCATTGAGGCTCCCATTTGTTAGATCCATGCTCAGCTTATTCTCTGCTAAAATGGTTCTTTCCGTGGTAGAACTCATCCTGTCCCTAGTCCATTAATCTTTTGCTCCCAAGAAGTTGATGCTTTAACTCTCTCTCTGTTAAGTGACGTGTGTTGTTCACAGCCCCAGTTGGGGACTAGAACCCCACTGTGCTAGATGATATACAAACAACAAAAAGAAAGTCCTTGCCCCAGAAAGCTTTCAATTTTGCTGCTGTGCCAGCTGTAAACAGGGTTTATGTTAGGTATTTAGGATAAGGGATTACTGTTGTCATAAGCTACCTAACCTTCTACTAACAGTGGAGTGTGCACCCACCACTTCCAGGCCTGACAGTTCCCATACATCATCCTCATTACATTTTTATTTTATTTTCTGAATTTCTCTGGTTCTTATTTCAGAACCCTTCACACCTCCAAAGCTGGCAAAATATACTTTGAAGAGGAGCAGCAGTGAGAGAATCAAAAAACTGGCACAGAAGACAAAAGTGCAGAAAATGGGATTGTCGCTGATTTACCAAATTTCTTTTGCACATAAGTCAGCCACTTTGCTTTGCAGTAAGTGGTTGTGAGATGTCTAAAAAATCTGGTTTGACTTTTTAATGGAAGTTTTTCCTATCTGAAGGTGGTTAGCTTTTTAGCTACCCAGTGGCTTGAGAGTTAAACAAATGAAATTATGTGTTGGTTCCCATTGTTCTATCAAACAGCTTCCTCACTACTATGCTACTGGGAGATGGGATGGAACTCCCTCTGGATCCTCTCATGTTGATACTTAAGAATGATGTGATGCAAAGTACTTCCTCCTCAGAAGGTGTAAATGAATTACTGATCCAAGAAATATGAGACTGGGAACTGCTACCAAATGTAGCTGTCCCCTATGGCTCTGCAGAACAGTAGAGTATTTTTGAAGAATTCCTATTTATTTCCACAAAATAAAGGATACAGATGAGATCTTCAAAACAGCATGCAAAGGAAAGATATAAAGCAAAAGCCCCAACAGTTCCCAGGGAAGGCAAGAATGAGAGTTCAACTTCAAACTGGAATTAGTATTCCTAGCGATAGGGAATACTGAGCATCTCACAGCAGCAACTGGGATGGGGCGTGAAACAGATACACTCAAATGGAGCAGTTTTTTGCCTAGATTTATAGCAAACTAATAAATTATATGATTCAAACAAGAAATAACAAGCCAAGGGATGCATTTAAAATAGGCATGACAGTGGTATGTGGTATTCTCTCTGAGGTTGTGACAGTTGGATGTCACAGAGATAAGATATTAAAGGTTATAAATATTTTAAAGAAAAGTGAAATCAATCTATATTAAACCTCTCATAATTAAGAAAAACATCCTTTTCCTGTTTTCTCTACATTGTCCTATGGTGTTTGTGTCTTCACGTTAAGACTACACGAGCATGTATGCAACCCTTTAATCTTTTTCTTCTCATTCTATTTTAGGTATTTATACATTAAAAATGTGTTTCTATAGAAATTTGCCAGGCATTGTACTTGGTTCAGAGGGTCATTTAAAAAACAGAGTATGTTTTCCATGTGCAGTATAAATAAATATACATAATTTAATATCAACTCACCTTTACCAGCAAAAAGGTATACAATATTCTGAAGGGGAAAACGTATCTATCATTATTTCTTACTTGTTTTCCCTTAGTGCCTGGGAGTCTTAGTCATAGACTAGAACCCAATTGTGCTAAGCGCAGTACAAAACACAGTGTCTCACATTAGATACATCACAGGGACCGTTCTGCCAGTACGACTGATAATGAGCTCTATCCAACCACATCTTAGTGGGAGGCGTCCCATCTCTGGAGAGCGGTGACTAGAGAAATATGTTGGTTAACCAAACAGGCAAGGTCTGTGAAGATAAGCTGAGAGAAGATTTCCATAGCATACTGATGAGTTTATATAACAGCCACAGTAAAAAGTTTTGGGGACTACAAAGAAAGGTTTTTGTATGGAGACAAGATGTCCCCTGCAGTACCAAGCACAGGTGTGTTCCTGTTCTCTGTGTTCTCCTGTTCTAGCAACCAGCAAGTGTGGAGGAGGGGACAACTACACTGGAATGCAGAGAAGCAAGGAAGGAGGGAAGAGGTGGACTGCCACTGTATGGGTAGAAGGACAGGAGGAGAAAAGGGAGCCTGTGGGGCTGGAGTTTGGCTAGGAGCAGAGAGGGACAAACACTGGCTAGGTGCATGTGAGCCTTTAATCACTAAAGCATGCTTCCTCTACAGAACCTGGAATTGAGCCTGGGGGTCCTGAGTCTCTAAATTCCCCAGCTGTCAGCAAATACCTGTGAAGCCCACTGGTAAAGTATCTGTCTCATCTTCTAATGACTGGTCCACCTGACCTGGGCGATCACTGCCTAATACAGCTATCATTTAGTCCATTAGCACAAATACCAGAAGTCTGAGCTGTGAATTTAAAGGTCCAAACCCTACTGATGACCCAAGCTGGTGAATATAGTTTCACATGATGGAATTTCTATTATTGTTTTTTTTTAAATTAGGAAACTACATTAGAAACATGACATTAAAAGAATATTAAGGTTGTGAAGTCAAGCGCTCAAATTTTAGAAACAAGGTTCCCTGTGAAAACTTAATTCAGCCTCCTGATATATATAAATATTATATAAATATGCACATTATGATAGTCTTTAATTACATGACCCCCTACTTTTTCCATAAGACCTCTTCCTCATTTGGTGTACAAGAAGGAGGTTTATCTCGAAATGAATCAGGATTGTATAGTCAGTGAGGCCGCTGTATGAATAAGGCAGGGAAGAGAGGATAGTCTCATAGTTAAGGAACTCAAATGTCACCCTAGAGAACTGTGTTCTATCCCTGCCTGTGCCACAGTGTTCTTGTGAGATGCTGGGCAAATCATTTAAATCAAAATTTTCACCGGTGACCACTAACTCTGCGTGTTTCTCATTTTACAGGTGCCCAGCATAAGACTCCTGGTCTAGAGGTGCAAAAAATTCTGAATGCTCGCAACTGCAACTGGAATCAACTGGAGCCATGTTTTGAACAAAAACTACTATGTAAATATTAAGTACTCTGGAAAATAGAGCCCTAGTTGTTTCAGACTGGCTACCTGAAATTAGTATACACATTTAACAGTTAATCTCTGAGTTTCAGTTGCCCAGCTGTAAATTGGAAATAATATTACACTGGAACCTCGCTATAGCCCAGGATTCCGGATCCATGCGCGGTCCCACACTAACGCAGGGGATGCGTTGCCATGGATCCCAATTTAAATTTGGGATCCATCCCAGCGACCGCGCTGTATGTGAACCCATACTATAGCGACGTGGGCTATAGCGAGGGTCCAGTCTATTACCTAATCTCACATGCGTACTGTGAAGATAAACTCATTATTCTTTGTGAATCACTCAGCTACTGTGGCCTGAGCACCAAACAAATGCCCATGAAGAAATGATTAATTTTTTATTCAGTGAAAAGCATGCATGGTGTGTGTTAAATAAAGCCTGGGGCCACACATTCAATGTGGAGGATAAAAAGAAATATTAAATAGCTGCTCATTCACTGACACAGGATACTTGTGGAGAAAAAAATAGTATGTGATAATGTAATTAAAGATTATCATTCAAAGTATATATGTGCATAGAGGCCAAATTGAAGTTGCCTGGAGAAATTTAATTCTGACATTTCCTATCTTTGCAGTGCTTGACTTTGCAACCTTAATATTCTTTTAACATAATTATTTTGGATGTCATAGCATGTCATTTAACCTCTCACGTTCTCTATTCATGAATTGCATTCGGTCCTGCAGAGGTACTCTTTCCTTAAGATACAGTTCGTCACCTTTATCAAACATAACTAAACATCTGAATGTTATATTCCCACCTCTTGATTGCAACAACCCAATGCCATTCAAGATCTATTGTATCGTTAAACCCATTATTCTTGAGGAAGCAGAAACAACAAAAGCAACTGATTAGCTGAATATGGGGGGGAAAAATCATATATAGTCCTCTTAAAATGCTTTAAGATGGATGCTGCAATTCATAATGCTCTTTATAATTTGTACAAGAACAAATGTAAATTGATTGTTAATATGAACTTTCATTGTTTTATTCTCAGTTAAAGGGTGTACATTTGCATACATGAGGCTTTTTCCATTAGTGAAAAAGAAAGTGGAACTAAGTTATGCTCCTTGCATAGCTATGTACTTTGACACTATCACATTAGGAGTTTAAAACCAAACTGAGTAGGCTGTAGAAACCCTGCCTTCTTTTCATCCTCTTGTCCTTTATCCCTTTTTTGGTCCTGTTCTCTTTCCCTGCAAGGTGACTAGTCAGATTTCATCTTTCTCCTCCTCCTCAAATGAGATGAAATTTTAAATAACCATAATTACTCCTTTCCTAGAGCCTCTCTCTTCATTGTCCTCTATTCCCTTCTCAGTTCATTCTTCATTGTTTATTCTCTTACCCTCTTCTGTAGCTTATCCTTTTTTAATCCTGATTAATGACGCCCTGTTTAAGTGCCCCTTTCTCTTTTTGTTCATTCAGTTCTTCCTGCCTCCTGTTATACTGGCTAAATCATTCTCCTTTTTCAAGTCCTTTGTTCCATTATCCTTCTGTACCTGCAGAGGGGAAAACAGCAGTGATTAAAACCCTTTAGATTCTTCTCCACCCAGTTCTACTTCTCCACTAAAATCGATTGCTGTGATAACATTGACGATTAATTTTTGTTTGTGAAGAGAAGCAGGTTTGAATAAATTGGAGGACTTTTGACAATATTTTGAGTTCCTCTGCTCTGTAAGTACTGGCAGAGTTAACAACATCTTAGAGAAAGAGAAATAATTTTACAGACCATTAGGGCTAGTGGGAAGCAGCAGGATCAGGATTTAATGAATACAGGATCAAAAGCATCTTAAAGAAAACCAGCCGCTGAAAACAAGAGCCAGGCTCATCAAGGAAAACAGGAGACGCTTCTAACAAGAAACAAAGCACTGACTCAAAGACATCAGGGAGTCATTTCCTCATAATGGCACATTTTAAAGTATGACTTCCTCTACTAAGAAATTAACTGATACTTTTCCAATAGGTGTAAAAATAGAACCATAAACTGACTGCCTGCAATTAAAATCTCAAAATCAGATTTTTCTCTAAAGGAGACCAGCGCTGTCTAACAAGATTAGCCCTCTCACAAATAAGGCTGCAGGTTCAAAACATAACACTAGTGCACTGGTTTGGGTATCCTGTGGTGTTCTGCAGCTAGGAAGGTGAATCCTGCCAAGCAGTAGTGCGCTCAGATCTGCGTGTGTGATTTGGTACAGGGATCCTGATATTACACTCCGACCTAAGAGAATGACTCTTGGCAGTAGTGTGTGTGTGTGTCTCATATCAGACTCAGAGAAGGAATCCTTTTGTTTTGTATTTTAAATGCATCTTTTGCACCTGAGACATAAGCAGTTCTGTTTATTGGAAAGTAAGCTGCTGCAGCCCACCACATACTGTAATATTTTGTCATTATATAATGCCTGTAATCAGATAATTTCAAAACACTTTAGAATCAGTTAATAAATCACAACAATCTTGCGAGACAGCTAATAATCCCATATTAGAGATGGGTAAACAAACAAGAGAGGTTACATGATTTGAGTCACAGAGCAAGTTGGTAGAAGACCTGAGAATAAAACCTAGGAATTGTGGCTCCCGGTCTCATGCATTAAAATAATGCTGATTATCTCTTCACATACATAAAACCTCACAACCACTTCTTCCTACATCTAGAGTCCAGATGAATGTCACCCATAAAATGTAATCTAGTGGTCTGTGTACTGGACCAAGTGCCAGAAACTCCTAAATTTTAAAGTAATCCTGAGTCTGCTAATGACTTGCTGAAGGGCTTTGACTAAGTTTCTAAATCTCTCAGTAATTCAACTTTAAAAGGATAATATTTAACTTCCTTCCTCATGGGACACTGAGGATTAGTTAATATTTATACAGCATTCTGAAAATATAAGAGCTAATTACTATCCATCTTCCTGTGAAGGAAACGTTGGAATACAGGAGCCCTTCTATCTTACTATCAACTATTCTCTTATGAATTTAATTTAGGGGACGGAGGGCTGTGGAAGAAAGCAGCCATCAGTTTCCTTTCCTCTGAAAAATCTAGTCTATAAAAGCTACAGGCTTGCTTGGGACAACCAGAATCTCAGCAGCTCTCTGTTATATCACAAATTGTGAGGACACTTACCAGATCTTGGTGCATTCAACCAGTACACTAAAGCTAATTACTCATCTTACCCAAAATTGTATGATTTAAGCTTTGTCTAGGGGTAAGAAAGGATCCTGCATTTCCAGAAGTATAGAGTGAACATCCTAATGAATGTTAGATTAAAAAAAGATCTATAAGTCTATGTTACTATTACCAACATTTCATAGTGAAACCACACATCATCAGTAATATCAAGATTCATTTTTAAAACCTTTACTTTAAAAAATAAATAACTGTATGCTAGGAGCAAGGAATGAGCCTATTATTGCTCAGGAATACACTGAAGCATTCCTTTGGGATTACATTTGGAAAATGAGTTGTGCAGATTTCCCCCGGCATAAGGAGAAGTGAATGAAATAACTTCCATTGTGTGTTTGACTGTTGCATAGATAAAAGCCTCATTAAGTCTCTCCAGTGATTGGAGATAGGTTTTGTTTAGAATGGTTTTGTTTGGTTTTGTAACAAAGATAGCAAATAGAGAAAATAATTAAATAACTGTTTTCATACCCTCCTAATCATCAGGAGCCTATGAGTTTTTAATTAGTGCTGCATTTTCAATAATTTTGTATCTGTATGTGTTACTGATTCTTTCCTGGATAGCATAGAGATAATTATAAGAATCCAGTTTTTCAGTCTCTTACAAAAGATATATTTAATCATGATGTAGAAACACTGGCAGCTTTCTCTGAGCCCAGTCTCCCTCTAATTATATTTCTACATTTTAGTAAATTGAAAGGGAAAATATAGGAACACAATTAAAACCAAAGAGGAAGTGAATATTAAAAAGCAGAAGCTGTTTAAGATTCTTACACACAACTGTTTCAAGGACATCAGTTTAATCAGCTTCACATCAAACCAAACATCTAAGGTACACAATGGCTATAGAAATAGCACCTCCAAAGCCATTTCTACATTAGCATTTGCTGCATCTTTTCATGCAGAAAAAACAATCTGTTTCATATCATTCAGATGATCACTGGGAATTTATACCCAACCCTTGTGCATTGGACGGTTCTGCACTCCCACATTCACACTAGTGTCAAAACTCCCATCAGTGCACCTCTTTTCACATTCTCAAGCTCTGAGCAATTACAACATCTGGGAACTGTCCAGCACTCTCACTACAGTGTCCTCTTTTCAATATGTGCATATTTACTTCCACACGCACAGCCACAGCAGAGGGCAGGACTGACCTAAGTTAACATTTCATATGAAGGATAGAGAGAATTCCATCTTTTTCATTATTCAATTGGATTTACATTTTCAATTATAAAGAAATTGATATTTCTAACTTGTTGGGAAACATGGATTCTTCATGTGGTCAAACATTTCCTAAGCTATATAAAAAGGAATACCTATCTAAAAGACACGGATAATCTTGAAAGTGTGAGAAATCCATGTCTGCTTGATTTAACCAGAAACCCTTGGATCCAAAGGCAGCTGCTCAATCAGGTGATTGAAAGGAACATCTTCATTAGCTTCCACTAGAAGTGAAAGAAGCAAGCTTTTGAGCTTACAAACAGCTCTTCTTTTGCTCTGTGTAAGCTTGTCTCTTTCACCATCAGAAGTTGGTCTAATAAAATATATTACCTCATCCATCTTGTCTCTCTACTATCTTGAGATCAGCATGGCCATAACAACACTGCAAGCAATTCACCAGAAGTAGTATTTTAGTCTTTCAGCACTCCCACTACCAGAAACTGAGATCATCACTAGAGACTCAGCATTTCTGGATATATTTGGAACAAAAGTCAGGTATCGGTCTAATGCAAGATGTAGATGATAAAACTGTATTCATTGTTATTGTTATTCAAGGTGCCTAGCTAAAAGATAGCTCCGTTCTACACATGCTGCAGTCACACTTTTGATGGAAGTGTAGACATACCCTATAATTAGATCTCATGCATCAGCCAGTCATCTGCAGGAATCAGAATGGACCTTCCCCCCGCAAACCCCACTACTCACTTGGCCAAATATATTTTGGGTTTCTTTTCCCCTCCTTCTTCTGAAGCATCTGATATTGAGCACAGCTGGGACAAAACACTAGATGAGGTGGAGCAGTGCTCTTTGGCGATACAGAAAATCCCCTTTCTTAGATGCTTGACAGAGGTGTCTTGGTCACATACTCAGGGTTATACGGATTGCCAGATTTAGGGTTTGTAAAGAATCTTCCACCAGAGAAAACTGACAAAGATCTTGGGGGAGGGGGTTTGCCTTCCTCAGCAGCCTGGACTATTGTTTATCTGCTAGGATCAACTGAGCACATCTCATTTAATTCCCTACCTCTGCAGAGGCCTTGGGCACTGGTGGTAGTTTGGTCTCCCCTGTTCTCCACATGGGGCATAGAACAGTTTAGACTCTTGAGAACTGAAATGAGTTGGTCTAACTAAAGTCATCAGGCTCAATATGGGAGTATTTGGATGATATTTAATGACCTATGATATGAAGGAAGTCAGATTAGATGATCTAATGGCTCCTTCTGACCTTAAACCCTAAGAAGGCCAGCAGTTTTTACTGGGCACGTAAAAGGTGGGACAAAGGGAAGGATTATAGTTATAAGAAAATAGTTCCTGGGGAAAAAAGTAAATGTGTCCTTTCCACAAGTTCTGAATGCTAACTGCAATCCCATGCCATTCAGAATGCAGTTTTACAGCCATTTCTTCATAACAAGCGGCATGACCTGCTGCTTTGTCACCTTGGGCAGGAGCTTGTAAAATATGAAACACAAACAAGACCCAAGGACCAATGATTACTTGGATGAGATCTCTGCAAGGAAAGGAAAGCCCAGCAGGAAATGATATAGTAGGTGACACGCTTCTGAGTTGGTACTGGACAAGTGTCATAGCATGATGCATGGGGCACAGTGTTGTTGGTGATCCCATCTTTCCGCTAAGATAAAATGCAAGTGCTCTGATAAATTTCTGTTTAATACAGAGCTGAAGTACTTTTAACTATGACAGGCATGTTAGCCATACAACTTGTTTTGTGGAAATACCTAATTATGCGTACAATTATGATTGGAAACAGAATTCCTTACTTATTGTTGCTAACAATCCATTTAGTCTCTGATAAGCAGCTGCTGTGTTCCAGTGCAGAAATACCTGCATTTCCGTGATAGAATGAACAACCCCCATTTAGAATAATCAAAAATGAGAACTTACAACATTGTAGACTCTGTCTTAGCTGGCTTTCAGCTTTCATCTAGCCGTTTGCTCCATTTACTCAGAAGTGGAATTTTTAAAACAACATCAGATAAGGAACTACATGTTTCAAAGAATGGAAAACAGGATACAAAAGTGTCTCCATCTGTAAGATTTCAATTCAAATCGAGCCTGGGTTGGTCACTGGAAGCCTTCCTTCTCCTTGCACAATGTCTCCCATCAAAAGCTTCCCTGCTTCCTTCCCTCATGTGATGCTACAACAGATTTCGAGCTGCATTGTGACAACTTATGAATACTCTACACTGGGGTTGTTTTCCATATGACTGTATTAGTTTACAGCTGGAGATTGTCTTAAAAAAATACACAGGTAGAAAGGAAAAGAATGGCTCAAGATAAGCTACCTCTCTGCAAATGCTTGAGTTGCTAACAGACAATGACAGGACCATTAGTTTTGACGGTTCTGCTGCCTCCCTAGTTAAATTAGAAAACTGGTGTGAACCAACTCAGGAAAAGGCAAAAGATCTAAAGTATGGGGCAGGTTTATAAAGGAACGCTGTCTGAAGAGGAGGATGGTAATCGTTCGGCAGGAACGGAGGGAGACACATGGACCTGCTGGGGATGGCTGAACAAGTCAGGCATGCCTGTGTTACCAGCAGCACACAGGGACACCTTTAGGGAAGCAGATAGAGGGTTGTTTTAAAATCCTTCTGTGCAGAGGTCTTGTTCCTGCTGCTCCAGTGAACGCCACTTGGCCATCTGGTCACCGTAGGCCGCTGGGCAGACTCCTGAAAGGAAGAACCACAGGTGCCTGAAGTCACCAGGGCTTGCTCGGTACACTGTGCGCGTGTAAACAGATCCTAAACCCTGCGCACCCAGTGAAACACTGCACGCACAAAAATTTGCACAGAAGAAATTTTTTGCACACATGGCCTGTCAAAAATTAGAGGGCACATTGTCTTGGTAAGCCAGGTCGATCTGCGGGGTACTACAGGCCGAAGGCTGCAAAAATTGGGAAACTCCCCCTGAGAGGGGAACGCAGGTGCCACTAGCCCGGTAACCATATTAGACACCTATCCTGAATGGAGCCCAGCAGCCTCCCTTCTCCTCAAGAGCCGCACCCCCAAATGGCAGCTTCCCCACACAACAGCCCCTCACCCCACCACTCTGCTCCTCCCACACGCCCCCCTACTCCTCTCACACACAGACCCCCCACCTCAGCCCGCCCTCTCCCTCAGGCCCATCTTTCCCGCCCTGGGGGTATCTACTCCCCTGAGCGCGCCCCCCCGCGCGCACGCGCACCACGTTCTCCTCGCCTCGGCCTCTACCGCCACGCTCCTGCTTCACTCGACGCCCTTCCCGCCTCCCCGCACGCTGCGCATGCTCAGTACGTCCTTCTCCTCACACACACACACACACCCCCTCTCCCCGAGCGTGGCGTCGTGGCGCTGAGGGGCGGCGTCGCGGCGAGGCCCGGATGTATCGGTTTGGGGCAGCATGAGGAGACCACAAGGGGACAGCACCACGGCGCGATCTCAGGTGAGGGGGGAGGGGAGACGGGGTGGCGGAGTGGGGGGAGACCCGAGGATCTCCACGGGGAGGTGTGGGGGGCACCACGCCCCCTGCCAGAGTCGTATTTAGGGCAGCCCCGAGCAGGGACCCCGTGGCTGGCTGGGAGTGAGAGATCCGCTCCGGACTGCCCCTCTTTCCATACTGGCTACTCAAATGGCACTGCGACGACGCCACCCTGCTGCTAAATAGTGAGCCATCTGAGTTCAGGGGAACCGAAGGAGAACGGCGCATGCGCCGCAGCGCTGCCAAACTATGAGCCTCTCAAGAGCCGAAACATCGGGGAGGGGCGGACGCATTTGTGGGGAGGAGGGCGCGCGCGCGCGCAACTCCCGTCGGAGGTGGGAAGGCGCGTGCGCAGGAACAGGAGGTGTCCGCCTGAGTCGGAGATGAGGCAGTATGCGCGCGCAACTCCCGTCGGAGGTGGGAAGGCGCGTGCGCAGGAACAGGAGGTGTCCGCCTGAGTCGGAGATGAGGCAGTATGCGCGCGCAGCTTCGGTTCGGGTGCCGGAGGAGGGACAGTCAGGGTCTCGCGCACGCGCACCTTGAAGGGAAGAACCAGGAGCAGCAACATCCTGCTGCTGCGTGTGCTCGGCGCCTGCGCAGTACGTCGCTGCAGGGACCTGCGGAATAATGAGCCTCTGCACCTGCGCAGGGAGCATTGGAGAAGGGAGACATGCTGCCAAATAGTGAGGTCTTGCTGCTTGTATGCTCACAGGGGGCTGGCTGCAGAAAGTGTGGGTAGGAGTCCTGGGGGGAGGGGTTTTATCCGCACCCGCTACACCTGTCTGGGCCAGGGCCCCTTTGACTCGCTACCCTGCTATAGAACAAAGCTGCCTACAGCAATAGGGGTAACTCACTGAAGAGAGGAGGTAAGAGTCCTGGGGAAGGGGGCCAATAGTTAAGCCAGTAAGGATAATGGCGAAGGGGGAACAAGCTGTTGAATCAGCAAGGAGTGAAGTGGAGGAGAGAGAGAACCAGCCACGTAAAAAAATAAGGATTGGGTGGCAAGACCAGTAGTTAGGAGGAAAATAGTTCGAGTTGGGAGAAGGGGAAGAAGGATTGGCATAAGGAAAGTGAGACCAGCAGCTAAACAAAGAGAATGTGTTGTGGGGGGTGGAAATGACCAATATTAACTAAACTAATAAGAATTGTGAGGAAAACAACTAAACCAGCAGGAAAGGTTAGTTTTTATATCTGCTTAGTACTGCATCATATAAGTATTGATAGTTCTCTTAGAATGTCCCAGGGCTGGGACTGTATTAGAGCATCATCATAGTTGATGAAGAGGCAACAGAGGTCCTTTTGCTCATGTTAAATATGTTTATAATATGAGTTGATTGCTAGATGTGTTGGTATTTGTTACTGGAATACATCGATTAGTGACGTATGCTTTTGCAAATGTAAAATAAATATCTGCATGGCTATGGGCCATGAGAGGGAAAGTGTATTTTTGTAAAAGGACAATTTCCTTTTTTAAATGTGTCACTTGATTGTGTCGTTGCATTTCTGTTATCAGAGTGTATTAGCTTTGATGTGATTTTTGTGATGTCGGAACATCATCATGGCTTATGAAAAGGAATGACTTTTTTGGTAAACTGTTTGGTGGTTTCTATGTGTTGGTCTGTGGTGGCTTGCTGTAAGAAGAGTGCGTTAGGACTGCAGATTTGTCACAGCATTTTTTTAATCAAAATCACACTGCAGTCATGGTAAATCTAGTACAGGTTATAGATTTAGGAGGAAATGGTGTCATAGTGTGGGGAGGTCAGGTCCTGTCCCTGGGTTGGGAGGTCCTTGGGGTGAGAGAAGGGGGAAGAGAGGTGGTTTTCGGATCTAGTCTGCCCTGTACTCAGCCCTCAGCAATGGCACTTGTCCTGCAGGACTGACCCAGCCTTCTGCTCCAGCCCTTTGACTCTCGCCACATTGTGCAGGCGGGGCTCTCCCCCATAACATGTTGCCCCCACCCTTCCTGGCCATGGTGCCACCGGATCACTTGCCCCAAGCTATGGCAGTAAACATGGTCAGGCTGTGGCCCAGGGTTAATTAAAGATACAAAGAAAAGTCACCAACAAACAGAAAAACTGAAGTGTCTGTGACAAACCTGCAGCCTTAATTATCAATATTCATGGTCATATGCTTTATGAAAATGAATAGTTTCCTCTGGAAAAGTTAAGCACAATATATGGGAGACTTGATTCTGTACTGGTGTAGATTATATATAGATATATTTTTTTAATTTTTACCAGGGTGTTAGGCCTGTAATGGCTTAGTTTGCTGATGTCACTTGCATCATTGTGGTTTATGGAATGAAGATATGTGGCTATGGTTTGGGGTGTTCCTTTAATCACTGGTATATCTAGAGGCCTCAAACTATGGCAGTGTCAGATGCATCACTGACAGCCTGTTACTAAATCAGAAATGATCAGTAATAAAAAATAGCCACACAATATAAGCCTTGATTTTACTACTGTAAAATCAGATGTATGGGCTTCAGGAACACTTACTCCTTATTCTGATAAAATTGATATTGAATAATCAACTCTTATAAACCACATATTTTACTCTTTGATATTTCTGTTACCACAGTGGTGATATATTTTTTAAAGCCATAATAGCAAGATGGTTTTGGCACCTTTTTTTAATATTACAATTATAGTAAATTTCTACATTTCTTGTAAACGATCAGGCAAGTTCCTGTGTAGTCAGTGTAGTCAGCAGTAGCCCTCTTCTATAGCTGGAGCTTTCTGTAGGATGTCATCGCACTTATATAATGGAACTTCATCTTCAGATTGTGGTGGGAACTGTACTTGGGTCACTTTTTTGTTTTGAAACTGTTTCTATGGGTGGTACTGTATCATTGCTGATCCCTCATGTTACGGTTGGTCAGTGTCAACAATGGGAACACTTACAAAAAAGTCCTACTAGTTCAGTTGAACGGGTGTTAGAACTGGTCCATGATCTAATGTATATAAGGCTTTGCCCATCGGAGGCTTTTTTTACTATTGTGTCAGTTAGACCTGCTGAAAAGTAAAAACCATTCCAGCTACCAGAACCATCCCTAGATTAGTTTTTCATGAAGTCAACTAACACAGTGTTAAAACTAGTGGAATTTGGGGCGGAGTGGGGATAGGAATGTACATTTGTGTAGCATAGCCCAGGCTTCAGATGTACAATGTTAGATTTGTTGTGGACTGTGTGTCTGCCTCTATGAATTTTCTAGATCCAAACACAATGTACAATTGGAGGGACTTAGCAGCTTTATTCTTGGTATTCACCCTTCTGTTTAGTATTTGGCTCATGTGACTTGCCATTCCACTGCCTCACACATGTTCTCAACCTGTACACTTCAAACTCTCTGGTTCAGTTCTTCTTGGGTGTTTTATTTCTGTAAAAGTTTGACCTAGGGATGGCAAAAGGTGTATTTAGCAGTGTTAATCTTTGCTTGGAAGAGTGATAGAAGGCTCAAAATGGCTAGGTTTAAATTGGTGTGTTTGGAAATGTGTGCTGATGAAGATCTGCACAGGTTCCCCCCTGGCCTTTGGGCTTAGTTCTGTGCACAATTGAAGTGTTACATAAGATCCTGCTGTAATGCTCCAGCCTTTTACTGCTGCTTGCTATTCAGCATGAGAAGGGAATCTGACAGAAGTTTTTTATTTATAATAGAAATGATTTATGTACTCAGTTTCTGATGCATTGCTTGCTGCTTTCTAATTCAGAATCTTGCAGGATGCTGCTGGGTTCTAGCATGAACAGTGTACTCGAGACTTATTAATGCATCATATATCCCAAATTCTAAAGACACATGACAGTGCAGAAGGATAACATAAGATTAAAAATACTCAAGTCTGGGTTTAAACTATGCCCTTTGTTGATAAGGCAATTTTAGTCTTCTATTTCAGAAACTCATCTCCTGAGATTTAGCAGAGGTTGTTTCCTCTTCTTGGTTTCACATTCTTATTGCTTGCCTTGTACTGAACTCTGGGATTGGGGGTGGAAGAAAGAGAGTGTTCTGTAAACCTAACTTTTTGTGCTGGTGATATGACTCATATTCAAGAAAATACATCGCAGACACTAAATGTGCCATTTACTTTATTTATTTTTTACAAATTTATAGGACAAAAAGGATGCAGAACCACTGACTGTGTAGCAAATGCCCAGGAAAGACTTGGGAGTGCATTTTTTACACTGTGAGTAAATTCTGTTGCTGATTACAGGAGTTGCATAGCTGCATTCTGTGTGGCAGAGCTGGTCTTGCTGCTTTGGGAGTGTTGGATTAATAAAGAAGCTAGCAGCACAGAAGGAATTAAACATTCAAACAATAACCCTTGACGGGACATATTGTTTGGAAGGGGCTAACAAAATATTGCTAGCTGCAATGCTGCCTACGAATGTAGAAACAAGTACTAGAATTTGTGTAATTTTCTGTAGACAGTGTTATTTCTTCTTAGCCTGTAATGTATATCATATTCTGTCCATTACACAGTACGGTTATAGTTACTTCAAATGACATTTGTAATAAACCCAGTGTGTACATGGTTGGTGTTTGACTATTATTTTTTGGTATAGAAAAGGCTGAATTAATTTGACCTACTGTATTTGGCATGGTCCATCTAAAGTAATTTCCAGTGCTCTTTTTACAATACTCCAGCTTTCTCTAATAACAAAAAATCCTTTTATGTAGATATTATGTATGCAGACATTGGGAGACTAGACTACAGAATAAAAGCAGAATATATACACTTGCTCACCAATATTTTGGAATCTCATTATTCACTAAATTGCACTTTGTCTGAAATATGGTAGAATCTGAAAAAGACTGAATTCTTGCAACTATTACACTTTCAGGAGCTCAGATGTCATCAAAGGTATAAATTATTTAAATTATGACATGGTATTTGAAAGTATGGTCTACTTAAAAAAAGACACTGAGTTTGGGTCAACCCATCATACATTCTTCACTGTTGGGGTTGGTACAGCTAAAATTGACAGCTATACTGCTAGAGGATCAGACCTCTCTGAAAATCCACAATAGATGTCTTCTATCAAATCTGAAACAAACTCCCACTGGCAACATCTACACCAGTTTTTTTTCAACCTGCGGGCTGCTTGTGGCCCAATCAGCACACAGCTATGACCCATGTGACATTCTCAGGGCCATACAGGTAGTATATATAATATACGGATGCGGTCCACTTAACACAGAGAGAGCTGGATATGCTGCCCACAGTGGGAATTAGGCTGAGAACCACTGATCTACACAAATAAACAGGCTCTTGCAGATAAGGTGGTGAGACAGACCAGGTGTAATGGTCTTTAGCACTTGTCATTTAAACATTGAAAAACCATTTTATCTTCCAGCAGAGTCAGAGAGATAAGGAAGAGTTATACCATCTTAGAAACAAAGCTATAATAACAAGTTAACTGTAAACCAGTGTATTTTGAGCTGAGCCTCCCCTGCCCCGTTTGAGTTACAAGTTTGGTTGCAAACCTCCTTCCCCCAACCCAGCACAACCAAAAATAAACATGTACAGTTGGGTGGTGAGTTAGGGGGATGGAAGTGGTGCTCCCTCTCTGAGCCCCCCTAGAGGACACGCCCCACAGTTTGGAAATCTCTGCCTAAGTCAAACCCAAGAAGAGAACCACTTGTGGGTTAAATGTTGCTACCCCAGAGTTCTGTCTCTTCTGTTTCAGGACTGCATTACATGACACAGTAGTCTGGGTTTTCACCATCTAAGTTTACACTGTGTATAAAGTGTCATATCTCAAGCAGTTTTGCATAATAATTTAATCAGTATCAATCAGGCAGGTAAAGGGGTTTTTAGAATCCATTGTTTACAAAAATCTGAAAACTGTATTGCGGTTTTTAGTTTGAATTTGCCTTCCATTTTTCACACTAGCTATTAAGTGTCTGTCCTTACATTCTGAAATATCTTCCACTGGGCAGAGAATCTTGTCTACTTTTTCTAGGTATGAGGAGCATAGTCAGTCAGTACAAGTGTTTGGAAGTCCAAAGATTTGGTTGGAGTCTTGCTGGTAAAATTATGTATTTGCTCTCCTTCAGGCAAGATTGCAGTGCATTTCTATGCACATTAAATTTCCAACTCAGAATGAAATGACATCCATTCAATTTACATTACTTTAATTTTTAATTTTCTTAATTATAAAGGTAAGTTCTAACCTAATCTCTTGAATAAAAGCATTTTAAAGTAACCTTAATTCTCGTGACTGCTCCTTTAAAAGGCAAATAGAACGTTCAGAGTATTTTGAGACCATTTATGATGGACTTGCCCACTCTTATCCAGAGAGCAGGAAGAGAGTTACAAGTCCTACTGCAGCTGATAGCTAATTGAGACTTTTCTTTTAACCTATGTTTAACCCGATGTTCACGGTTGTAATATCTAGTCTCCACATCGCATGTATGTGGTTAGCAGACATCTGGTGTCTCTAGTTCTCAAGTTCTATATAATATGCAACATGGGTGTATAACATTGGGACTCAGTGAGGTGTGAAAGAGAAGTAGGAAGATGGCATAGAAAAGGAAAAATTAATTCTGGTTTCTGTTTGAGAATGATGGAGAAATGGACTTTGAAGGCTTAAAAAAAGAGCAAGGTGGATTGATAAGGGGATAAGATCCTTTTTTCTTACGCCTAGCCTCAAAAGATTGTGTCACCCTTCCCCACCCAAAAAGAATCTGACTAAAAGAATATCACAGTGATCTCCATGCTGCCCTTTTCGTTTTAGAAAAGTGAACTGAATTCTTTCTGCAGGCAAAATCTTAAATATATTTTAAAATAAAAATAGCTGGAAAATCAGTTCCCCATAATTTAAATCTTGGCAGGTAAGTCAAGTCCCTTACAGTTTTCTTTCCCTTCTACGAGTGATAATATCATTAATACCAAATGTAGTACCAAATGCTGCTTTAAATGTTGTTAATATAAACAGTTGCAGGTGAAATACAATAGTTTCTCTTGTGAACTATTCTCTTGAAACTATCTAAAAACACTTTAAAGTAATACACACAGAGCTTATACTTCCTGAAGTTAATTCTTACCTTTGTCAAGCCAGCTGGACACAAAGTTGCCTGATTAGTATCTGAAAACTTGGATATATGTGAATGCCATAATTCTGTGTCAGCTGCAGGGGTCTTAACTCAGTTTTGAAATGTGATTATACATATAAACTTGTACACTGGGCATTATTCCCTAAGATCTGGTTAGGAAAAATTCATCTTTTATTTTTTATTTTTAGCAAACATGGGCGTACTTACATTTGTTGTGTAAGAAAGCAAGACTGCTGATTTGAACTAAATTCAGGAAGTTTTGCTGTGGAAAGCACTGGCCAATTTGATATTTTTTTATTTTTGGGTCTGATAAGGTCACACACAAAAAAGTACATGCAATCTGGGAGGGTGCACCCCCCGCATCCTTAGAGAGGAACTCTTATGTCCTGTAAAGCAGAAGGGCCAACAAAGTGCTAGCTGATGTCAGAGTTCTGCAATTTGCTAAGCATAATTTTCAGTCCCTAAAAAGCTCTGAATGCTTTTGATTAATGTAACGTTGAGGGATTTTCAATGGCAGGAGTTTGTTGGGCGTCTTGAAGGCTGATGTGTGGCTGAAGGTGGTGATCTTGCAAGAGAGGTTTTGGAACAATATACCAGAACCAGAGGAAGAGGCTGCTGCTGCCTGTATGTTTCCAGGTAGAGCGGCCTACCCACCAACTTGAGGAATATGGTGGTAGAAATATGCTCTGTGGGAAACGAGTATCCTGGGCAATTTATGGACTTATATCTTTATTAACAAGATTTTTGTTATAAGCTTATATGTAATATCTCAAAGTGGGAAGTAATGAATGTGTGTACTCTGACCACACTTGATAATTAACAGCTAATGTCTTTAAAACTTAATTAGAAACCATAATAGCATTTTGAAGATACTGTTAAATGTCTGAGCCAATGTTACGCAGAATATAACAGCCCAACCCAACCCCTTTAACAGGAGATTGGATCGTTCAAAAATTAATAAACAGGATTCTCGTTTTTAATTGACTGCCCTTTTAAGAGGTGGATTGATATCTTGGCATCCAAAGGCTCAGTGACATTTGCTTAACAAGAGAAGAGAAACAGTCTGAGAATAGTTTGTGCGTGTGCGAGAGGAAGAGAATGTAACTAGAGAGCATGTCAAACAGGAGACAGAAGTGAAATTGTCTCTATTTAAAAGCCCTTATGGTCTGATCTCAGATATTGTGAGGAAAACTAAATTGTGGGAAGGAAACAATTTTGAAAAGATTCTAGGAGAAGGAGCCATTTTTCTGGGAGTGTTAAAGATTCAAGTGGATGAGAGTAGAATACCTGGTAAAAACAAAATAGTGAGTTAGCCACTGAAATTCTGAGATGTTCGAGTTGAAACTTTTTTTGCTTGCACCATTCTTTAGGGTTTGATTTCTTTTACTCATTTATTTGTGAGAGTAATGATTATGGCTTTTATTTCCTGCTACGGTTTAGCCCAACAAAACAAACATCTTCAGTTAAGATTTCATCCTTCACTTTTGCCTTCTTGTTCTTAGGTATAGAAGAGGAGCTCAGAAGATTAGTTGTGATACATACCGGAGTGAAATTTACCTTTGCACCATTAAGAGCCTGAATTATTAAAAACATTATGTTCCGGTCAGAACTTCCTCCAGTCTGGTTTATACCTAGAATGCCTGAATTTTAAATTAATAATGGTCTTTGTATGTTTTACTGGCTTTGGGCATTGCAGTTTTGCTATATATTTGCTCTTATTGGTGGTTAAAGGCTTTTGTGTTTTATGTGCAGGGTTTCTTATGGCTTGGATTCCAAATATGATTTCTACTTTCTGCTTGATCTCAGTTAAGGGTATATGTCATCTCCCCAAGACAAGGACTCAGTATTTTAATTCAGGTTTACAGGAATTCTTCTGGGAGCCAGATGTCTCACTCATCGTTAATTTCAGTAGAATCTTTCTCCAGTTTTTTAATCTCATTCTTTTTTATGTGATTTTTCACTTTATAATAGTTTACTATTTGATGATGATAATTTCCTTCTCCTTGCTATATAAAATGAGACTGGCTTCTCCACTTCTAGCTGAAGAAGCCATTGACCCTGTGATTTTACTGGCCTTGGTTGTCCTGTGTTGTAGCATAAAATGCTTCTCAGAGATGCATTGGACATGGGTTACTTAAAAATCTGAACACATTCTTTATTGGACTAATACATAATCAAATGCTATAATACTTTGGGCCAGTATGAGTCATTCCTGTGCTAGGTTTCGGAGTGGTACCTGTATTAGTCTGTATCACAAAAACAACAAGGAGTCCTTGTGGTACCTTAGAGACTAACAAATTTATTTGGGCATAAGCTTTCGTGGGCTAAAGCCCATTTTATCAGATGCATGGAGTGAAAAATACAGTAAGCAGTATATCTATTATAGCACATGAAAAGATGGGAGTTGCCTTATCAAGTGTGTGTGGTGGGAGGAGTCAGTGCTAACGAGGCCAATTCAGTTAAGGGGGAAGTGGCGTATTCTCAACAGTTGACAAGAAGGCGTGAGTATCAATAGAGGGAAAATTACTTTTTGTAGTGACCCATCTACTCCCAGTCTTTATTCAGACCTAATTTGATGGTGTCCAGTTTGCAAATGAATTTTAGTTCTGTAGTTCATTGTTTGTCTCTTTTTGAAGTTCTTTTTCTGTTATTGAGTGTCCATGGAGATTGAACTGCTCTTCTATTGGTTTTTGAATGTTACAATTCTTGATATCTGATTTGTGTCCATTCATTCTTTTGCGTAGAGACTGTCTGGTTTGGCCAATGTATATGGCAGAGGGGCATTGCTGACACATGGTGGCATATATCACATTGGTAGATGTGCAGGTGAACAAGCCCTTGATGATGTTCCGTGACTGATCACACTTCCCAGTTCCAGACTTAAAAGTTGCGATAAAATTGGTTTTGTGGACTGTTCTATTTTTCTACTACTTCATGCAGTTATCTTGTTTGGTGCTTGTTTGAGAGAAGACTTGAGCTCCTGCAGATTGTTTAGCAGACACTTGAATATTTCTCTAGTTTGTACTCTAATAATAATATTTGTCAGATGTTGATCAACTGCCCGAAGCCTGCTTAAATAGAAGATGTATTGGAAATTAACAGTAGTTAGGTTTTTTTCCCCTAAATATTATAGACTTAATCTGCCTAACATCAGTAAGCTTTTGAAAACTCCTTTGTTAATAGAGTTTCATAGATCCCAAAGTTATGACGTTGCAAGTGAAACAAGTGGCTTTAAAATTACTCCTCTTTACAAAATTATTGTCAGGGGAAAAATTTATAACTGAATTATTAACTTCTAAAAGAGGCTGCTATTGGAAACATCAATGTAGTCTGAAGATCTGACTCTTTTGTGTTCATATCGCACCTGGGATAAAAGTGGGAAAGACTTTTTTTCTGTACTACATATAAGACTTGCCACAAAATTTTAGGGGAGTGGTAGAACAATGCAGTAGCAGAAGGTAAACATCAAATTCTCTTACTATGCAGCTTTAGTGTCTCGATTGCATCTGAGCACCTCCCAAGCATTTAAAAAGAAAAATAATCTATCTTCCTATTTTGTGGGGGGAAATAGCTCAGTTAGTTTATATGACTTTTTTTCTATTTTGTGTGTGGGAAAAATTTTAAAGGAAAGCCACATCAAATAAATTAGTTTTAAGTTTAGTTCTAAAAATGGTCAGGTTCATGGTCATTCTTCCTCTGGAATAAGTTCGTGTATCTCCGCCTCTGTAAATTCTGTCACCAACACTCACAAGCCTCCACTCCATTGTGGTGAAATGTAGCTGTTGGGATTTCTTGGGTAACAGAAGCCAGTCCCAGGAAGGACTTTGAATACTGGGACAGAGACCTTGAACTGGATTCTTAACTGGAAGCCCATGCAGGGGGCAGAGCTGTGGGGTGATATGTTAACAGAGAGTTGTGTTCTCATTTTGGACTATTGGATTTTTTTATTGTGTTTTTCTTCATTCCTAGCTATCACTTTTAGTACTCTATTCTGAAGATCTTGAATGCCTGCTGCATCGTTGCCAGGTCTGTGTATGATTAGAAGTGATGCACTTTTCTAGCTCTCTACAACCAGTAGCATAAAGGAAACCAGAAAAAGCCAAAGGCTGTGACTTAATTTAACAATAGAACAAAAGCCCTTGCTGGCAGGATTGTTATAAGGAGGCAGGTTCCTTCTTCCTACCATCAAACTCCTCAGTCTTGCCTTAGGGTATGGTTACACTTACAAGATTATAGCGCTATAGGTTATAGCGGTCCCCTTATACAGGAATATGTATAACGCTATTGTATGTCCACACTCAGATGCTCCTGCGGTATAGCATGGCCACATTTGGGGCACTTAATGCGGCATTAAGAGCAGCGCATTAGGGCAGGTATCCCAGCATTCAGCTGGGTGCAACGTGCTTTTTAAACGAGGAGGGTGAGGGGGGACGCGTTGTGTGTATGCGGAGGGAGAGAGACAGTGGTTTTTCCGTTTTTCTGAAAGCCTGTCAGTGAGCCTCCGTTCACAGAAGGCTTTGTTTTCACACAGGCTCCCTCCTTAAACATTTGCATTGCTTATCTGCCGAGTTAAGAAAGAAACTCTAAAGAGGTACTTCCGCATTCCTCCAGCCGAGTTCAAAACAAAGGGAAGAGACGTCAATTGCCTTAAATGGCTCTAGGCATCTCCAGAGATCACTTGTAGCGCAGTGGGTGTCCACATTCTTGCTGTGGCGCTACAGCAGCTGCGCTACAGCCCTTATTCCCCATGCGGAGGTGGATTAACAATAGCGCTATAACTCAGCAGTTATAGCGCTCTACGTGCCTTGCCAGTGTGGACGGGGAGGAGGTTATAGCGCTCGTGGGGGCTTTATAGCGCTATAAAGTGCCAGTGTAACCATGGCCTTAGTTTAGTTTGTCATCTGCTGTTTGCCAGTTGTGGTTTTAGTTAAACACTGTGGAAGCTAAGCTGTGGTGCTGTTTTGTTTGGCGTAAAGGAAATATGGATTTGGTCTTGTCTGCATACTGCTGGCACTCCAGCCTATGATCCCTCACCAGTTCTAATGAATTCGTGTGAATTTTGAGAATTGAGCTTTTTGGGACTCTGCAGATGGGTGCTTTTAAGGAAGAGGAACAGTTAATAGAAAAATCTGATACCTTTTTTTAAAAAGGTATTTTAGCATGTGAAAGCAGAATAGGCTGCAAGTCTTTAGGGCTTTCCAAGGAAACCCAGATTTGGATTCAGTCTTGATGATATTCTGGTAAAAAATCCTCTTTGCCTTCCTGTGCTCTCTCAATAAAAAAAATAATTGTGTGTGTCCAGACTAGGTGGAGGCAAGAATTTAATGCAATGTATTTAACCAAATTAAATGTGCTTGTTGCAGATTTTATTTTATGCATTTTAGTCATGCAGCTTCCAGACTCTCCTTTTACTTCAGTAACTCAGCAGGCTAGTTAATAAAGGGCGGAAGCTTCTATTGCACACTATGCTAGGGATTATTATAGAACAAGGTGTCTATCCAATGCTTTTAAAGTACCATGTTTATTAGGTAAAGTTTTGTTGCATTTTTTAAATATGAATCCTCCCAACTCCCTAGGGTCCCCCTATGCACACAAAAAGAGAAAATCCTAATTAAAACCTAGGGAGTTCAAAGCAGGTGGGTTGTTCATTTACAGAACAGTTCTGGGTTTTTTCACAACCCTGTACATTAGCTGAGTAAATTCTACTGACTCATCATGGTAGTTGTAGGTTGGGAACTTCACCAGTGTATAAAGAAGGTGTGTGGGTGGGTAGGTGTGTGTTGGGGACAGGAACCTTAAAGCGCTGCCATGGCAAAAGAACCTTAAAGCGCTGCTGCCACAGCGCTTTAACATCCCTGCCCTTTTTGCCTCCCTTGTCAGGGGGCCCTGCCAGTACAGATCCTACCAGCAGGACCACCGATTGGGTGGGGGAAAGGGTCTGTACCAGCAGGGCCCCCAACAGGGGAGGCAGCGGCAGTGCTTTAATGTGGGGTGAATACTGGCCAAAATGGATTCTTACCGTTATGCCGTATCGGCCCATTTTCACCCCGGAATAGTGCTGATAGCTCAAGCTGCAGTCACATCTTAGATGCTGCATAGACATCCTAACGTGCTTCTGTCTAAAGGTGTTGAAAAGAGGGGGATGGTGTGACTTCTTGTTCTGTTTTCACTCTAAGTAAAATGCCCTGCAAGTTCTAATGGAATTGCACTTTTCTTTTTGCGGGGCCAGGTAGGGTGAAGACGACATAACTATTTCTTTCACTGAATTGTGAAATCCTGTTTAATCTTCAAACTGGCGATGTCAAGGGTGCCGAGTCCTCCTCCTCCGGCAGAAATGTCGAGTGGACCTGTAGCAGAAAGCTGGTGCTACACTCAGGTAAATTCACAGTTTAAGATTACACCATACAGAAAGAAGCTTTGTGATCTAGACAAATTTAGACTCAGGTTTTCAGAGGTAAAAGTCTAATTATCAACTATCTAAACCAATGCAACTAGGACTACATCAGATTTTAGTTACAAATATTTAAACTGCTCCATCTCTAAACTCACTGGTTTTTCTTGTGGATCTGCCTATGAATGGAAGCAGCATGGGCTGAGTCAGGTCAGAGGGAAGCTAATTTCACTTAATCTTCCTTCCTGTCTCACTTTTATGTAACTTCCTGAAGTAGGCAGAAAAAGTTGTGATGGTCCATTTTGGACATGCAGCTATTATAGAATTAGATTAATTTTTGTTTCCCAGATTTATTTTATACATACACAAGATGATGTCAAGTGCCTTGGCAAAACCCTTCATAGGTTCCTGTGCAGTGCAGACATGGCTATGGGCAGATCTTAATGCTGTCCTTGGATTAGTAACATAGTGATGAGATTATTTCATTTCTTCCCCTCTACCTGCTCATTGTGCACAATCACGACCCTGAATTGCTTCCTTGTTTTGAATCTTCAGATTAAGGTGGTAAAGTTTTCGTACATGTGGACCATAAACAATTTCAGCTTCTGCCGGGAGGAGATGGGTGAGGTCATCAAAAGCTCAACCTTTTCATCAGGAGCCAATGATAAACTGAAATGGTAAGACACATAGCAGAAGTTACTCACCCAGTATACACAGACTGGAGAAATAAGTTAATGCCCTTAGCACACTGGGATACATCAAGGGAACCTGAACTGCAGAGAGGTCCTGGTTCCCTTGTGCACACACAACATACACTCAGGGAAAAGAGAATGTTGCCTTGCCAGTGTTTGGGGGCATATAACACAGACATCAGGATCTATCTTTGTAGTTTATGGTCTTTATTCTTTGCCAGTGGACACCATTAATAAGTATGTAGCCCTTTCATGATTTTGAATTGATTGTCTTGTAGACAGATTCATATTTCTGGACCTACCTAAGTGCCCCTATAAGATTAATAATCTAGAAGAAATATCAGTGTTCTTGTTTTGTTTACCTTAGTCAATTATCAGTGTAGCAGAACTTGTTTGCTATACACTTTATTGTGTAAACTTTATAATGCTCTTCTGTTGAAAGCTGTGAATGCCTTGCCAGAAAACTGTTCCTAACATCTCATGTGGATGTCTATTTGTACAGGTGTTTGCGTGTGAACCCTAAGGGCTTGGATGAAGAAAGTAAAGATTACCTGTCCCTTTACCTGTTATTGGTTAGCTGTCCAAAGAGTGAAGTTCGTGCGAAGTTCAAATTCTCCATCCTCAATGCTAAAGGAGAAGAAACAAAAGCAATGGGTATGTGTAGCTTTTATCTGTTTGAGTCACTTACTTGTGTTCTATGTTTGTTCATGCTAACCACGCGTTAGCATTTGTTTGAATCAACATATCTGTCTTTCAGAGAGCCAGCGAGCATATCGATTTGTACAGGGCAAGGACTGGGGATTCAAGAAGTTCATTAGAAGAGACTTTCTCTTGGATGAGGCCAATGGACTTCTTCCAGATGACAAACTCACTCTCTTCTGTGAGGCAAGTCTCTCTTTTCAGCTGAAATGGTAGCAATTCTATTGGCTTCAGATACTTACAACTCTCTCTCAGGATTGGTTGGTTTTTAAGGAGTCACAGGCGAACCCCCTGTGTGAGGAGGAGTGTTGGCTATGTTTACAGTGCTGTATGGATTTTTTTATTTAATTTTTTTAAAATTTGTGACTGACTACAATATTGCCACTTTATTTTTGGTTGCTGTGTTTCTGAGGTCACCTGCAGAGGTAAAGGACAACCAAACACATTCAGATGCTCCTTGTCATTCCAGTTCTGGTTCTATGTCTACAACACATGATTTGACACTCACTGGAATAGTAATCAACTCGGGGGCTTTTTGGTCCCAAAAACTTGATAATGTAAATGGATCCATGAAGAAATTTGGTGATGGAATAGACATAATGTGAAAATTCTTAAACTTACGCAGCAGGCATCACTCTTGCAATAGGAAAGATTTCTTTATAGCAATGTGTAGTTTTTGGCTTTTGATTCTTAAATATATACCTTGTTTGGGCACCTAAGAACTTAGTCTCCTCTACAAAGAGTGTCATAGCGTAAAATCTCTTACACCAGTCTAAGTCGAAGGGAGAACTTCAGCTAATGACTGATTTATTGCCCAGTTCTGTGGGAAAATGTTTAAACAGATAGCTACGCAGGAATAATATTCTGAAGGGCTGTCCCTATGAGACAAATCCAATGTTCATACTGACCAGAGATTCCTCTTGTGAGTTAGAGTACATCTGAATTAAAAACAGGAACAGTTTGGGACTGTAGTGGAGCAAGAACTGCGCGCGCACACACATCTTGAAATTGAAAGATGTAGCTATCCATTTCGGAGTTCAAGAACAAGTCACATGGATAGCATGTACCTCTGGAAGGACACAGCAGTGGTAATTTATGCAAGCTGTCAGGAAAGCATTGAACAGCTCCTAGATTGATCATGAATGGCTTAAAATTTTGCTTTATGTCCAAAGGGACATACTCTTCCAGAGCCTTTGCTTGCAACACCAGACAAGTAATCTTTTGCTGTTG
>ML677404.1:5452037-5550928 GCA_007922305.1 Dermatemys mawii | reverse complement strand
TCAGCAAAAATGTTTCCCATCCAGAAGCTCTCTAAGGAATTAGGAACACTTGATGTTGAGAAACTATTGTGTGGGGGCTGAGTGGTATGTAGGGTTTTCAGATTTTTTAGTTTCGGCGTGGGGGGCACCTTCTGTTTCGTTAGCTTTTCTAAAAAGTCCCCACTCCTTTTGTTCATCTCTAACTCTGACCCCTGATATCAACTTGTTGAGAATGTAGTTGGGGAGGAGAATAATGGTCCTTGTCTAGCATTTTCAATTCACACCCCCTTTGCTTATCAGTTTGGAGATTCTCTGAGCTGTCTGCAAGTGGTGTTTTCACTCTCCATCTCCCGACCTTTTGCTGTTAAATCACTCTCTAATTCCAGGAAAATAACAGAGGAGTAATACTTGCAGTCTGGAGAGAATGGATGGTTTAGCCTTTCCTTGATGAGTCCTTTGGTAATTCTTGCCAGATAACTTATTTTCTTCATTCCTGGAAGGAATTCACTATGCAGATATCTGGAAAATCTTATTTGACTGATTCAAAGTCAGAATTCTGGATCCTGAGTATTCATTGCTGAGCTCAGATTTGGAATTCCTCCTGCATGAGTCTGAGAAGGGCCTCAGTCATAGCTCTTTGTTCTTGAAGTCCTCTTTTTAACAGGTGCAAGAAGACAGTTTATGTACTGAGGTGTCTGCTACTTCCTGAAAGCTGTCAAGAAACTTAGTCCAGCCATCAGATCCTGTAGCCAATTGGCCCTTAATTTGGACCTAAAGCATTGATGTAACCTCTCTTTTGAGTTATCAAGGAAGGTCTCCCTCTATTTCCTTAAAGCTGGTTCCTTGAGTCTATAACGCTTGTCAGGAGGATACAAGAATTGAGGGTCTTTTTCTTGTACAGTACTTTGTCAAGGAAAAACTGAAAAAAGGTTTATTAAGGCATCTCCCACATTCACTCCAAAAGGTTAATCTCCCTTTCTTCTTTAATCAAGAAGCTTCCTTTCTTTGAGGTCCATCTTCACTTGTCAGATATTGCTAGGGTTCTGAAATTTACCTTGGACAGGAGAGAAAAAGTACAGCAGCAGCCAGCCAAGTTTCACTTGTGCTGTCCCTATCAGTGTTCCTCAATTTTACAGGGTTATGGGGTGAAAGTAATTTAATCTCCATGGTCCATTCAGTCTTTGCCCTATCTGAATCTGCCCAAAAAGGTGTCATTTGTCATCTTGCCCTATGGATTCCTGCCCACGAGGAACTGGAAAGATATCAGTAAGGTTAAGATTTTATCACGATCACTTTTACTAAAAGTCACAGGTCATGGGCAATAAACAAAAATTTGCAGAAGCCCGTGACTTGCCTGTGCCTTTTACTAAAATTGGGGGGTGGAGGGGGAGGCTACCAGTACCATGGTCCCCGCAGCTGCTGCTAGGAGCTCCGGAGTAACCGTTGCCCAAGGGCATGGAGCTGAAGTAGAAAATGTCATTGAGGTCTCTGAAAGTCACAGAAGCCATGACCTCTCTGACAAAACCTTATCCTTAGACGTCACCAACTCATTTCACATAGACTTCCACAGCCACCCCATGGTAGCTACTTTTGGATGCTACCTAACTTGACTGGAATTAGAGCTAGTGACCAGGGATCCACTCCAAATCCGCTGAGTTCTCCAATCCCCTCACCTTTTCATAATAGTTGTAACTATTTTTCTTACCCAGGATGGAAATTCATTGCTTGTAGATGTGTATCATTGTAAAAGAAGTAGAGGTGCTAAACTTTGCAAGAGGTTGAAATACTGGAGCTGAACCAGAGGCAGCAATGGTGGAAAAATCTCTAGGTTAGACAACTCATCAGGTGCACAGAATATATCTTATGTTGGTCAGACTCTTGTTATGAGCTCTGTGGATCAAGTGCTAGATTATAGAAGATGTTTGTACATCTACGACTTTTCCTGAGGATCGCTATCTCTGACGGCTGCTTGTAGCATCGTCTGTGAAGAAACTTATAAGAACATAAGAATGGCCATGTTGGGTCAGACCAAAGGTCTATCCAGCCCAGTATCCTGTCTACCAACAGTGGCCAGTGCCAGGTGCCCCAGAGGGGCTGAACCGAACAAATAAGAATCAAGTGATCTCTCTACTGCCATCCATCTTCATCCTCTGACAAACAGACACTAGGGACACTATTCCTTACCTATCCTGGCTAATAGCCATTAATGGACCTAACCTCTATGAATTTATCTAGTTCTCTTTTAAACCCTGTTATAGTTCTAGCCTTCACAGGCAAGAAGGTCCACAGGTTGACTGTGCTCTGTGTGAAGAACTTCCTTTTATTTGTTTTAAACCTGCGGCCCGTTAATTTCATTTGGTGGCCCCTAGTTCTTATACTATGGGAACAAGTAAATAACTTTTCCTTATTCACTTTCTCCACACCACTCATTATTTTATAGAATTCTATCATATCTCCACTTAGTCTCCTCTTTTCCAAGCTGAAAAGTCCTAGCCTCTCTGGGATAGACTCCAAAAAGTTGATCTAGGGAAAGAACTAGGTCAGGAGGGATGTCCACAAGATGGGAACTGTTTTCCAGTCCTGTTGAGCGTATTTCCAAATTGGATGGAGGTGGCTTTAGTTTGGGATCTATCAGGGGAGTACTTGGATGGAGCCTGTCTTGGATATAGGTGGCTCTTCAGTATGGGCATATATCTAGTTCCACTGTGTTTCATTTGGGCGATGCGGGTTTGATTTCTCAATCTCCCTTCACTTGTCCTGGAAAGTGAAGCCTGTTGTAGACAAATTAACACTCTGCTTCTTTTCAGGTGAGTGTGGTACAGGATTCAGTCAATATATCTGGCCAGAACACCATGAACATGGTGAAAGTACCTGAGTGCCGCTTGGCGGATGAGTTAGGAGGACTCTGGGAGAATTCTCGCTTCACGGACTGCTGTCTGTGTGTTGCAGGCCAGGAGTTCCAGGCTCACAAAGCCATACTGGCAGGTCGGTATTGACTTATGCGGGTCTTAGCAGGATGGGAGACAACAGCATCATGGCACATGGAGTGCTCTCATAATAAATCTTTGAGTTACTTCTGCTTTTAGGAAAATGCTCCAGGAAATAGCAGCAAAAGGTGCCTCAGATCCCTGCCATCTATAGTACTGTAGTGAAGGATCCTGCTTTGAATATGGCAGCTAGTTTACTGCCATAATATTCCTGTGGGTGGGGGTTCTCTTCCCCTTTAATAGAATTGCCTGCTTCCTCACTAGATGAGAATGGTGGGGACAGATGTTTGTGACTGACACTGTAATGTGTCCCCCAAAGAAGCTGTGGAGGGAGGTTACCAGCTTTTTCTGAAGCATCTTTGCTCATTGCCATGAACTATAATTGACTGCATTAGATCTCTGCATTTGCTCTTCAGCCTTGTTTGAAGGGCCACTGGAAACCCTGACTTACACATTTTGAAATGTGTACATTGACATTGGGTCACTAAAGAAGTTTATAGGTGCAATACTATTTTGAGTTTCTGACGGCTGCTGTGCTGTGATATTTCCTGTCTTAATACCAGGGAAATTGGGGAAGAAAAGCTATTGGGTATTGCCCCTTCTCCCCCAGAGGAGCTGAAAGTTGTATCCCTAGTATTTTAATTGTATTTGTTTTATTTCCCCTCTCTCTCCCCCCAGCACGTTCTCCGGTTTTCAGTGCCATGTTTGAACATGAGATGGAAGAAAGTAAAAAGGTAAGTGTCTCTAAAGAGAAAAGGAGCTTTCCTAGATGGGTGAATAGATCTCAGGTCAATTCTTAATATCTGTGATGACTTGAGAATGCCAGGTAGCAGCTGATGTAACTCATGAGTGCAAATTTTTGAACATTTTGGGTTTTTTTTTCCATATTAGTTACAGGACTCTGCTTTAGCTGTCCTGGAGGGAGGAAGAAAGATCAATGAGATCTTTGTTACCTATGAGAAAGTGTGTGTGGTAGGTTAGGAACAATTAGAGGACATTAAATAGAACAGAACCTTTTTTACTCCTTTTACACATTGTTGTGAATAGTACATGTTGCTTAAGAGTTCTCTTTAGAAATAATTTCAAAATTCAGAAAACTCTAGTGTAAAGAGATTGGTCTGTAGCATCGTGTCAGGATCGTAATAATCTTCATTCTCCTGAAACAGAATCGGGTTGAAATCAATGATGTGGAACCTGAAGTTTTTAAGGAAATGATGTGCTTTATTTACACGGGGAAGGCACCAAACCTTGACAAAATGGCTGACGATCTGCTGGCAGCTGCTGACAAGGTACAGTTGGGATTTGTGGTTGTTCGGGGGATTAGCAATGACATATGCCTTGTTTCACATGGTGAGCCTTGGAGATTGCTGCATTGATGTTTTCACAGAGATCCTTGAACTGTGCTGAGGGAGTCTTGGGTGATGTTAAACGGGCATGTGTACATGTACAGTCATGTGCATGTGTTTCTTGCTGAAAAACACACCTGGGCAGTTCTATTGAACTGCTCCTATTAATTGTACCTAGTTTTGTATAGTGCAGGAAAAATGATAGAAATACAAATGTAACTCGTAAGAGGAATTAATGCGAACTATTCTATCCTCAGCTCAAGTAGTGAGAGGAGAGAGAGCACCACTGTTCTATTAAATACGTGATGGTCATAAATATTTGTCCCAAGTGCTCATTTGAAAAACTGTCCTAGAACGCAGGGTTCATCTCTGTTCATCATAGTCTAGTGTATGAGCTGAGGATGAGGTAGGAGGCAAGTTCAGAGGGAAACCAGAAATAAGTGGCCAAGGTATTGAATCTCAAAAATAGCCTTCTGTTTTGCCAGACAGGGATCATAGTCTTAGTCTTTGTTTTTCCCTCTGGGCTGGCTGGTAGTGGCAGCTCCTAGCAGGGATACTCTGAACGTAAGGGAGATAGAGAATTATGTTTGCTGTTTTGAGGAGAAATGGGTCCACTGAAGGGAAGCTTCTTGCCTTAACCCTGCTGTGACTCTGCAGGGCTAATTCAGGGAAGTATCGGGGATATTCTGGCTAGAGGGCTGGTGGTAGTCCTTATCTGGCAAGAGCACTGCAGTGGCGTAGCCTGCCAGCCTCTGTCCACCTCCCTTTGGAGCACCAAGGACAGAAGATGCGTTGCTGGCCTATGAGTCATATTTACTGGTGGAAATTCTTAATCTATAACCAGAATTTTTATTTCCTTTCTTTTGCTTTTAAAAGTGAACTTAGTGCTGGTGAAAGGTGCCAGTTTATCAGCACTGGAGACTAAAGTCCTCTATTTATCCACCAAACAGGTTCAGCACGGGTAGCAGCAGTGCAAGATTCTCCACACTGCCCTGCCATTGTGCCTCAACTCTGACCTGGAGGGACCACCTCTAGGGGTGAGAGCGTAGTTCAGTCTCCATGCTTCTTCAGTCCTTGGATTCTCTTGTGGGTGCCAATTAGCGTGGTGGATTTTAAGACGTGGATGCATGTAACTTTGTTCCACACAAACCACCATGCAGCCATCAAATAGCAACCACTTCCTGCCACTACTGACCAGGACCTAATTGAAACTGGTGATGTGGAGGTGAAATGCTCCAGATGGGGGACTTCGTAATGGCATAACTAGAATTAAAATGTGGAACAATACAAGCAGATCTTTGGGCACAGTATAACCATTGCCATGTGTTTTTATTGTGTATTTCAAGAGTATTGATTGAAAACTCATATCATCTTCAACTGAGGAGAGAGTAAATAAACAGCAGAAGTATATTAAGGGCAGAGAGTCAGCTTTAAGTTTAAATTTCCTGGTTTTTAATATAGCTTTTCCTTTTAAACTCCTCGTATGTCTTTTTAAAAGCAGAAACAGAATGTTTCATGAAAACATATAAAACATCTAATATTTGCCCAAGAGACCTGAAACAGCTTCTTCTGTACTCTTCCAGTCTCTTGGGGGAAAATATGTAATTAGACGAAAAACAAAACAAAACACATCTTCTAAACCCAGGAGACACTATTTCAGTCTCTTGGGTAAGGACACTATTAGGCAGGTTTTTTCAAAAGTGTAATTAAGAAAGAAAGAGAAAAAAAAACTTTGTACCTGAGAGACCAGAATGTCTACTTTTTGTCCAATTACATAATTGGAAGCTGCTATTTGTAGTGAAAATCCATATGAAAATTGTATGAGGGGAGCAAAATTAATATTCAGTATACACAAAATCATTTTAAGCTTCTTTTAACACAGACAATAATATGGAATAACTGCTTGCAAAACATCCTCCTTGACCCCTAGTCGAAACTCTTTCAGTTAGAATTTACTAGATTAATATGTATATTTCCCTTTCTCACAGAGGTTAAACTATTAAACAGACTTGCCATCCTCTCTTAGATTCTTTGGCAGGGGAAAACTGCCCTTGCTGTGAGTGCCATGGTTCAAACTGAAAGGACCATTATTACCAAGTTTTTATAAATGAAAAATGTCTTACCCTGTGTATTGATTTTTGCCTAACTATAATTTTTAGACATTCTGGTAGACTTTATTCCATTAGTTTTACACAATGCCTTTCATATGTGAGCTTTGAAAATTAGGTACACACCAGTACTGTAGTGACTGTAGGTAAACTAAGCAGCCCTTATGAGTACAGAAGTAGCTCATACACAACCTCTTGTATATTAAGGAGGATCTGCCATTAATACAGCTTCTCATCCCAACGGGTTCCAAAAAGCATTATAAACTATACACAAGGATCACTATATCCACCACTGATGCGTACTTACCTCTCAGATGATAAGCAGCAGCTCTTTAACAGCACTCAAAAATGAAACTCATCGTTTTAAGATAAGAAGTGAGGAAACTTTACCGTGTTTAAATATTAGGAGAATGTATGTAGTCTGAATGTAACTACGCAAGTTAGAATTTGGTCAGAATACTGGGATCACCGGCCATATACTTGTGAAGGGCATCATGAGATTCATAATAAGTCAGGACTTCAGTTTTGTTTACCCAAAAGACATTAACTCCAAGGTCAGATCACACAGGCCAAGACTTTCAAAAGTGACTAGTGATTCTAGGTGCCTCAGCCTTCTGGTGCCCAACTGACAGTCTCATTTAAAAGTCTCATTTTAAGAGGCTGGATGCTCAGCACTTTCTAAAAATCAGATCCTGTTAAACTGTCAAGTTCAGCACTCCAGATCACTGGATGCTTTTCAAAACCTGGGTTATGATTGTTTCAGTACAGATTCAGGTGCTGCAGGAAGTGGTGTGTGAGATTTGATAGCTGCTCTTCTTCTTAGTGTTCCCTTTCAATTTCTTACCAGACTACTGACCTGGCCCTACTGAGACTTTGTCAACACAAGATGACTAGAAATTGTTTGAGAAACAGAAGTTAGAGTAGGGCTTTTGCCTGTGCTTTTCAGACATGCTATGATACTTTCAGTTTCTACTTGGATTACCAAAGGAAACAAGTAGAAAGGGACTCTGTTTAACATCTTAATATAAAAGTAGTATTTTGCGTTTGAGCAAGGTTCATCTTGACTTGCAGAGCATTAATGGCAAAGAAACTGAGTGAAAGCTGCCAAAGCATTACTGGAACACAAGAACACCTATGGAGCATTTGCCATAGGATAGGTTTGTCACTGAACAAGAACCATATGTGTAGCAATAGGGTAAGAGAAGCACTAGGTTTCAACAATGTGTGTGTGAAATGTCTGAAATAATGAGAGTTCCAGGTCATCCTTAAGCATGACAATGACACAAGAAGGCTGGGATAAGAGTTATGGTGGGTATGATGCCTGTCCATTCCTCTGCTCAGGGTGGGCATGTAATTACTCTACTCTTTTGCTGATCAAAAGCCTCTTATGAATACAGATTGTGTGTGTAACTAATAAAGTGGAGAGGTCTGTGCAGCATGATAGCATAATCTTTGTAACTGAAGGGAGGAGCAACGCAAAGCTTCAGTGCAGATTAAGTTAAGGCTTTCTCCATTGTAACCATAATTTGGCTTCTTTTTTGCAGTATGCTCTGGAACGGTTGAAGGTGATGTGTGAGGATGCACTGTGCAGTAATCTGTCTGTGGAAAACGCAGCTGAGATTCTCATCCTGGCTGACCTACACAGTGCTGATCAGCTAAAAACTCAAGCTGTGGACTTCATCAACTAGTAAGTTTGAACTTGGGGCAGGAATAAAAAAATTTGGAAGAGAAAACAGGCTCCTGAATTTACTCCAGCCCTCTTGTGATTAATAAACCCAGAGGGTGGGGGTAGTGATCTTCTTTAGTCTTAATAGGCTTGTAGTACCCAAATGCAAACGTAAGTTTGTCCGGCATCCTAGAAAACACCATTGTTTCTAAGGATGAATTAATGAGTTAATCTCTGGATCAGTTCAGGGGAGGAGTTCTGTAGACTATTGAACTATCTCGCCATTTCTGTGTTGGTGAGAACTTTTTAAAATGTAAAATACCACTAGAGGGAGAGAGAGAAGTCATTAATATTTGTAAATATTAATATATCAGATATTTTCCTAAGTAAAATTGACCATATCAATGTCTGAAATCTCTTGTGGTACTAGCTGATGATTGTCTTGTCTCCCAGCTATGTGGTATATGTGGAGAAATCATATCTCTTGTCATGAATGGGGGCTAAGAGAGATTCATTGTGTCTTTCTGGCCTCGGAACGTTTGTGTTTGGATCATTAAATCTTACCATGCTGAAGGGACAGTGGAAAGCAAAAGCTAGACCATTAGGGCCAAATCTTATGAACGTAATGTAAGTGATACAACATGTGCACTGAACGAGAGATTCCAAAACAAGAGAGAGAGAGAGAGAACTTCCTCAGGGCATGTGAAAAAAAATCTGTTTTAATATTGTTTACCCAGCAAAAATCAGAAACTCAAGATTTTTAATGTTCTGTTTTCTTTCTAGTCATGCTTCTGATGTCATGGAGACCTCAGGCTGGAAGTCCATGGTGGTATCACATCCTCATTTGGTGGCTGAGGCATATCGCTCTTTGGCCTCTGCACAGTGTCCCTTTCTGGGACCACCACGTAAGCGACTGAAGCAATCCTAAGGCTGTGCCTGTCACATGACCCCATGTTTTTCTGGAAGCAGCAGCAGCCATTGCTGCTTTGACCTTGACCACCAGGTAGACAGCGCAATCTGAGGAGCTTTTACTCTGTTGTGGGGGGAAAGACTGCTTCATGACACCCAGACTTTTTAAAACAGCACCAAGTAACTTGGGGAGAGGGGGGAGGGTGGGCCTGGGGCTGAGGGGCTGTTCAACCTAATGAATCCCTGTCGCTGCATCGTCTGTGTGTTCCCTTCGACTTGGCTGAGTCAGTAACTACGGGGTTCTGTTTAAGCACCGGCCCACTCAGACTATCCCAGTAGTGGTACTGGCAGGAAATGATGTCTCTGTGTCTGACAGCACAGAACAAATCGTCAGACACCTGGAGCAAAGCGGACATTTTAGTTTTGGAGAGAGTAGGAAAAGAAGAGAATTTCCAATGAGGTTCCGAAGAGGAAGTACATGGTGGGAGCTCCAGTAGTATTTATATAAAAGAATTTTAAGTCCTACTAGCTGTGCTAAAGACTGGACATTTGTGTAACTCCTTAATGCCATCCAGCAACAAGAAGATCAGTTTCTGTTAGTAGCACTTGTATGTTGATTGCAAAAAAAAAAAAAAAAAAAAAAAAATCTTTATACTGAATGACAAGTTGAAGTGAAAAGGACAGTAAAAGGCTGTGTGCTGAGGAGGATGTGAATAGACTAAAGGCAGCCTTTGCAAATCTACGTCGGCTTTCCAGGACTGGGAAATCCTTGATCTGAAGCGTGCTGTCTGATGAGGACAATGGTTACCTGTTTTTAGATATTGTGGGAAATGTTTTTGGCATTTTTCCCTGCTTTATTCTCCCCCTCCCCCCCTTTTTTTTAAAGAAGTTTTATTGTTCACGAATGCTGAGTCAAAGGTCCCTGTCCTGAGTTGCTAAATGATTCTTATCAACTGTTTGTACCTGACTTGCTGACTGTCTAGGAGCCAGTGCCGTTCCTTTCTATTAGTCACTCTTCTTACAGGGAAGAAGTTCCAAAATAGCTGGTAATTTTTTTTTTTCCTTTTTGAAAATATAAATAATTACTATTTTGTATTGTGTGGTATCTTTTTTTTTTCTTTCTTGTTTCCTCTAATTTTAGACTCCTCCCAGTTGAAAACCAATTCCCAAAGGGTTCAACTTCAATCAGCTATAGGGTGTATACTGACATGCCATTCTCAGAATCCAAATAGGATTTATTAAGGGAGGTTATGCATGGAGCTACGATGCCAAATTACATTTTATTCCTCTTAGCAGATATTGCCAAAATACCTGAGAACATTTTATTTTAATACTAGCTGCATGAAGTTGATCCCCAGCCTCACCTGTGTCTGTATTTATATATAAATATGGGAAAGGAGCGCAGTTGTTCAACTGATCTGGTTTATAACAGCAGTATGAAAGGCTGGATGGCTGAATGCAGGGGCGAAAGGTCATCTGTTTGGGCCATCATTAGGCCCAGATATCCAGGGAGATTAAATTGAAGCACACTGCTTCATGATGATGGGAACTGTTCTGACTTCAGGATGTCCGGACAGGGCATGAAACGTACTATAGAGAACAATTTAGCTTTGTCTGGGAAATGGATTAGATGACTTTGTTTCTAATTTCTGATTCCCTTTCACAGCATCTGTCCCTTGTGTGAAAGAGAGAACCTTCACTCAAATGCTTGTGTATTTTTTTCTTTTTTTAATTCCTGACGCTCTCTATATTTTTTAACAAATGGTGACTTGCAGGAAAGTGTTTCCCCCTCCCCTGTCTAGGTCCTCATCATATACACTGCTGTTCCCACATTCCACTTGGCTCATAAATTCCCATAATATATCTGTTGCTTAAACTCTGACTAAACCTGTGTGTGGGATTTAGTATGCACCATGTAGTCAACTGTTCACATTCTCCCCAATGCTCTAGCCTTGTAAGAGCTGCAGACTAGCACCCCCAAGTTATAACTACAGTCTAACTTGAAAAGTTTGCTGCAATTGAGAGCTGTAAAGCTGTCTAATTATTCTAAGGAAGCTTTATTGTTTACCGAAAAGTTAAAATCACAAAGCTTTCAACCCTGTTGGGATAGCACGACCAACTGTTCTGGGAGTCTCCCTGGCTCAACCTCTCCTGGGAATTCAGACATGCCTTCCAGAAGGTAAATGGGTCTTGGCATCACTTGTCCCACCCCTTCTTTGGGGAGGTCCTTACTGGAAAGCAAAAACAGATTTGGCAGCCTCTTTCCCAGAGGAATGGCGATATACCTGCAGGAAGGTAATCAGTTCTGGGACTTGTCTGTCCCAGTCTTTCCTGTAGGGCCAGAAATGTCTCCAGGGTACACTCAGCATCATGAAAGTTCTCTGAATTCAGATGCATGAAGGAGGCCGCTTGTTCAGATTTTTCCAGTTGAATTAACACTTTATTTGTCAACTTCACCCTCTTTTTTTAAAAAAAAAAAAAATTGTAAATGATACAGCTGAAGCCATCTGGTTATAACAACATCAGAGCTGGAGCATACTGTTCATAAACCTCCCACTGACATCCTCCCCTCCCCAGATCTGAAATATAATTTGAGTTAACTCACAATCTGTGGCATGTGTTGTTACCGCAGAGATGTTGGTGCCAGTGGAACAGTTGGAGATTTGAATTCCCCAAGGAAAGGCATTTTTATCAAAACAGTATTTCAGAGAGACGTTTTTACAGAATCTTCTCAGCCACAGTGCGGCTATGCTGAGGGCTGAATTAAGTATTTGGTCTTGGGCCCTGTGGCCCCTATTTCTTCTTCCTCCCGCAACTCCCCCACCTTAAAACAATGTTACAGGGATATACCCAAGCTTTGTGTATAGTCATACATCTGTCTTCATCAGAGTGTTATCCTTTGCTCATACTTCTTCCAGTTGCTTCCACACTGAGCTAGAGGGGCTGCTGCTTTCTCAGGGGAAATGAGAAATACCTGCATGAACTTATTAGCAGCTTTAGGCAGCAGTAAGGTATACATCAGCCTAAGCCCAGAAGCAGTGTCTGCTTTTTCTGAGCATCCAAGCACCGAATGATCCATTACTGGCCAAAGAGATCTCTCACCGACTGCCCCTTGGGTTTTCCGTTTTATTATAGAGTCAGTCTACTGAGGTATTTTTCTCCTTATTGTGTAAGTTTTTCCAGATGAAAGGAAACAGCTTGTCTACAAACAAACAACTGAGCGGGGAGAACTGCTGTGCTTTGAAACTGTATCTTGCTTTGTTCTGGCTCTAAACCTGCTACTAAGGACAACATACTATCATTGTAAAAAATCTGTTATGGCTCCTTCCACTTTCCTTTGTTTCAGAAGACTTCTCAAGTTCAGTGCCATGTCTTCTGCGAAGGTTTTGCTAAAATAATTATTTTATTTAATCAGTTTGGGCCATGCAGCGCGCGCGCTCTCTCTCTGTCTCTCTTGTGACTTTCTTCAAACTTGTGATTCAGAATTACTTTATTTCAAATGACTTTTTAGTTAATTTAATATGAAAGTATTTAATTATAACAGGGTGTCTCTGCTTCCCTCCCTTGCCCCGCAACTTCCTGCCACTTGGGGCTTTGCATTTGGTTCCAGACGCAGCATCAAAATCTGACTTAGCAATTTTTGTGTGTGTTAATTATCATGAAATTAACCTTAAAAGCACCAGTGGTGCTGCTTTAGTGTGCATAGGAATGGGTGGTTTAAACAGGTTAGTGCCAAGTTTGACTGTACAATAAACTGGACCCAAAAAATTGGGAGACAGTGGAAAATGTCATGGAGTTGGAGAGAGAATGCATTGGGGCCAACAGAGGCTAAAAATATAGACATGAAATAACCCAATGAGAACTGTGAATTAGACTTTTTTCAGATCAAAGTCGTCCCTTCAGGTCAGAGTTGAGGTTTGTTTGGCAGAGAGTGGTTTGAAGAAGTTTGCACTACTGATTTTTGCTGTAATTATTTGGTACCTCGGATTTCAGTCTCCAGGACTCAGTCACTAAAATTCACTGGAAGAAAAACTAGTAAAAATATTGGAGGGGACAAATTGTCATTCAGTAAAAGGTAATACAAGAGAATGCACCTGGGCATTAATAATCCGAAACTCAGAGATTCTTTGGAAAGAAGATAATTGGAAAATAGTGATGCTAAAAGAAAACTAGGGGAGATGGTGAACAGTAAATTGGATAACAGGGTATAATGTGGTAAGGAAGCCAAGATAAAGAAAATTTTGGGTTGCATGAGCAGAGGTGTTGCTTCATGGGCTATGCTCATACTGTTTCTTCTGCACCAGCACTGATGAGACCAAGGCTAAGAATACTATATTACCTCAAAAGGCATTAATTTGGAAGGAATTCCAAGAAGAAAACTCAAAGATTAGCTAAAATTATTACCATTTGGCAAGGGAATGTTGGGAACGTAACGGTTTGTACAAAGAGCAAGAAGGAGGTGAATCCAGTGTTCAGACAGGCAGGGGTGTATAACTCGGACTAACGGGATGAAACTGAACAAATTAAAACCTCAGCGGACTATCAGGAAACCTTTCCTGTAACTGAGCTTCTAGAATAGTCTCTCAGAAGCAGTGAGTATCCCATCACTTTTTTTAAGTCATTCGAAACTAGACTAGACAAAGCACTTTAGTATGCATTGGGGAACGGATGAAGCTGGCTTAGAGATGGATGTAGTGACCTATCTAACATAACAGTCCTCCAGTGATTTTTTTATATTGTGGAACTCCTCTTTTTATGGATCAGCCTCCTTCCTTATCTTTCATCTTTTCTGTGATGGCAATAGTGTTTGGTTATCTGGAAAAATACCAATAGGACAGCCATGGGGAGACAACATGAACTCTATTAAGATGGTTGCGGCTGCTTGATTTAGAGTATTGTGTTCCCTTCCCCACCCCACAACCCTCCAAACACACTCCATTTTTTACTTGTATTATTTTGTCCTTCCAGAACAGGACTGTGCATTTATTAAGATCGAATCTCCTTTTCATTGCCTGTGGCCCCTCCTGAACTAATCTATCCAGGTCACATTACTTTGGTCCTGCTTCCTCATCTTTTTTCTCCTCTACCCTTCTGATCTTGGTGTCATTGGCAAATTTGCTCACTGTTCAACTTCTGCCAAGGAAACACATGACCAACACACACCAGGTACACAGGATGTTGAGTTCATTAAGTTTTCTGAAAGAGTCCTGCGCTGGGTTACAACTAGCTGAGCGAATCACTCATTGAAGTTAACAGATATTTCACAACAGATGTAACATTGCAGGCACCTGGCAGTATTTCATGGACCAGGGTTTGAAAATTATCAGCCAAATAGGTATTTTCTGCCTCTAACATCTATGAAATGTGTTAGGACTATGGAACATGACAGAAGTTCTCATCTGATTTGCAAGATGAATCTAGACAAAGCATGACACTTTAAAGTGAGACCCTCAGCATTAATATTTGGAAATGGTGTAAGACTGTGTAGAATATGGGCAATAGACCACAATTCCAAATGACCCCAGAAATGAGGTGTGCTTCTCTGTATTAGCTGTCATGTTGGTAGTAATGACACAGTGATATAGCACAACTTCTAGAGTTGGCATCTTGTCCGGCAGAGAGGCTAGGGAACTGGAAATTGGGCGGGTTGTATTCACACTTGAGCTATGGTTTTATTTTGTGGGACCTTAGGCAAACTATTTTGCTTCATATCTCAATGAGGAAAAATGGGACTAATGATGCTTTCCAAAGCCCTTAGAAGTCTGCGGATAGAAAGTGCTGTAAGTATTGCTGATTATAATTCTTTCCATTCCTAGTGGTCCTGAAGTTTATTTTTCTTCATGGCTTTCCCCCATCTCCTGCATTGTTCTGGTTTAGCTAATGCCACCACTTATCCTGCTCAATTTGAAACAAAAGTAAAAACAACCAAACTTGCAGATCTGATCTCTAATGTGACATGGCAGATGGTGAAATGTGAATTAGGCAGCAGCAGTCTCTTATCTGAGGCCTATAAACAAAGCTGAATTGAAAATTTTCTTTAATGAGCTAAATGTATTCCTAGGTGCTGAAGCCTCAAACCGTAAAGATAAATGGGGGCATTTAGCATGCAGTGAGTTTCTAAACCAACCTTTTTATTCATGCCAGCACCCCCAGAAATCCTTCCATCTAACTCCAGGGCTGTTATAATGCCCTAAAATGCATCATTTGGTGATTTCATAATTATCCCTGGGGCCATGCTATGGCAAGGAGCCAGGCTATTGGCACCAAGGTAAATGGCATTTTTATTATATCGATGTGGTTTTTGAAAGTTGCCATATACTCATTGTGGTTAGAAATAATTTTGCAAAACCATCCTCTATAATAAATGCCGTTTACCTGAGACCCAGCTCTGCTCTCCATGGGGGCTAGAATGGAAGTTCTGATGATGCAGAATTATGTATTCTGGAGTGTCAGCAGAGCAGGAGTTGGCAGTGGGTAAGATCAAGGAGATGAAAGCATTCTGTGAGTTAAAAAAACTGCAGCTGTTTTGGCTGGCACATTTCTGGTTTTTTTCTCTAGTGTTGGCCATGGCAACGGCTACTCAGTATAGCACTCTCCGCTCACTGCAAACAGAAGAAGATGTCTCCCAAATTTTAGATGTAAAAAAACGTGTCCTGTTAGTGAACAAGTATCAGATATTCGTGCCATGTGATCGAGGGCAGTGTGTGTCAAATTAAGAGGAAGAGCAATAGATACTAGATCAGAAAGCAAGAGGGGAGGAGGATAGCTCAGGAGTTGGTAGGTAGAACTGGAAGGAGTACTAGATATTTGTATATCTGGTATTTGATACTCTGTTTCAGCATCTTAGTGCCCGTTGGCTGCTCAGTGGCTTACCTGAAATAATTTGGTCTCTGTCCTTGATAGGTCTCACACAGCTGCCACTCCAGGAGGTATTTAATGGTCCCCTTGACATCTCAACAGAAATGCCAAGGTTTCAGTGGATCATAGTGACTGTTACCCACTCTTTGCAGTCAATAATGTGAGGAAAGCTTGTACTGCCACTGTCTAAAGTGCACCTGTTCCTGAAAGTGGATGGTTGAGTAGATAATATTGCAAAACAAAAGTTGGTGATGTTCATTTGGCTAGGACGCTATTTTTGTAGCATTGAGTGACACAGAGTTCTGTGCTAGCCAAACCTGAGGGCCAGAGACTTTCAACCAGTGATGTGCATCCTCCCTCCTTCTCTTTCTATGCCTTATATCTGGTATGAAATAGAAATTTTGAAATAGAGGCATAGTGGGGACAGCCTGGTGGCCCCAGCAGTAATTCTGAGTGTAGCAGAGACATCACTCCCAGCTCAACACTTGTTGTAAGGGAGGCTGGAAGCAGAAGGCTGGCTATCAAATGTATAAGCAAATAGAGACTGCCAGAGCGTCCCGAGGACTACAGAGATCAAAAAAAGGAACACGCAAGGTAAGCAACGCTATCTTGTGGTAACAACTAGGAGAGCAGCTAGGCCTGCTCGGGTCCTGTAAACCAACATTTATTCCAGCCGAGAGCAGGCTTGTTAAGAAGTGCCTCAGAGAGAGGCTCCTATAGTAGAGACTAATGGAGATTGCACCTCCAGTAAATCTGTCAAACAACAATGGGTGCATCTTCACATTAGACCATTGTCTCAGTGGGCCGGAGTCTGTTTTGAAGCGGAAAAGATCAACCACTGTTTTTTCCTTTCCTCTCTCTTCAGTTAGCCTGTCTGAAAAACTCATAAACTACTAGCAAACCCTCGAGCCGATATCAGGTGTGATACGCTCCTAGGCTTTTACACCTTGTGCTGTCTTCACTCCTATATTTAGCCCTCAGTGCAACATCGCTTTATGGAATTTATTGAAGAGACTCTTCTGGACACCTGGTGCTCACAGTCTTTCAGATGAGAGAGAAAACTCAGAGCCCCTCTGCTTGCTGATAAAGATCTCTAACTTGATTTATGCAGTTCCCACCACTCCAGTAGCTGAGCAAAACTCTCCCCAAGAGATAGTATTAACCTAGCTGTCCTGGCTAAATTCCAATGTAGGCAGATTGTGAGTAATCATCTAATTTCCTTCCTATAGTTTCAGTTGGATGCAGTATTCTTGGTTTCAGATCCTAAAATGTTGTGTAATGTTCCTGTGATCTGTTAAAACAGCTGCTGTGTTACACTTCAGAGGTGGCTGCATTTCAGTGGTGTATGAAAGTTTATTCTTTAAAGTGTGCAGTTTGTGCAGAGGTTTAATTTTTGATTTTTTATTTTTATGGATGAGAGCGTCTATGTAAACAAGAGATATTACAGACAGGCTCACCTAAAAGAGACCGCCCCTACTATAGGGGAACCTGCAGGTTGTTTTATGGTTTGGGTGAAGCTGCATTTCTGACTTGAGGGATTCAGATTTGGTAGCTAAGTATGAGCATATCTACTCTCTGGAGTTCTCCTGTTATAGTTGTGTTGACCAGAGGCATGATCCGTGACCAACATAGCTGTGCAAGCAAAAGCCCCTAGTGTAGACAGTTGTAGTGGCTAAACTGCTTTTACTGGTATAACTTGTTTTGCTCGTATGGGGAAAAGGAGGAGTGGTTTTACTCTATTGGTACCAACCACTGCTTTGTCAGTACAGCTGTGTCTACAATAGGAGCGTTTTGTCAGTATAGTATACTGGTATTCATTCCTTCACTGGTCAAGAGCTCCTAGCGTAGACACAGCCTATGTGTTTGTTTCATAGGGATTTAACCAGTGCAATTCTCAATGTGTGACAATCTAGTGCTTTTTCCCTCTGCTCCAGTTTGTCCCTGTTCTGGAGCAAAAATCTCTATCGTCTGTTTTGAAGGGGAATCAGCCTCGGGAGAGAGGGGGGTCACTACATTGGGGTAGTAGTAATCTGTGTCTCTTTGGCATCATTAAATCAGTGTATCGTCTTCAAGCGGAAGAAATTTAGAGTATTCACCCACGGATTTCTGGGTGGCCTGCAGAACAAAGCATTTTCAGGACACAAGAACGTGGCAAAGGTGGGATCCAAGAAGAGGATCTTTCTAATTCAGAACAATTGGCAAAAGGGAGGGGAAAATGGAGAACCATCGGGCTAAATCAACATCATAAAGGAATGTGCAGAAGTTCCAGGCACACGACCATGCTTTGAGTAGACTGTCTTGGTCCACACTTAAAATTTAGGTTGACGTACTTGGGGCACTCAGGAATGTGAAAAATCACACAACTGTTTGTGCTGTAGCCGTGCAGACCTAATCCCTACTGTGTTGGCACAACCAGACTGACAGAAGAATACTTCTGACATTGCAGTTACTATTGCTTGGGGATGCGGTGTTTGTAGGATGATGGAAAAACCCCTTCTGCTGCTGTAGGATGAGCCTAGACTGCAGGATTATGTTGGGGTAGCTATGTTGGTGTCCCCAAGGAGTAGATGCAGCCTAAAGAAGAGAATTTGTTTTAAGGTATGGGAATATTTTCCAGTGAGGAAAATAGACAAAAGTCGGTATTTCTTGATGCAGTTGAAAGCAAAGACTCATTTGCCTCAGATCAGATAAGCCTAGCAAGTGGAAAACACATGAGCCCATGAGCAGATAGGGTACTATCTGCTTTTATCATATGCCTGATCCATCTCTGTTCCCTACATGTGTCAGCTACCACACTGCCTAGCTATGCGTTGTCCACATCAGAGAACAACAGTGACAACAAACCAGTCTGCTGGCATGGATCGTTTTATTGACCAGATGCGTTGATTCTCCCTCTCCCTTCAACCCAGTGAAAAATGTTAATCATTTAGCCAGTCTCTCATCAAAAGACTGCACAAGCGTCCAAATGCTTCAGGAGCTGGGAGAATTCCACAGCTCAAGAGCATAGAAGGAAAACTGAATTATTTAGCATGTTGGGAGGGTAGGGGAGCGGGTTTAGTGCAAGCAGATGCATGCTATGAAACAGTTTTGGGTTTGGAATCCTCTATGGAGAGGTTAGTGCCTTTTGTGATTCAAAAGAACAGGACAGGTTTTTCATCCCTGCCTTCTTGACTCCTCTTAGACAGCCTTTTCTTTTGAATTCTCCTTCCCTATTTCCTCTCCCTCCCCACCATAGCCTCTCACTCTTTGTATTTGCTTCTGATACTTCACCTGTTGAAGCAACTCTTCTGAAGCTGTTGTAACGATCTGTTGAGCACTGCCAGCATTTGTGACGCTTTGCACAAACATTAGAAGATGTGGTCCTTGTCCCAGGGGGCTTTGCGATCTAATTCAGACACAAACAGAGCAGTTCAGACACACTATTGTACACTCAGTGCTAGTTCAACTGGAAACTGAGCAGATGTCAAAAGGTTTGGCAGAAGTGAAGCTTGGCAGGAGAAGTAGTGGTCTTCCCTCTCCTCCCTTAAGGAAGGACTAGAAGAAAGAGGGAGGTCATCTAGTTTTGTGAAGGGAGGAAGCACTTTCAAAGATGAGATGGCTTGGAAGAAGTGTCTTTTTATTAACTGAGTGCTGGGTGGGGGAGGAGTCAGGGGCTGAGTGACTATCTTGTGACATTCTATACCTTATGGGGAACATCTTGGAACCCCACCCCATTCCTCATTTTTATGTAATCATGAGCTTACATACAAGGCATGCCTCCTAAGGTATCAGAGGGAAGGTTATGACCTGCTGAAAGTCATTTCTCTATCCATATGTGCATATCATTAATGCATATGAAGTTATGAGAATTGTGTAGTAGGGTTGTCATTAAAACCTGCTGTAAGTTGGGGAATCAGCCAGATATTAGTTCCCCAGAGGCAACAGCAAGGAAAGTAGACAACACCCCGGTGGGGTATCAATCTACCCATCAACAACCATTGTCCAGCAAGGAGCTACAATGCAATGACTCACCTGCACAAGGCCACACCAGGAGAATTGCTGGACCTTGCTTGGAGAGTGTCAGCAATGCCCCCAGACATGCCTGGACTTGTGTTTTCCAAGCACATGTACTGAGGGTATAAAACAGACACAGAAGCCATGTTCTGGACTCTTCTGCCCCCACCTATGCTGCAAGCAACCAGAACACTGAGAAGAATACAGGACTCCAACAGAGGAGATGGGCCCAGGTTTAAGAAACAAACCTGTATATTAAGAACTGCAATATCCAGGGCGGTGAGACTGCTTCATCGAGTTGCTGCCCAGTGTAATAGGGTTGAGAGTTTAGACTAGCTTTTCCTCATTTGATCTGCGCAACCCACATCAATTCCAATGCTTTCATACAGCTTAGTTAAGACAGAGTGTTACAATTTAAGAGCCGGCTGCTACATCTGAAAGTGCTTAAATAGGGATATGTCTGTATTGACAATCACAGTAGAGGAGATTTTTTTACACACACACGCACACTCTCTGTCCCCCCGCCTCTCTCTCCCTCCCCCACCTATCAGTTTACAGTGTACGAAAACAAAGGAAACTCCATGCTACAATCCTGATGATAACTCCTGTTCACACCGTTTAAACCACAGTGCTGCTGAGGACCTAAAGGAAGAACCCGGGAGCACGTTTCTGAGTCTGTCCTCCCTCCAACCTCTCTGGGCACAAGTCACCAGGAAGAGAAGACTGGTACCAGATGGGTGCTCTGTGAGGTCTGGGAATCCACCACACAAAGTGAATTCTTTCCTCCCACCAGGAGGTTCCAAGCCTCATTTTGCAGAACAACATGTACAAACTGAGCTCCCCTCTGGGGTTAGAATGCCCCATCCCTCTAGCACTTGGCTGAGTGCCATCATGCCACCAGCGCATTAACCAGCAAACAGGCTGTTTTCTTAACTGTCAATTTCTGTCCTTTCTGTCACAGAAACTGGCTTGGTTTGCAACATCCCACCTTCCAGGTCAGAGTGTGGTGGGTTTGGGTGGCATGAGGGGAGGGGAGGAGATTGGGCTTTCACCATGAAGCTACCCAACAATGGGTATGTGTTTTGCACAGGAAGAAATTCCAGTGATGGGATGACTGTTTTCGTAATACGCCATCACATTTTCTTTCTCAGGGAGCAATGCGGCTCGGCCCTTAATTGGAGAGAAAACAATCAGAGACCTGCTGCTGTTCGAGTTTGTTTAAAGCATAGGAAGATGAGGGAACGCTTCTGTGCCTGAGACAGCAGCTGGTGCTAAGCCGTGTGGTGGAAGCAGTCATACGTGAGGACTGTAGCTCAGTATAATTAGCAAGCGAAGGCAGAGTCATTCTTTTAGAATCAAACGCCATATTCCCAACACACAAACACGTTTCGGGTCTGACGCGTGTAATAGCAAGCCACTGTGTTTGGAGTTCTATTAATAGAAATAATTTGTCCTTGCATCCCCCTACTTTCCTCTGAGGATCTGTAAAGTGCTTTACAAACTTTAAACCTCACCCCATCCCTGGAAAGCATCTGAGTATTTTCCCCATATAGATGAGCGGCAAACCAGGAACAGAATGACTTGGTCCAAGGTCACCTAGCAAGCCAGTAGCCAAGTTAGGAATAGGGCCCAGGAACTGCGCTTCTTGAACTATTAGACAGCACTGACAATAAAATGCTGTCCTGGTTATGCCTGGGTATTGCAGTAGATGTGGTATATGAAAACGTAGTATATTGCCTTATTAGAGACAATGCAGAGGAAGAGGGTAAGGATAACATCAAGTAACAGGGAAGATTCCAGAATGACCGGAAAGAAATTTCATCATTTTGTCACTTCACCAAAAGTAGGGAATTTAGTCTTACAATTAGATAAATTGAGTGTGGTTTAGCAGCTGGGAATTAGGCAACATGGGTTCTATTCTCAGTCCTGCCACTGATCTGCTGTGTGACTTTGGGCAAGTCACTTCTGTTTCCCCTCCTACCCTGTGTCTCTTTTGTCTGTAAGCTCTTCAAGGCAGGGGCTTCCTCATTGTGCATATGTACAGTGCCTAACACAACAGGGCCATGTTCGGGGTTGGGATCTTAAAGCACTGAGGCAGTATTAATAATAAACAAACTTGGCCAAAGCTGCTTTATGCAGAGTAATAAATGAGTAGAATAAGTTACCAGAGAAACAACTGAAGCAAGGAATATAAATTCAAGAAGACACCTACAGCTTTTTTTAATAAAAACACGTACAATTCACAAACACATGGATGATTCATTAGCTCTCATAATTCAAGCTAACAATCTCAATGAAAATACTGGGTTATATATTTCCTGCCGTTCTCATGGACTATAGATGTTCAAAGTCTTTCTTACCCATTTGATATTTCAATAATATAAAAGTCACATTTGTATTGCAGTAGTACTTAGGAAGTGCATTCTGAATCAAGACTGTAATGTATTACACGCCGTACAAACACATAACAAAAAGACTGCTCCTGTTCCAAAGAGCAATGTAACAATGGCTCTCCAACCTCTACCTAGTCAAAATGGAAGGGGAAGCCACTATTGATTTAGACATTTTCCCCCCAAAAAATCTACATAATAAATTCAATGAACTTTTTCACTACTTAGAAATCTTTCAATATTTAAAATGAAACTAGCATAACTGCTGAACGTCAGCAAGTAATCTGTGTAGTTTGAAGTTGTGCTACTTCTGAGTTTCAGTACCTGGAAAAAGAACCTTGAATTATGTTTTTAAAGTGGGAAAAGTAGTTTGTTTTTCCTCACGTTTTATGATCATTCAACTGCACCGGAAAGAGATTTTGTCAAACTTTCCAAAAAACAAATCAAGCCACTTCACGATGACACAGTCTATGGAAAGTTGCAACTCATGGGGAGTCAACTTTCTGGGGGGAAAATATTGACCCAATTTCAGTATTGCCGATCGCAAGTGTTCAAAAATCACGAGTCAGGCTCCACAAAAAATGAGTGACTTTTAAAATCAGGATAATTTTAAAATAATTTTGGGCTTTAATTTTTAATTTTCATTTTGGTGTTGGAGCCTTTAAAAGTCACATTTTCAAGCTTTTTTTTTTTTTTTTTTTTTTTTTTTTTCTTTCCTGCAACTATCAGGGCTAGAAATTTTTTGTTTGTTTTTTTAATTGACAGTTGAGATTCTTAGGCAATAAAATGACTCCAGTAGCCAGAGTTGTGCAAAAAAAGCCCCAAATACTGCAAGACTTATGATAAAATTACAAGAACTGGCAACAGAACAACTTTAGGACTATAAAAAGAAGTTGCATCACATTTACTATGATGCTTGTGGCAAACAAAACTTTACTTACAACTTAACACTAATAATTCATTCTCATTCAAAATCTTGGCATCTGGCTGGAATATTTGTAGAACATTTATTGAAGAGTCTTGATGACATTATAGGTTATAATATGAGCCTTGTTGTTTCAAGGGATTCCATATTTTCGTTAAACTTCAGTGTCTGCCATCCTTATGTTGAGATGGGTCTTTCTTTGCTACCAGCCCCATTGTAATCAATGATACCAGCATTTCTCAACCTTTTTGATACTAGGAACCCTCTTCCTGCCTTCCTAAACTATGTTGTGGACATCTCTGGGACTGGTGTTGGTCCACAGACTGGTTGTTGAGAAACATTGAATTAGACCACTCAGAGTAAGGTAGTAAATATGAGTGAGGATTGCATAATCAGTCTATTAATGTCAAATAAATATCCTGATTAACATATTCAAAACTAGCAGTGGCTGAACTGGGTGTGGTGACTTGAGAGGAAAGACCAAAAAAATTAAATGTCATTAACCGAATGACGGCAAGGGAAAGCTACATCTACAAGTATGTAAAGGGTCTAAATACCCCGCATAACGGAGATGGATTTAGGGTTTGGTTTAGGCAGGTACCCTGGGATGTAATTAGGAGTAATGAGATGTGAAACGAAACAAAGGAACATTTAGGCTGAATGCAGGGATGGGGAAGATGTACTAGCTATTCAAGTGTAAAATAGCCTTGTAAGGGAGATGGTGGAAGCCCCATCATTTGAGCCACTTAATATGAAAACACAGAATTTACAGTGTTCAGAAGAAGCCCTCAGTGGAATAGAGAAAATGACACCATTGCAGGTGGTCTCCATCTCAAATTCCTGTGATTCTGAATAGTACTTTTTCCTCTGTGAGAAGTGTCATGTTGCTGTTCTGTAATAACTACATTTGATTTGTTTCTCAGTAGCTTCTGATTTTTCTGATTCTTCTTGTCCTTGGTGCACTGGCCAGCTGGTTTCTTTCTCCCCTGGAGTTTTGACAGTGTCGGCTGTTGAAAAAGTGAGTTAATAGCCCAAGGGTGGTTGACTTTGGCATGGAGATGGGGCAATTCATTCTGGGAGGCTGGGTTTCTGAACAAGCTGAAGCAAAGGTTAGATGCATCTTTGAGACTCATTAAAACAATTAGAAGGATTTGTTGGGGAAGGAAGAGACACTATTAGCCAACTGGGGAGTTCCATACTGGAGATGGAAGAAATCACTGCCGGGTACTGTATGGTTCTACATCTCAGCCAATAGCAGATGCAATTGAGAGCTATTCTTTCCCCTAAGACATAGATATCCTCTTCCACTCCCATGAGTTACTCAGCATTGTGGGAGTCTGTGTTTATAAACAGAGATGGATGATTAACTGCAAAAATATTCCATAAATATTGCTATGCATTTTGTAATGAACTCCCCCTGTCATGGATGCATGACTTTTGGTTTTGCTTTCCACAGTTGTTCCTGGAACTAACTTTTTATTGTTAACACTTGTAATAATAATAGTGTGTTTCAAGTGTACGTAACTCATGGGAAAATAACTTAAACTTGCTTTCTGTATGCGTTTGCAATGGAGATTCCATCATGAGTGTTAGTCTCATTTAGTCTGAGAACAAGAAAAATATTGTGTGGCCAATCACCACTCCACACTACAGCTTGAAGAGTAAGCCACAGAGCAAACCAAATTAATTACAAAATCAAGCTCAATAAATTAAAGGAAATCTCTGTGTATTCTCAGACATTTCCTTGAACATAAGGTGAAATTGGTTGAATAAATTGTTATAAAGGGTCTCATTCAGATCTAGTTGGAACAAAGAGGAGTGAGCCACATACTTGATAGAATGTGTATCTAGCTTATGTGCTTCTACCCTCTTTGTTTGCTGTTTAGTTTGGTGAAATTTCCTTTTGATTATCTTGTGTTGCTTGGTTAGTTGGGAGGAGATTATTTTAATCTAGAATAATAGACAGTGCTGGTCTCCTAGTAACCAACAACTGCCCTGTTGCTTTCTAAAATGCTGCATCCTGTATAACCTGGCTGTCTGTTTTTGATGCTCTATCTCCAAGTGAGCAATGTGTGTGCATTTTTTTTCTCTTACAGTGGGAGGGAAGGGGTTAACAGGTTTTTCTTTATTTCTTTTCAAAGGAAGCATGAAACCTTCTGGGGATGTCTCTTAGCTTGTTCCCTGTGAGATGAAAGCAATCCTTTCAAAATATCAGATGTTATGACTGTTGTTTATTTTTTTTGGTTTTGTTTTTTACAGCTGAGCTTTCAAGGTATTTTGTCATCTGGTTTGTGAAGAGTAAAAATTCTTGGTTATTCAACTAAATCTTTTTTTTTTTTTTTTTTGAGGGATGTACTCTGGCTGGCTTCTCTGTTTTATTCTGTATGTAAATGTTCAGATATGTATAACAGAGCCTCGCCGACTTGCTGTAATAACCAGAAGATCCTCTCTGAATTAGCAACCAGGTAAAGAAACATGATTTTAAAACAAAAGCAAAACAGCCCCACACTGGATCACAAAACCTGCTTTAACTGTCATTCAGTTTTGATGCATAATACACTAGTAAATGCACTTGGATAGGATTTTTACTGACGTGATAAAGTCTTAGTAATGTGAGACCTTGGTATAGAGTGGGGGTGGGAAGGGACAGAATGGAGAGCTCGCTGGGTCTTCTGAGAGAATGCCAGTCTGCGCATTCTGTGCGTCAAAGTGAAGTTTGTGAGGTTCTAATGGATAGGGAAAGGCAGAGAGATTTGAGGCTACGGATCCCTGTTTAGTAACTCAGAATTCACACATTCACTGCGGTGTATCAACCCCCTACAGTGCTTGATTTAAAATGCCAAAGGTTACAAGTTCAAGTCCTGCAGGCTAATAAAAATGTATCCAATGCTCAGATAGTAGAAAAATGAGCGCAGGGGAAGAACCTGAATAGAATAGTATATATGGGCAGAGGGGTTGGGAGAGGGCATGTTAGGAGAATGGATCATACATTTTGCATTTCTCATTCATAACTCTGAAGATTTTGATTTTTAGCCAGGGAAGAGACTCTTTTAAAAACCAGATGATTCTCAGTGAAAACACTTACCCTGCCCTCTTAGCACTGGGGAAACTTTATTCTCCATTTCAAGGACAAGATATATTTTTAAAAATAAATTAAACGATACACCCAACACTTGACTTCTCTCACACACATCTTTCCACCGAAAAAAAATAAATAAAATACAGAAGCTACATAGTATGTAGGGCTGAGATGCTATGGAGCTCAGTGATGGGTGGAAGAGATCTGCTGGAGGTAGACAAATAATGGAGAGGTTGGGAGTGGCTAACAGAGTCTGAAAAACCTCCAGGGAAGAGAAATGATACTTCATCTGGAAACTTGTCATCCTCAGACAATCTAATTTCCCTTCTTCATTACCGCCTAGTTGTGGCAGAGGATCCTCCAAATATTTCTACTTCTGAGCTTTTAGCCCTTTGTCTCTGGAGACACCTGCACTCCCAAATACAGATTGTACACGTAAGACCCCCATAGTCAACTCTAGCTCATATTTCGGTAGAGCTCTAAGTACATGGTTAGCCACTGATGTCAAACAGCCATCTTTAATACACCAGCATGAGTCCCCTTTAATATCCTTATCTCCAATGAGACCTCTCATTCTAGAGCCAAGCCACAGTTTGTTTGGCTTTTAAGCATGTCTGTAGACCTCTTGACCCAATGTCCAGGTCTTGGTTTCTTGGCCATGTGACCTAAGTCTGGGCAAATATTCTTGTGTTGAGAAACCCAAATCCTGATGATGATTTCTGTACTTCGTGTCCAGGCATCTTCTACGTAGCCCAGTCTCTAAAGACCACAGCTCTGGGTCAGGTTTAGAAACGCCAGTTCCCTGAGACTAGAATTTCTTTCTTCATCGCTTAGGGTTTTAGGGAAAATCAGTACTCCTTCCTTTTCTGTCCTGCATCAGAACTCTGGTTTCTAGAGACCTCTGCTTCAGCTTACAAAACCATGTCCCCAGGACATGAGTCTCTAGGCTATCCCTGAGATGGAAGAGGTCTATCATCCAGAGGGGTAATAAGGTACATCGCTGTGGTAGTTATAGTCAGGACACACCTTCTGCACTAGCCTGTAGTCTATGCTGTAGAAGGTGATGTAGATGCAAATGACTTTGAAGGGTTTGGAACAGACCCAGGAGACATGACTCTGGGTGTGCTCATAGTAGCAGGTTTTGGAGGGGTCGTAAGTACAGAGTGTGGTTTTCTTGGCACGATCCACTTTCTCATAATCCACCCGGCAGTTGAATGTCTTGGATTCTTTGGCCTCAATGAAGATCTGCTGCTCCAGGTCAAACTCCACAGTCTTGGTGGGAGGGACAAGGCTGACAGAGATAGTGCCCTGCCCAGTGGAGTTATGCCGGAAGAAGACATTGACGGTACCGTTACCATGATCGACGACCTTCCCCGTGATCAAGAGGTTCAACTTTACTGTCTTGATGTTGGAATAAAAATCACCCCAGCCAAAAATTTTCTTAAACTTGCCAGTGTTTGCCACAGGGTCCCTGCGTCCTCTAGAGTGTGGGCCCTGGTCCAGCTCAGACAGGTTGTCCAGGACTTCCCAGAACTCTTGTGAACTAGAGACCAACTCTAGGTGAGTCAAATTCTGCAGTAGGGTTTGAGTGAGTAGGGACTTTGGGGAGAGGTGCTTCCTTTTCTTTTGCAGTTGGGATCGGTCCTGAACTTCATTTTCACCTTGCTCTGTGTCCTCTCCTCGTTCTTGTCCACAGGTCACCTGAACAGGACAGTAGGCCAGAATAAGAGAGATGTATCTTCTCCCTCCCCTTGTTCTTGCATTCTACCCTCTTTCCACTTCTCCTAGATGCGTCATCACTAGTCTCCCCTCTTCTTGTTTTCCTGCTCCTCTTTCTCTTCTATATGCTTCTCTTTTCTCTGATCCTCCTTTATATAACCACCTCCGGCCATCTACCCTATTCTCTCTCTCTCCTCACCCTCCCTTTCTACCCTGAGTAACTCACTTTCTTCCCTGAGACTCTGGGATTTTGTGTGCCCTTTTGGTCAGGGTGCCACCTCATCCTTCCAGCTTTCCAAAAATGGCAGCTGAGGTGAAATCCCCAGGATCTCTGCTTAAAGCTGGTGAAGAGGGGTGTAGAAGGGACAGACAGGGGATGGGGTTAGTGCTCACTACCTGAACTAATCGCCAACCTCTGTCCTAAGAAGGCTGGTCTTACAGCCTTTTCTCAGTTACTGAGACACCCCCTGCTCAAACACACACATCCCTATGGTTCGGTTGATTATAACCCCATCATCTGGCCCCCAGCTGTGGCAGTCAAGCAGTGGGTGACAGGGAAAGACAGACTGAGGACCAGCTGTGGACTAGCCAAGGCACAGCTAGTCCTTGGCGAGGGCCAGTTCTGAAGCTGGGGGGCCAGTGCCCTGCCCCCGCCAGATCCGGCTACCTGGCCCTGCCCGTGGAACACTCTGCCGGGGTGGGGGGCAGGTTGCAGAAGGATGCAACATCTGGCCAGGAGGCAGGTGAGAGAGGCAGATGTGGTTCACCTACCCCGCCCCCCCAGGGGAGGGGGGAGTCAGGTTGCCGTGGTGATTTCAGCCACACAGCTCAGTGTGTGTCCCCCGTGGGAGACGGGGGGGCTGGCTGGGACCCCGTGGGCTTTCAGCGCTCACCTAGCGGAGAAGGATGCCCGGGGTGGGGGGAACCAGTTAGGGTCAGTGCCCTGTGCCACCATCCCCCCCCCCCAGCGGGCAAGGTGGGGGACAGCGGGGCACACTCCCACGGGTGCAAGGTGCCCTCTTCCCCCACCCCCTTCATCCCACCTTCTCGGGCTGGGGGGGAGGGATTGGTCACACGAGTCCCTGAACTCCCCACACTTTTTGGGGGGGCTGCCTCCTTTCCTTTCCTTTCCCCACAGCCCTCCCCATCCTCCGGCCCCCCCGGCCCACTCCAACACCAGCTGCACAATCGCACAAGTTTGGCTCGGGGAGGGCGGGGGGGGGGGTTAAGGCTTCTTGCAAATGCCTCCTTATACTTTTAAACAGCTTCTTTCTCCCCCTCCCCCCACATCCCCTTTCCCCAGTCGGCCCCCAGGAGCTTCCCTTTGCCCCCCTCCCAAAAAAAAATCACTCACCATCAGAGAGATGCTCCCCTGGAGCAGGAAGATCAGGCAGCCCCGAGTCAGCTGCATTCTCTGCCGGTGTCTGGAACTGAAGGGGGGCGAGGGGAGGTGTCTGGTCCTTTTATAAGCGGGGCTCCCGGCTCCTACGGCCCCCCCATCCCATGAGCTCTCTGGCAACTCCCCTCCCGATCTGCTGGTGGGCAGGAGCCAGCCAACAGCCGCCCCTCCTGCCCCCGCCGCTGGCTCCCTCCATGTGACGATCTTCGGGAAACTCCGGTACCTTGCCTCCTCCCACCGGCAGGTACCAGCAGCACCTCCGGGATTAACCCTTCCCTGCCTGCACCGGCGCTGGACGCTCCAGACGTCAGGATTCCTAGGAGGCTTTGGACCCTCAGTCTGGAGAAATATGGCTTGAGACCAGCGTCCCCATCAGTGGCTGAAACTTCTGGGGGGCAGGAGAATCCTGAGCTGGAACAGACTTGGTCCCCCGGAGCTCCCCCCAGCACCAGGAGATCAACAGGCTGATGCTGAACAAAGGAGGGTGGACTGTGAAAGGTAAGGAAGTGGGTGAAGTTTGGGGAAAGCAAAGCCAGGATAACTGATTATCCCCCAAGCCAGGATGATGCCAACAGCCAGGATTAGATCTTTAGACTCAGTCCTTGGGGGAACTGGTTTCCCATCGCCCTGCTGCAGTGACTTCCAATCTTTGAGTCCCAGGGCCACATAACAGGAAACAAAGTTCTCCAATGGTAAAGGCCAGGGAAGGGGAGTCACACTGGGATCTATTCATGAACCTCTGAATTAGGTGATCGACCTTAGAACTGGTTGGGATTGTTTCAACCAAAATGTGTTTCAACTGCAAATGCGGATTCACAGAAATTGATGCCTTTCAGGAGCAAGGTTGGTTTGGATGAATGGTTAGGCTTGGCAAAAAAGGATCAGAGTTGTCCAAATGTCTTGACATTTTCATAATAACTTTTTGTTTAGAAGGTTATGCTAATTGCACTAAAAGCAGGTGATTTGTTTAGGTTTTTGGTTCATGAAAATTTGTTGAGCTGTATTTTTTTTTTGTCCCATTCAGGTAGGTGAAAAAACATTTGAAATCTCACATTTTTGCAGGGCAGGAAAACTGTTCCCTTCAGGAGGGGTAGGTGTGTGGTTTAGAAGCTATTTGGCTCATTCACGGGAGATTCTGTAGGGATCGGACAGAGGGGAAATGTAAACATTGCTTAAATAATAAGAAATCAACCTTCCTCTAAAATCACTGGTTCTTGAATCGCAACTGCTTTGTTCAGTCACTCAGTGTGGCTATAAAACACTGTCACTGAATGTCAGAGTTGGAAGGGACCTCAGGAGGTATCTAGTCCAACCCCCTGCTCAAAGCAGGACCAATCCCCAACTAAGTCATCCCAGCCAGGGCTTTATGAAGCCTGACCTTAAAAACCTCTATGGAAAGCAATTCCACCACCTCCCTAGGTAACCCATTCCAGTGCTTCACCACCTACCCAGTGAAAAAGTTTTTCCTAATATCCAACCTAAACCTTCCCCACTGCAACTTGAGACCTTTACTCCTTGTTCTGTCATCTGCCACCACTGAGAACAGACTAGATCCATCCTCTTTCTGATTTCGGAAGTATTTTACACTCCCCTTGCATACAGGTGTAAGTGATTTATTTAATGGAAGTGCAGAAGGGGGCCCAATGTCATTGTTCTTTGTCACTAACTATTTCTTGCGCAAGAGTGGACAAGGAGGGGGAGGGAAGAGATTTGAAAAAATAAGCATGGAATAAATTCAGAGAGATGATCTCCAGGTGAATAGTCTATGAAGGAAACCTGTATACTTCTAAGCGACTTAAGCAATGCGGCCCAGTGCCTTGGCCATTGGGTTGGGAGTCTGACGATTTATTCCCAGCTGCATCACTGACTTATGATGTTACCTTGATAGAGTCACTTCCCCCTCTGTTTTCCCTGCCACCCTTTGGGTGTCTGGTCTATTTATAAACTCCTCGCGGCAGGGTGTCTCTCTTTTATGTGTATGTATAGTGCCTAGTGTACTGAGACCTTGATTTCAGGCACTACCATAATACTACCACTAGTGAATATATTGCCCATGAAAGCCCTGGTCCTGTACTACTGAAGTCCAATGAGAGCTTTTCCATTGTCTTCAGTGTGCATAGGATCAGGTCCAAAGTAGGCATCAATTCAACTGGTCATTTAGCTTGTCCGTTGTTCATAAAATATGAAGTGCTATAAGATATAGCTAGTAAGAGCTTAGTTTACCATATCTTAGAATGTCCAGAAACCCCGAAAGAACAGTAGGTAACTTTGTGGGGGTTTTGTTTAGTTGACCTGGCCACTGGAGAAACCTTTGAAGTTCACAAGGTTTTATTTATTTTGAATTTCTGCTGTAAGCCCTGCTGATCACTGACTGGCTTGGAAAACACCACATGAAATCAGTATCATGAATAACCTACCCCAATGCACAGTCTTAACTTTGACCCCTCCCCTTCCCATTTTTTGTAGTGATTTTTCCCTACCCCCTTCTCTATGACATTTAAATGGCCAATGCTTTTAGCTCTGGCCTGATCTCCTCTCTCTCCTGTGTCTGAAATTCACAAAAGGAGGGAATTGAAGAAACGTAACTTAATTCCCCCAAAGCCAGTTTATTTGTATTTACATTATCCCAAAATTAAAGCAGCCACCCAGGCTGTGACACTCTTTAAAAATATAGAATTTCCCCAGTAAAATAAACAGCCCACACCGATTGCTTCCAGCCACAACTAAGAGAGAAAAAGGAACAGTGAAATTTATTTTCCCATGTCAATTTTCCCCTACTGTTACTCACAGCTTCTTGTCAACTGTTTGAAATGGGCCATCCTAATTATCACTACAAAAAGTTTTTTTTCCCTCGTGCTGAAAATAGCTCACCTTAATTAACGAGCCTTTTATAGTTGGTATGGCAACCCCCATCTTTTCATGTTCGTTCTCTCTCTCTGTATACCTGTATATATTTATATCTATATCTTCCTACTGTATGCTCCACTCTATGCATCTGATGAAGTGGGTTTTAGCCCACGAAAGCTTACACCCAAATAAATGTGTTAGTCTTTAAGGTGCCACAAGTACTCCTCATTCTCTTTGTTTTCAATCAGTAGATCTAGATGATATCATTATGCTCATTTCACAGATGAGGAAACTGAGGCACGGGGGGGGGGAATGATTTGCCCCAGGTTATTGCAGCAGGGCAGTGGCAGAGCCAAGACTAGAACTCAAATCTTCCACAAGTTGCCTCTTTCTCCCTCTGCATCCTAACTAATCTCCCTCCTTCCGACAAACCAGATAGCAAAGAGGAGCCTTGCAGCACATCCTGAAGGTTAACAAACTATGGATCAAGGAATGGAAATTCCAAAGGTACTCACGGAAAATTCCCCGCCACAACCCCATCTTTGTACCAATGAGGCCCCAGCTCCGGTGCTGCCTTGTGACAATGTGACCCAGGCAGAAAGGCCGTCTCTCCAAAGGTAGGTCTCAGGCCCTTTGGGGAGATCAAAAAGGACAAAGATCTGGCATAATTTTGAGCAGGTGCTGAGTCAGTCCTGCATTCAGGGTGCTCTTTCTGCTGCTTACGTGGGGATATGTAACTTTGTTTGTTTTTAAACCTTAAATGAAGGTGGATAAATAAGGGAGGTTTTAATCTCACCTTGATGCTTAGGGAGTTGCCCTGGGGACTGAGTCATCCTGTCACCTGTGTTTAGTTGCAGTTTCAACTTGTCATGGAAGCTCAGTGTCTTGTGTTATGGTTTTGGTGCTGAGTTTACAGAAAGCGTAGAGATTTTATTTTGGAGGAACGAGATGGGTGAGGACACCCTCTCAGTTGAAGGGGGAGAGAGAGGAATTGTGTCGGATGATTCTAGCAGGTATAACCAGGAGCAAGGGGACCTAATCAAGGAAGAATCGTGGGGAAAATCTTCCTTCCCAAGATTAAACTGCAGAAAACTCATCCCAGAGAGAGGGTGGAAGTATGACATTTAAAACCTCCCTGGACAGAGCACTGGTGAATGATCCTGTCCTTGTCCCTGGTGGGCGGATTATATGTCCTCACGGCTTGCACGTCTCTCACCGCTACGATTCAGGTGGAGAATTGCTGCTCTTCCTCAGTGGGGTTCCATGGAGAGGGGGAGGTAGGGGACTTTGAGAATGTCCTCTAGTGAGCAGGAAGAGCTGGTGCAATGTTACATCAGGAAGCATTTCACCCATTGTGTTTGCAGAGTTGCAGCATGGCGGCTTTTCAGAAATACTGGCTGAGCAGGTCTCAGGACCAGTTTGTCTAATCCAGATCTGCAGAGCTGCATGATGGGTGATCCAGAGGCTTTCTGGAAATAGTCCTGCTGGATTTGTCTAATGTGGCCCGTTCTGGTGGCAGCCACTCCTTCCCCGTCTAGAGAAAGATACTCCTTCCTTTTTCCTGCTGAATCCATTGAGCACCATGGGGCCTTGACTCTCCCCTACAGGGGACATTTTAAAAATGGACAGACATGTGTAGAAGTTGGAGCTGGAAAAGCACTCTTAGGAGAGGTAGCCTGTCCAGTGTGGGGGTGCTGCCCTGGGGTTTTGGAGACCTGGGTTTCATTCTCAGCGTTACCGTGTGGACCGTGGGAAGTCACTTCCCCACTCTGTACTTCCGTTTTCCCCTCTCTATCTCGTCTATTTCAACTGTCAGTTCTTCAGGGCAGGGACCATCTCTTACTATGTGTTTGTACAGTACCTAACACAAAGGGACTGTAGGTGCTACTGTCATGCAAATCGTTGTCATCCAGTCCGTGTCCCTGGGGCCAGTGCAGGATTGCTCCCTACACCGTGTTTCTGGCATTTTGTGCAGTCTGGTTGTACAAGTGATTGGATTTTTCCGGTGAGACATGCTGACGTTGTTTAGGCCAGTATTCGCTGGAGCCTGGCCCATAGGAGAGTGGTTGGCCAGTTTGAAAAAATCCAGTGTTTCCTATTCTCTGCTCAAAATAATGTCTCTGCTCTTGCAAAGCCTGGCTTGTGGTTGGAGGTCCTTTCCTAGAGGGTGTAATAAGAATGGGTCTTGGGTGAGGGATGAGAGCAACAGTGCAAGTTCTGGGTAACGAAGAGATAATGGCCAGTGAAGTGTTTGTGACAAAGGTAGGTAGCAGCTGGATGACGGAGGGATGTCAGTTGAGATGGATTATTTTTTAATGTGTTGATCAGTGCAGTATTGTCGGGCTATGGGATTCCCTTTTGTGAATCTTTGCTGCCCTCTAGCGGATTGCTTTTATTTGGGAAAAACTTTCCCAAAACAAAACATATGTAAGTGCAGTGGGAGACTGGAGGGGGGGTTTGCAATGGATGAAAGGAGGTTGGAAGCGGTGATGCTGAAAATGACCTTGGGGAGATAGTGAAGAGCAAATTAGATGTGACTTAGCAGCATAGCCTATTGTATTTTCTTCCGGCACAAAATTAATCTGAGGAAACCATGCGGACGCTGTTGGGATCCAAATATCGGTGTTTATTAATTATATACAAACATGCAAGGCCTACCTACATATACACACTACTTGGCCTCCCTGTCTTCTAGTGCAGAAACCACCAGAACCTAGCAGAGCAGTAGAGGGCTATTTAAAGGAAAACTACTCAATTCCCATGCACTGTGCAGTGGAAAGAGCCAGTGTGTTTATGCATCCAAGGATTGCATTAGCCTTTTTGGCTACAGCATTGCACTGGGAACTCATGCGCCTCTCAAATCTTTTCCAGAGTCGCTGCTTTCCAGGATAGAGTCCTTCATCCTGTATGTATGGCTGACATTCTTCATTCCCCAAACTGACTTATGTGTAGAATCTGTCTCTCACACGCCATTGAGGATTTCCTAAATGGGATCAGAATCAAGCCCCTGGTTTTCAGCTGGCAGTGGACCTTGGATTTCCCATTCTAACCAGAAGCTCCAGTGATGTAACAGAGGGAGTTCTTACAAATCCCCTGTCTAAATTCCACCACCCAAATTAAAGGGAGATTTGGGGCTGATTGCCCTGCCTCTGACAGCATTCAGCCCTTCTCTGGGTACAGCTAAGTCATCCCAGTGAGATGTGCTTTGTATCCACAGGGCTCATTACAAAAATAATCCCTAAAAAGGAATTTTGTTGCCTTTGGCCTACACCGATGTCAGGGATGTTAGAAAAAACAAGTTATCCCCAGAGTCCTCTGCAAGGTCTTCACCCTCTATTTCATGCTCTGTCCTTGATATACATTGTGGGTGTATATGTAGGTGTGTAACACGTACAAATGAAGAATGAAATTTAAGACATCAAGTGTCTTTGCCAAGTGGTTAGGCTTCCCTTCTTGGCTTGGGTTTTAAGAAAGTGTGTTTGGATTTAAAGTGGCAAAACCAGTTAATAGATTCCTCCCTAGTCTTTGTAGGGTACGCGCACACCCCCTCCCCCCCAGGGGTTATCATAAAGGTAAAGGGGAAAGAGGAGAGACACATCAGGGGAATGCTTTACTAAAATGCAGGTGACCCATCTCTAGGACCTCTTGTAATTCTGGAGGCAAAATGTCACGGAATACAGATGCTGCCCCACATATCATGGTACAAGATGGGGCCCTGCCCCACTTGCCACCAGTAAACTCAGCGTTACTCTCAGTGGTGCCAGTGTGACTCTCCATTGACTTCAGTGGAGTAACTCATGGCTTACAGAGGTGCAGTGGCATCAGAATCAAACCCATGGATTTTAGCCAGTGATGGGCTTTCCCAACTCATGACTCTAGAGGGCAGCAGGGAGCTGCTGAGTGGCCACATCTGGGGGAATTGCCTGCTTCCTCAGCCAACCTAGCTGTTGGTGGCGATGAAGATCAGTGAACTGTAGCTGGATTGCTTTATGGTGAATTACTGAAAATGTACTATGCCACCGGGGATGCCCCCCCTTTCCAAGGGGGACTGGGGGTGGATTTTTGGTTTGGTGGCCAAAAAGTATTTCAGAAGCATGGCATTATATATGGCCTGTAGCAACTGAAAGTCCCATAGCATTTTTTTTAAACAGGAAAGGAATGTTTATGTTGATATCCTGGCCAAATTCCCATGTGAGTAAATACATTCTATCTACCCACAAATTCCCCATTCAGCCTCAGCTGGATGGAGCACTGATTTGTTGGGTAGAGTGGTTGTGCACTGTTATAATGGTTTCCATGTTCCACTCCAGAGACAGCTGCACATTGTTTGTTCTGGTAGATACATAATTGACACAGTGCTTTGGGAAGGAGGTAAGTTTAAGGTATTCATCTAGTAAAGAGAATGATTTGCTATGCTGGAGAATGTTTCAGTTATTTCTCCCCAGGGGTTCCTCCCCAGATTGGTTTGTTTGATAATCTTGGTCCAGGAAAGCTCTAGAGAGAAGGGACTTTTGCTTCTGCTCCAAGGTGGTTGCAGATCTTAATTCTCTTTCATCAGGAGCAAGGACTCTAGGAAAACCCCCCTTTCTTCCCCCATCTCCATGTCTGGAGGCTTCCCAGCTCTGATCTGAAGGGACTTAGATTTCACCCCCCATACTGAGGGAAAGATGTCTCTAATTTCACCTCCCTTCCTCCGCCGAGGCTGAGTATCATTTCATAAAAATAACACAGAAAGCAACTAGACTCTCTGGGAAAAAATAATTATGGGAAAAATAAATCAGCGCCAAAGGGGCTTTCGTGGAAATATCAGGTTTGGAGAGAAGGATGCTGAGTTTGGAACGTGCCCTTCTGTGCTTTCGCTGAGCGGGTTGGGACTACAGTACAATCTCTAGCATGTTTATTTCCTTTCAAACCTCTGGCTTCCCAATGGAAATGCTACCGTCCCCCATTTATTAGGAAGTGTTTGGGTATCTTTTCCCTCTCTGAGTCTGGGGATGGGTGGCAGGGAGGGACACATTATTATGCTTTATTTTCTCAAGGGTTTTCTCTCTCAGCCCTGTGGTGTGTTTTTTATGTGCTCCCAAACATCATCATTTGAGCCATCTGCCTCTGCTAGCCCTCTTATCCCACTCTGAATCTCATCTGTAGACTGCAGAATTTGCAGGGCAGGTTTGTTTGATCACTTATTTGTAAATTCCTCTGTGCAGGTTCTCATGTCTGTCTGTCTCTCTCTCTCTCTCTCATAAAGCAGGTGTGTACATTGATGGCACTAACAGTAAATCTACAGGAGCAGGAAGTTTGATCTCCTCGCTAGGTCCATCTTTGGTCTCTCTGCTGAGAAAGTGCCATTTGTGATGGGAGTTCATGTGATGTGGATGTGTGTTCATTAGGAACTGGACAGTGACTCACCAGCTGACCTCATGCCAGGGTCAGCAAATGAAGGGTCATAACTTTTGGTTATGAGGCCAGATTTGAATCAACAAACTCGAGAGAAAGGATTCATGTTTTATTAGCAATCTACCACGTCAGCATAGTCCCGCCTCTGTAATGACGAGCGCTGATCAGAAATTTTTAGATAAAACAGTTTAGTTCGAAAATGCCAATTTGTAGAGCCCACCATGGTTCTTAGAACCATCTTGGATTCAATGGACGTTCAGCCAATCAAAGGCAGGTTTCCATGGGAAATGTGCTTGTTTTCCTGCCAACTCACCGTGTGGGCTGCTGGGGAGCTTCCTCTTCCAGTTTCCAGGCGCTCTGCCATGGAGTAGGAAGTGTGGAAGTCCTGGGATGGGCTCCCACAGTCCATGGGTGTGGGACTGCGGGTCCAGCTAGGAGCCTAGCAGCTGCTGAGTGAAATTGACATTTATTACTGGGAAGAGGTGGATGAAGTAATAGCTTTTGCTGGACCAACTTCTGCTGGTGAGAGAGACGAGCTTTCATTACTGCTCATTCAGAACAAAACCACATTCTGAAATAACAACATTTCCTGTGAACTGGAAATCCCACATTTCAGCCAGCTCGAATAAAGATGCAAGCTAAGCATGGACTGATGCAATCTAATGGCCCCAAGATGCAAAGTTTGCAGCTGTCGGCATTTCTTATGCACCTCCCGTGGTGATAACGATGTTAATGCAAACAATTAAATTGGGCTTGCCAGTCAAACAGGGTGACACGTTTGTTGGGGAGAGTTAAAGGGTTGTCTCTGTTCTCCTGGAACTGGACAAGAAAGGTCAATTTCTTGGAGGGCAAAGAGTGATCGGTGCCAGTTTAGTCTGGAAGGATAAGAGGCTGAAATCTCCATCATTAGCAGCTTGGAAACTGGATCTGGAGTGAAAGGCTGGAAATAAGAAGGTCTCTAACCGTGAGAGGAGGGAGGTTTCGGAACAGCCTCCCAACAGGACTAGAAGGGACAAGAAACCTACTTAGTTTTAAAATGGAGTTCATAAATTTATGAATGGGTTTATATGATGTAGATGCTATCAGTGGCAGGGGACTGGACTCTATGACTCAGGAGGTCTTGCCAATCCTATGTTCTTATGAATGGAAAATGCCTAGCAGTGAACCTCAAAGAGCTGAAGGCTTCTTTGGGCCCAAGAAGTTTGGGTGAATCTCTGCATATTGTGGCCTCAGGATGGAGGTTTCAGGAGGACGGCCTTTCTCAGGGCATCTTGAAATGTAAGTAGGTGTGTGAGGAAGCTAATGAAACACTTCTGAACCTGAACATCAAACCAGCTGTAGTATGGGGAGTAAAGGTCCAGTGTTTTCTCTGATTCAGCCCATGTATCTGTCTGTCTTTCATTGTACTGGAATTGCAGAATCATAGTAGCTAGAGATGGAGAAGACCAATAAGAATCCATTCAGCCTGGTTCCCAGAGGGGCAGTGCCGGATTGTTCCCTCTGGTATGTTTTTTTTTCCAGGTGAGTAGTCTGGTCTGGTTTTATGTCTCTCACATGCTGGGTTTCTACCACTTCCCTTAGGAGACTGTTCCGCACCCTCCTCGTTCTCACTCTTAGGGAGAATATTTTCTCTCATATTCATTCTTTATTCCCCCTTCTTAATTTCATCCTAGTTACATATTAGTTGCTAAATAAGGTCAAGCAGCATCAGCCAGAACTAGTTGAACTGCATACGATAAGGCTAGGCTTGGGGTTTAATTGCAGATCTCATGCCAGGTAATGTTCTTTTTAAAGCTCCAGCTGCTGGAGTCAAGTGACTGTTAGAATCTCAGCTTTCATTAAAAAAAGTGTCAAATTCTCCTGGTTGCAGAGAGAGGCCTGAATGTGTGGTCAAATGCACCGGAGAGGTTTGGAAACCAGAAGTCGAATGAAAGACCCCAAAAGTGCAATTATTTTGGTAAGTCTCATGATTTTTAAGCCAGTTTCCTGACTTTCTGGGGGCCTGACTGGTAATACTGGAGCTGTCAGAGTGGCATGGGAAGAAGTGATCCTAAAATGGAGGGTATGTCTAGACTCCAATCAGAGGTATGACTACAACTCCAGGTAGGCACTCACTCTAGCTAGCCTGGCCCAAATCTAGCAGTGATGATGCAGCAGTGAAGGTTTCCCTATGGATTGTACAAGCCCACCTGGAAGCCTGGGTACCTACTTGCTTTGGTAGCCCATACTGCGGTCTGTGCTGTTGTGTTTTCACTGCCCTTTTTCGCCAGGCTGGCTAGGTCAAAGTCTGTAAGAGCTGCAGTTTGCACTTCCGAATGCAGTGTAGACATACTCTGTGTGTAGCAAACGATGGCTCTGTGTGGTCTGAGCACCGTGCTGAGGCCAGTCAAACAGCAGCTGAGCTGACATAGCCTTGCCCCAGCCTGAGGCTGCAATGAGAAATACCACTCCCTCCAACTCTCTGCTCCTGCTCTTTCCCCTCCGGGGCTGGCAGCTAACGCTAAGCTGTCAATATTTGTTTACAGCTCTCTTCCCCATACCTAGCAGGATCTGTCAGCCCAGGGAGGGCCACTGTTGTCAGCGAAGCGCGACGGAAACTGTCCATCTGTCTGAATTAAACAGCACGGATGTGCTGATCCGTGGAGGGCTGATTCTGCATATCCAGCATCCCGGCTGAGCCGGCCCAGGCCGGGGATTGTTTTCTGAACAAACACACGAGTGTGGTTTTGTTTCTCTTAGCCAGAAGGTGGCCTCTAGAAAGTCAGCTTCACGCTCTCAGCCGTTAGATAAGCAGAGAAAGGGGGGGGTGGCTTGCTCCCCATCCCTTTTATTAACCTCCTTTCTTTGTCTCCCCATCAGCCCCTGTCTTTTTCTGTCTCTTTTCAGTCTCCGCTGCCAATGTCAGTCCTTGGTGTTCCCACCCCTCCCTGAGCTGGCTGTAGAGTGAAGATAAGCGCTGGCCTGGGAGCCATATAATAATAATACTTAGTGCTACAGTGGGTCAGAAATGAGTCTCCCTCCCCATCCCAGGGCAATTTTAGACTTTTTTTCCTGAAAAATCAAAAGCCGCAAAAGAAAATGTAGCTCAGATCTGGCCAAAAACGGGGGGGGTTAATGGGGCTGTGTGTTCATTTTTCCAAACAGATTAAATAAATAAACCCATCGTTTTCTGTAGAGACGTCCATTTAGTCAAAAACCGAATTGCCCATCCACAGACGTTTCAGCTGAAAATGTTCACCTACCCCTGCACAGCTCTGACAAATCACCTTTTGTCTCTGGATCGCAGAGTGCTGCCTTGGAGAATTAAATGGCCCAGTTCAGTGCATCTATGTGCCTTTATTGCTGTGCTCTTCAATCCATGAGCAAATCTGTTTATATGTGATTATATTTGCATTTCAGTAGGAGTGAGAAGCCGAAGCCTCATGTGCCAGGTGTTGCACACAGGTAATCTGCTCTGCTTGCTTTTTCTGATCTTCAATGTCCATCGTCATTTGAGCTTGCAGGTCAGTGGAAGCATAAAAGCGAATAAGGCACAGGATTGGCTAAATGGTGTGGCCTCGTGGATAAAGCTGAATCAAGACTCAGGAGACCTGCATTCTAATCCTAGCTCTGACTATAGGAGAGTCACTTCACTGTGCCTCAGTTTCCTCATCTTTTAAAATCAGGCAATGATTCTGACCTCCTTTGGGCTAGATGGACCTTGAGTCTGACACAGTCTGGCCGTTCTTATGTTCTAATGTTCTGTTGAAGAGCTAGGTAGTTCTGTTATTTCCTTGTGCTTCTCCGACTCACTCTCTCTCTCTCCCCCCGTCCCTCCGCCTCCACCGGTTATCTCTTGTCCTACTTAGATTTTAAGCTCTTTGGGGCAGATGTGGTTTTTGTTCTGTGTTTGTACAGCACCTAGTCCTGGTCTGTAAAGAAAATGAGCAGACAATGAAGGTAGTGAGACCCACACATTAGAACTTGGTTTTACAGAATAGCTTCTGAACTCCCACCCTCCCAAAGCACTTTGCACTGCCATGGATTAGATCTTGGCTGTTATTTTTGATGTACCCATGAGACAAGGTTCAGGCCAGGGAAGAACAATAACTTCTGACCCCAGTCAGCAATTCCTCCAGTGGCTTGAGCTGTTTTGGGGGATTTTACAGCCAGGGTCGCGATAATAGCACTGCCTCTATTGTCCCAGCCCTTGTTCTTGCACACGGGGATGCTAGAACACTTGGTGCTCATGGAATCCTTTGGCATGCCTCATTTGCGGAGTTCAGGATTGAATTTTTTTGTGGCTTTGGGGCTGAGATTCGATATGTGACACTGTGCTCTGATGTGTCCCTAGCTTCTGTGTGCCAGAAGCTGGGAATGGGCAACAGGGGACGGATCACTTGAAGATGATCTGTTCTGTTCATTCCCTCTGAACCACCTGGCATTGGCTACTGTTGGAATACAGGATACTGGGGTAGATGGACAATTGACCCAGTATGGCCATTCTTATGTTGATATCATCCGGGGCTCCAGCAATATGGACATCTCGGATTCTCTTTCTAGCCTTCCCAAGCCTCTTTCCCAAGCCTCTCTTCTTTCCACACACAAATCAGGCTGACTCATGTCAGGAATCAGTCCTATGATCCTGCTAGGGGTGGGTCAGAGCCCGAGTCCTGCTGCGCTGTGGGTCCAAGCCCTGTTTTGTAGTGCGGATGCAGTACAAGCCACAGACCCATGTCAGAAGGTCTGGGTAGCGCAGTGAGGATGCCCTAGCTAAGCCCTGGTTTACAATGCAGCATGGATGCTCAAGTGTGGGCTTGGAAACACTGAGTCCCCAAACCCGCATCCCACAGACCTGGGTTTACTGGGCATCTAGACCTATCCAGAGTGAGTGGCTAGTGGGCTCACAAACTATCTCCAGAGATTGGACAGGTTTCTCTGTGCTTTTCCTCGCTTCATCCCCACTTGACACCGGGCTCCAGACCTCGAGTGGAGAATTCCTCTCCAGGAGCACCATTAGGTGTTCATGCCCAGACGGGAACGTTAGCAGCTGTTCCATTCAGAGCCGGGACGTTATCCAGGACACGTTCCTCCCCTCCACTCCTTCAGAGGCCGGAAAACCAGCCCATTCGAAAGGCTTTTATATCCTCGTAAATGCCCAGACTCGGAAGACATCCAATCCATTTACGGAGGCCAGAGTGAAAACGGAGACTGGCTCCCTTTCTCCTGTCTGCTTTAGCTCAGGTGATGGGGGGAGACAGGACCCGAATTGAAGCAGGGCCATTAATAGGTTTAATGGCCCCATTTTCCCTTGATCTGGTAGGGCTGGGGAGTGAATCACGTCGCTGTAAACTCACTGTGTTGGCAGCCGGCTGCCTCTACCTCGCTCGTAAATGTGGTGGCCGGGATCTGCATTTTGTTTCAAACCTAGGAAGCTACTTGTCTTTGAAGGAAGCCAGGGTGAAATGGATGGACGCCCCGCGGCCCTCTCCACGGCGTGCTGCACTGGGAACCTCCCGGGGCACTAAAGGGCTGCGTTGGGTAGCTGCGTTGGCGCTGCCCTCCCTCCCCTTTCACCCTGAAGCCGGCGGGGGCACAGCTCAGGGCAGTGCTGGAGGGGCCGGCCTGGCATGGGGGAGGTGGCTGGCACAGCTGGGGTGGGCAGGCCGGGGCTCCTCTGGCTGCGGGGTGGTGGTGCCAGTGGGTGTGGGAATGGGGCCTTGGGTGGGGCCGGCGGGCTAGCCTCCCCGAAGGTGGGGGTCTCACCTGCTGCCTATGAAGCTGATAACACGGGTGGGGGGGGATGTTTTTCTTTCATGTGATAACTATTTATTTGGGGAGGAGGTATTGTCGAGTCTTCTCTTATACGGTTGTTTCCCTGCCTTCCCCGCCCCGCCGAAAAAAGAAAGAAAAGAGAGAAAAGGAACGAACAAAAACGGTCAGAGGCCTGGGGGCTGCAGGCGTGGCTTTCCTAAGAAGAAGCATGGCCAAGGGCCCGTGAATGCAGGCAGAGGGCTGGTAGCACTCAGGCCCATGGAAGCCTGGCCTTTCCAGCACTCTCACCGCAGCAGCAGACTGGGCTGGGTCCAACACTCGGCTGGGAGCAGCTTGGACCTTTGCTGAGCCCCGGGCTGGGATCTATGTGGCCTTCGGGACAGAGCCATTTTCTGTTCCGGGGGTCATGTCGTTGCCAGGTGTCTCGAACTCGCCCCTTCAAGAGAGCGGGGTGGATTTTTCCATTGGCATTACTGGCATGCATGCCGGGGCCTTTGTTGTTTTGGCCGGGGAAGCGGGGGGGCTGATGCTCAGTGCCTAGCAAAGAACTGGCCGCGTGCTTGTTGAGCGGGGATTAATTGCATGGCATGTGCGTCCTTCAGCAGTCTTGCTGGCTGGCGTTGTCCTCGTTCGCCGTCCTGCCCTATTATTTAGGTAATAGTAACGCCTATAAGCCGCCCTCAAGATAGGTGGGGTGGCCACGGCACGGGTGCCATGCAAAACACGAAGAAAGAGGCACTCCCGCGGGAAGGCGAGAGCCAAAGGGAGGGAAGGGGAACAGCGGCACAGAGAGGGGAAGGGACTTGCCTGAGGTCGCCCAGCAGGTCGGTGCCAGAGCCGGGAACAGCAGTCAGGCTCCTTGGTCCCAGTCCCGTTCTACGCCCTGTGCACTAGCGTATGGAGGAACAGTTCAGAAGCGTCTAAGTCCCGCTTTCTGAAGCGACCTAGCCACCTGGGAGCCTAAATCTCATTGAAAGTCAATTGGCCTTAGACTCCCAAGTGGCTAAGTCACTTCTGCAAATAGGAGTTAGGCTCCAAAGGCCCTGATCACTGGGATTTAGGCACCTAAATATCTCTGATCTGTGCCTAAGTCACTAAGGCACTTCTAATAACTTTACCCCGGCCTCTTAGCAGGAAGATATCTCTGTTCCTCCCAACCTCACCGTGAAAGGGGGCTTCCTAGCTCCCATACAGAGGACTCCTCTTTATGAATTGCCAGGAGGGGGGGTGTTCAACCCCCACTCTGCCCCAGGCCCTGCCCCCCACTCCACTCCTTTCCACAAGTACTCGCCCCACCTTTTCCCAACCCTACTCCACCCTGCTCCGCCTCTTCCCGTCCCCGCCCCTCGCTCCTCACCCTCCCTCCCAGCACCTTCCACATGCTGCTGAACAGCTGATCACCGGCGGCTGGGAGGCCCTGGGAGCAGGAGCGAGGAGCTGACTGGGGGCGGGGGGCTGCCAGTGGGCGCTGAGCACCTGCTATATTTTTGATGTGGGTGCTCCAGCCCTGGAGCACCCCCGGAGTTGACGCCTATGCTCCCACATAAGGAGGGGGCTGCTTGCCAGAATGTTAGTGGCAACTTATGAGGTTTGCATGGTGTTTTCCATAAACACAAGCCCCTAAGTCATGGCTCCATGTGAATCACTTCGTTTAGTGAGTGCAGAGCATCGGAGTCAGCCGAAAACTCTGTATCTGAACCCCGGGCCGCCCTCCTGTCCCCCATGTAGACAGGCAGAGCAGAGCTAGACAAGGGTAGAGATGCACGTTTTGACAGATACGTGCACCATGTATGGTGGCGCTTTAGGCTCTTTACTGGTATGAGGCATTGTCTGATGCGTAAGCAGCTCCCGAGTCAGTGGGAAAACTGCAGCGTGGGAAATGCGGGCTTTTAAGTGCACGTGGACGCTCTGAAAAATGCATAGAAAATGTGCATCAGGTGACGTATTCTCAGGCTTAGCTGGAAGAAAAGTGCCTTAAAATGCCAAGTTCCTGGCAAAAGCGTAGACACACACACAACTGCCCTTCCCACAGGCCAGGAGTTGCTGAGAGGCAGATGTACAGCAGACCTATAGCCCCTTCTAGCCAGTGATTTGCAATGTGCTTTCCAAATGCTAACGAAGCTTTTTACTCAGTAGCTCTTGTCATCTCCACGTGTGTAGATAGGGAAAGTCTGGCACAGCGAGTTAAGCCACTTGTCCACTGTCACAGGGCAAATAGCGATGCTGGGAACAGAAGCCTGGTTCCCAGACCTGTCTTTTAAGCATTGGACATGCTCTCTCTTTGATCCTGACACCCTCATAGATGCATCCAGCGCGGCGCATGGGCCCTCATGTTCCGGCACAAGCAGATACGAATGTACGGATGTGGTGGTCTCATCTCAAAAAGAATCTACTGGCATTAGAAAAGGTTCAGAGAAGGGCAACTAAAATGATTAGGGGTTTGGAATGGGTCTCATCTGAGGAGAGATTAAAGAGGCTAAGAGTTTTCAGCTTGGAAAAGAGAAGACTAAGGGAGGATAGGGTAGAGGTCTATAAAATCATGAGTGGGGTGGAGAAAGTGAATAAGGGAAAGTTATTTACTTGTTCCCATAATATAAGAACTAGGGGCCACCAAATGAAAATAATACACAGCAGGTTTAAAACAAATAAAAGGAAGTTCTTCACACAGTGCACAGTCAACCTGTGGAACTCCTTGCCTGAGGAGGCTGTGAAGGCTAGGACTATAAAGGATTTAAAAGAGAACTGGATATTCATGGAGGTTAAGTCCTTTAATGGCTATTAGCCAGGCTGGGTAAGGAATGGTGTCCTTAGCCTCTGTGTCAGAGGGGGGTGATAGCTGGCAGGAGAGAGATCACTTGATCATTACATGTTCGGTTCACTCCCTCTGGGGCACCTGACATTGGCCACTGTCGGTAGACAGGATACTGGGCTGGATGGATCTATGGTCTGACCCAGTACGGCCTTTCTTATGAATGGCCCTTTGCATATCTAAGCCCTGGAATACTGATGGGGTAGCTGCGTCGCAGCCCCAGGGAAGTGTGAGGACTGTGTGAATTAACATGAGACTGTCGGTACAAGAAGTAGGGAGGCTGCCACATCCCCTGGTTTGAAGGGGGTTCCATCCTATACTATACAATTTGGGTCAATGTCTCTCAGCAGTGCACTCCCACTATACAAATTGTTTCAGCGCCCTTGCACGAGAACCACGTGCCAAGAGAGCAGAGAGGCAAAAATGTCAGTAAAGATCCCCCCGCTACTCCTGTGTGCTGGGAAATTATGCCATTCTCAACAGCTTCTCCAAAAGGAAACATTTGAATTCCACGCAGTTCATGCGAAGGTTAGCTGGACAAATGTTACTCTTGCCATGAAGCCTGGAGCACCCTGCACTTCCCCTCCCCAAAACGCCACTCGCTAGTTTATCCCCGCCGACGTACGGTAAATCGGACGGCGTAAATCATTCCCCCGACACCTGCACTTCCACCTTCACGCTCACTGCTCTGCTTTGTCTTTCGCTGAGAAGTCCGGTCAGGTCCAGGAAGTGGAACAGCTGGCACGGGTGGGCTGAAAGCCCGTTTCCCACCCCTCGTCCTCTTCAGAGCTCTGCTGCCTGGGGGTGGCCATGGCTTGAAGACAGCTGTGATTGATGAGTGACTCTCATCCAGCCTCTGCCCGCTCCAGTAGATGCAGCCTGGGCCATAGAAGCGCTCAATTTCAGAACGGTTTCTTCAAGGGCTTTCAGGGCTTTGTTTCTCTTTTTGGCTGACTTGACTTTTAAACCTTCCTGCTGCAAATGGAGGGGTCTGGGTGGGGTGTCAGACTTGGGGGAAACAAGCCTCAGCTTGATAGGCAAAGACATTTCAGAGTTATAAGCCACTCAGATTTCCCATGTTTAGCTGCAATTAGCTGCCTCTTGTCTATAGGTCTTGTGGGTTTTTATATTTGTTTGTGGTGTTCTAAAGATGAAATTACTCCTTCTGCTTGGAAACAGGACTAGCCTGGGGCTACTGAACTTTGCCTCAGTGATCTGGCCTGGTAGCAGATTTGAGGGATGTGTGTGTGTGTATATGTCTGTGGGGATGGGGGAATGGGGGGTAATAAGCGCCTATATAAGACAAAGCTCTAAGGGGATGGTAATAGGCACCTATATAAGACAAAGCCCCAGATATTGGGACAGTCCCTATAAAATCGGGACATCTGGACACCCTAATCTCATTATGCCTTTTTCTGCTAAAGAACGTCCACTGGGAGAAATGTAAGGTGGCTTAAACTACCCCACCAACACCCATGTCCCCTGACCCCAAAAAATCACTAGTTGCTTTTGAAAAAGTCGGCCATAATTTAAAAGTAGGCCTCCATCTCTTTGTTTGTGACTCTTAAACTCCTGGGATGGGCTGAAGGCTGGCTCCTGTCAGTTGTCACTTCTGACCCAGGACAGGAAAGAAACAGTTTGTAGAACTGAGCCACATTGTGGCTTCTGAGGTTTTTAGAGAATTAAAACAACAAATTATCCATTTCTGTGAAACCTACCCTTTGCTGGAGCTCCCAGGGAATCTGAGCTCCCAAGCCAAAATCTGAAAGAGCTGTGGGAGAAAAATCAATCATTTAAAAAAATACTAACCTCGATCCTTTTCCTTCCTCAAATCCCTTTTTGGCTCAGATTTTAACATTTCCTTTTCCAAGTGACAAAGAGACGCAGGCAAACAGCTGTCTTATTTCCCACTCCACTAAGTGCGGCTCTCAAGGACATGGCATAGTGCTCAAAACCAAACTCTCTCCTCTAGTCATTTTAATAGAGAGAAATACTATGCTGGATGCTTAACTAAAGACCTTTTCCAACCCAGTTTTTGAACTTAATTGGATTTGCTCTCCATATTTCTACAGTTTTTATGCTTCTTCTTTTGTTTTTTATAGGAAACAGCTGTCCAAGTGGGAACCTGTCTTTGCTTAAGAGCCCCTCTAAGAAATTCTGCTCCTAGATTATTGGGAGCTCCAAGCAGATCCAGGTTTGTCTTCCATTTTCTGTGCCACAGAGGTGGATTAATCCCCACCAGGTACAGGATTAGAGCAAGTGAGGGACTGAAACAGCAGTGCGGGGTTGGTGTTAAGGCAGTGAGTCTGGGAGCTGAGTGGGTAATTGCAGAGAGCAATTGGCATATGATGAAATCTGCATCCTAAATTTCTTCTGGGTACCAGATACCTGAGATGAAATCTTGAAGTTAATAACAAAGCTCCCAATGACTTCAGCAGAAGCCGAAATTCACCCTGTTGGGTTTCATGTGGTTAAGGAATGGAAGCTGTCTATTAACGCTTTCACTGTAACTAACTAGATTTTCAAGAAGAGGGGAAGTGAGATGCCATTGGCAAACAGCTGAAGACAGTGGGTGCTCATCAGTTTATTGTGTCTGCAAATGAGTCTTCAAAGAAATGGTATAAAAGTGCCTGTTGTTTGAGGAGTTTAATTAATTTAGAGGGGAGAAAGCACTGGCAAATAGACTGCAGAGGTAAGGAACAGTCCAGGAATGGACAGGGAATGGGCTAATAATAATAAATAATTACATATAATTAATCTACACGATTAGCATATATAATTAATCTCAACTTGATTAAGTACAGTAGGATTTGAGCTTTTCAAAGCCAGGCAGGAGATGGAGCCGTGTAGTTCCCCTTGAAAGTATGAACTCTCCTAGCTGACTTTGAAAGTCTCAGGCTGTATCTTTTCCATCTTCCACTTCTGTAAAACTCACACTCCCGTGTTTTGTAACCAGGATGATGGTAACGTGCGTAGACCGTGCATCTGCCATTTCCTGCTTCTGAGGCTCTTCCAGCCCTTTGCAAACAATGAATTAAGCACCTTTCACGGTTGCAAGTGGGGAAAGCTGAGCCCAGGGAGGTGAAGTAACTTGCCCTAAGGTCATGCGGCAAATCTGTGGCTTGAACACTGGTCTCCTTATTATGCTTTAACCACAAAATCTTCCTTCCTCATTCTCCTGGCAGCTCAAGAGTATCCTCTGGTATTTTTCCAGGATGTGCTGGGTGCTAGGCAAACATCAGGTAATTGAGGTTAAAGACAAGGAGGGTAACACAAGCAAATGTGTAGGAATGGGCCCACCTGCCCTTTCTAACACTGGCTTATGCTTGTGAAACCACTAATGGCACAGGCTAAGATTTTTCAAAAGGGATCAGTTTTGTGGCCTTGGGTTTTGGATGCCTAACTTGAGACACCTTAAAGGGGACCTCATTTTCAGGCTGCGGGTCCTGAGCGCTTGCTGACAATCAGGCCCCTCTCTGTGCCTCAGCATTCCCATCTGTAAAATGGGGATAATGAACCTTGACCATCTTTGTAATATGCTCCAAGACTGACTGATTACAAGCACTCGATAAGAGCTAGATTTTACTTGAAGGCCTGTCAAGTTGAACACTCTCAATCAACGATCTTGGCCACCGCAGTTTTCTCACCAATCAAAAACAGTAAATCCACTTCCGCCAGGGGCTGCTTTCTCTGCACATAAAACCAGTTGTGTGCTGCACCATTCCCACCTGCAACTTTGAAAGCATCAGAACAAAGCAGTGGCATATCAGCTTCCCTACCCAGCCTGCTATGCAGTAGGCAGCGTGTTAAAAGATGATGAATAGCAGGGCGCTTCCTGTCTTTCCATGCGGGAGCTCTAACTGCCTGCTGAGTTTCTGCCTTGCTGTGGTACGATGTTACAGGAACATTTTCATTTCTAACCCGGCTGACAAATGGACAGATCTGTTTGTGAAAAGCGGATTGGCTACAGATGATTTACAGAGAGGCTTGTGCGTGCCAACTCAGGAGTGTTTTAACATGATGGCCTAATGGTTATTAATTCGGCTGGAATTTACTGCAGCGCCTTTAATCCTGATGGACTCGTTGGGCATTTAATATAAATATTCTAAGTGCTTCTGTGGGATTTTCTCCTAGAACTTGGCGTTTAGCTTAAAGGCCCTGTGTACGGCAGCTACTGTTTCGTGGGAGTCGTCTTTGCATTTTCTCCTGTAGGACAATTGTTGGGCAAGATTCTCCAGAGAGACGGAACACACAGAAGGCACAATCCAGGCGGGGCCAAGGTGGCTTTATGCCACCTTTGCTGCCCAGATACCAGGCTGCTGCAGGGGCCAAAATGGTCCTTGGCATAACTTAGAGCAGCCCCACAACTGCTCCAACTTATGGCAACCTTTTCTGGGAGGCAATGCAGCTCAGAATCTCCTTAGCACTGAGAACTACAATTACTCCTGGACTGGCGGGGATGGCAGTGAAAAGCCAATTATGTCAGCTCTGCCGAGCTCTGCTGAGCTCTGCCGAGCTCTGCTGAGTTCTACCCAATCACATCCCACTCTTTGTGGCTCTTATTCACTGCCGAATCAGTGCATAAGGGTAGAAGTGGGGGTCTGGAATGGGTTTTATTGAATATGAGGGTGGAAGAAGTCCGGGGGGGGGGTATGAATTTTGAACACAGACCACTCCCCTTTTATTGGCTCCGGGGATCTGGAAATCTGTCCGCTTCTTCGTTTGGCCTCGTTCACAGCAGTGTGTGTTTTTACTACGGTTTTTAATTTCCTCTCCTTTTTGTGCTTGGCAAGTCATTTTTTTGCAACCCCCTCCCCCCCCAAGAGCCACCAACTCCTATATTCTAGGTTAGCTCCGGCCCTGTCTAATCGATCCCTGATCCAGGCCTTTTCCTCACACAGGTTGATTATTATTTATTTATTTTTTTTGGTGCTCCCTGGCAAGCTGAAACTCAGCCATGTGTTTCTGTTTAGGGAAAGCTGGCCTGACTGGTCCAGCCCTCCTCCTCGGTGGGAAACACTGCAGTTCCAAAGTCCTGGAAACGTGTGAAGGCTGCAATCTGACTCCCTTGGCTTCCACTTCCCGGCAGAAAAAGACCTGCCGGTGCCAAACTTCAACCCTCCTGGGGAGGCTGGAAACATTTAGGACTCTGTCCAAGGATCAATAAAATAAAGAACAGGCCAGGAGGGCTGGGCTCCTTCAACCAATAGATTCCCAGCCCTGGGGGCACGGCGGTGATGAGGAAGGCTGATGTCACCATGATTCTCGGGGCGTTACAGTCGCGCTGGACAATCCAGGCCCCGATTCCTTAGCAAGCCTGTTATTGCAGAGCGGGAGAGAGAGGATGTTTGGTTAATGCCAGATGGGTGGGTGTTCCCTATGGACGTCCAAGGACAGCAGTCCCGGTCCCCGGTTCCTACTGAAAGGGGTTAATTAGGTTAACCCCAGGTGTGGGATAGTTGTGGCTCTCTCGGGTGTCCACTCATTATTTAGCTGTATTAATGGAACACCTACTAGTCCCAGTCATGGGCCAGGCCCCCGCTGTGCTTGGTGCTGTACAAACACAAATCATGCTTGCCCCAAGAGCTTGCAATCTAAGTGTAACTGAAGGCATCATCCCAAGGATGGGATCCTTGTGTGGGCTCATAGAGCGAAACCCCTTCCAAAGAAAGAAAGGACGGGGCTATGAGGAGCGTCTCTTCTCTGTATAGGGAATAATTCCCCACTTTTTGCTGTCCGGCTGCAACTGTGGTGTTAGTGGATTGGGCTGGGAGTCGGGAGACCAGGGTCATAGCTCTGCCACAGACTTGCTGTGTGACCTTGGGCAAGTCCCTTAATCTCTCTGTGCCTTCATTGCCCCAGCTGTGTACTGGGGATGATATTCGCCCCTTGTAAAGCGAGTTGCTATCCAGGGATGAGTGAGCGCTATCGAGGAACTAAGCTGTGGGGGTGTTTCAGGGGAAGCAGCCGCTCATGGGCCTGTGTCCGCTGCATCTGTGGGGATTGTCTCCCGAAATTCTGCAGCCTGGCCCGTCTCTAGCTGCTGGAGACAGAGGAAGGTAAAGCAGCGCAGAGCATGAAATCCAGAAACACCCTTCCTCTGCTGTTTCCACAGAGACCCAGTGCAGTTGGCATGTGCTGGGCCCCCAACTCTAGCTTACCTGGCCCCCTGGATCTATGATGGTCACCAGCAGTCTGCACTAGCCCCACCCTCCCCATCACTCCAGAACTGGCTTCTTGATTGGACATCTGCCTTCTCTGGATATGCCATGGCACTGTGAGGCCTAGACCAAGAAGAACTGGGCAGTCTAGATCCAGCAGAGCCCCCTCTTCCCTGGTGCATTAGGTGGGCCAGCTCATTGGGGTACTTGTCCTTGAACTGGCATCTTGGCTTGGTCCCATCTTCCTGGCACTCTAGCCTTGCCAGGCGCTGTGTGCATTTGCTGGGAAGTAGCAATCAGACCTGATGCCCTCTCCCTGGTGGTTCTCGTTTGCCATAATTCTATTCTATTTGTCTAATGTTATGTTCACAGCATGATTAAATAATAGATTAAAAATCCCTTCTCTTGCTGTGAGATGTGCTACATGGCAAACTTTATTTCTTAGAATTCAGAATGACAGCACTCAAGAAACCCAAAACTCAGAGAGAGAGAAAACAGGCTGCTCCCTAAGACAGCGAGGGGCACAGCTCACCCCACTTTGCTTTCAACCCGTTTTTTCCAGATGGAATCAGATGGTTCAGTTCACATGGCTTTTGTCAGAGCCCTTCAAGCAGGACCAGGAAATTCCTCACACGTATTAATCCTGGGTCACTGTTAACCAGTTTCTCAATATGCCACCTTTAGGCGTTCAGGTCTACCCAAAAAGAGGGGCCATGAGACTCCTCCTTGCATCCGGTATGCTAAGGCCCCAGGACACCCAAGATCAGTAGCCCGGACTAACTCCATTGTTCCCCCTTCCCAACTCCCCCAACCCTGCTGTGTCCAGGCCCTATTCATTCAGTGACTTACACCTCTCTTTCCAAGTCTCTGAGTAGGCCCTCAGTCATTCACTCAAGGAATTGGTCTGAGCTGGGATAACCTAGGCTGGAATTTGATGGATGAAATAAACAAATGGATAGTGATGATGATGCATTGGAAACGAAGGACCCTTTGAAGCTCTTGTGGCTTGCCAGTTAATGTCCCGGTCTTCCCCTTTGACGGATGGAGAAGGGTGACCGAGTTATCTCTCTTCTGAGCTAGCAGCTTTATTCTTTTCCTCTGCACAGTCTGGAGGTCCTTAGACAGAAGTGAATCCAGATGCCCGGCAATTTCATCCATTTATCCCACAGGATCCCAGCTTTTTCCCGGTCACCAAACTTGACCACTGTCCAAAAACCCATCACCACCCCAGCTCCTGGCTGCTCTCTGTCATTCCCCTGCATTTGTTTGTCTTCCACCCCCCTCTGTTTACAAGGTGTGTGTGTGTGCATGCGTGCCAGCCCCCCTTTGAGGTGCTTAGTTGTGTGTTTGGCCACCCCTTCCCACTCCACACCCCTGCCTGTTCCTAGTGTGTATATCTCTGGCTGACCTCCTGCCTCTCCGTCTGCATTGGCTGAAGTGAAGAAAATGGGTCACCATCTGTGACCTCCTTTTATGAGCCAAAATGTTGGGGTTTGGCTCCTGTTACAGCTGGTCTAAGAGAATCGCTTCCTCCCTGTCCAACAGAGACCCCCTGGGAACCAGGAGGAGAAACGGGCTTTTCCCAAAACCTTTTAGGATAAGGGGCCTGACCGGGTCTGGAGATTATGAAATCGAATTTGCCTAATTCGCCATCGTGCCTTCTCCAGCGAAGAGATCTGCACCCAGGGAGAAATTGACAGGCCTTGAAGGTGAGGCATTTTCAGGGCTTATTTCTGAGGCCTTGTCTACACTGGTATTTTACCAGCTGAGCAAACGCCTAGCGTAGGCCCATTTTGCACTAATGAAAATCCCGCTGCACTGGGACTTCACATTGGTGTGTCTTAACTCTCCCTGTAGGCGAGGCCTCAGAGTACGTCTGTACTGGAGCTGGAAGGCATCATTTGTGGCTTAGGTAGCCCTACCCCTGCCAGCTGTGATCCAGCGAGTGTGCTAAAAATAGCCGCCTGGCTATGGCTAGTTGTCCCAAGTACGTACCTAGGATCTTGGACAGGATTGTCCTGTAGGATGACTCACCCCTTCTGCCATTACAGCTATGCAGCTATTTTTAGCACACTAGCTCAGTCACAGCTAGCATGGGTAGGTCTTGTACCTTGTATCTTCCAGCTCCGGTACAGATGTACCCTGAGGCCTGGCCTCCATAAAGATTTAAGATCCACCAATGCAAAGCCCTAGCGCAGAAAGCTAATGTGGGTCTGGCCTCCCAAGCTGTAAATGATACCTCCAGCTCCCGTGTAGACGTCCCTTAAGTGACATGGTACCAGAGACGATCAAGACCTACTCTGATCTAATCACCTCGGCCCCCAGTGCAAAACCCACCTACAATAATAGGAGCTAAGGAGAGAGAGAGGGGAGATTAAGAGGAAAGAGACACCCCTGAGAAATCCTTTAAAGGGCCAACTGCCGTCAAAACCATGTTGCTCCCTTGGCTGGCTTTCCGTGCACACAACTGTTAAACAGCTGCCGAGCCTCTCCCCAGAGGTGGCTGCGTGTCCCTGGTGCGCGTTGGAAGTTTACAGCCTTGTAAAGGCATTTGAGGGGCCCCTCTGGATGAAAGGCGCATGGTTCGACGCCAGCTCATTATCACCAATGTTGTTGTTAAGTTCCAAGGGAAACACTTAAGGCCGAGCGTCCTCTAATGACGGGATAATTAGAGAGGCGGCTCCGTTGCTGTAGTTTTACAAGGCTGTAATGGAGCCCTCGCAGGGACGGGCTCTCGCTTCAGGCGGGGTGAGGGAATTGGGTTCTTTCCAAGGAAATGGCGAATGGGAGCCATCTTACCCCGTCTATTATTATTATTATGCTGCAGATGTAACAATGGGCATTGTTAATAAGAATCCAGCTTCTTCTGCAACCCCGCCCCCTTCCCACCCCGGTGTCCTGGCCAAACGGGGGGCTGCGTGGAAGAGAGTGACATCTAAGGGCCACTTCCACTCTCCCTGCAGTGGCTGCCACCTTTGGGGTTCAGCAGGGCTGGGAAGAGGGTGGCCTTGGGGCGTAGCAAAGCGGAGGTGGGGACGGAGCAATGGGGATGGGGTTTGCAGAGGAGAGAGCGGAGAGGATAGGAGAGTGGAGGAATGCAAGTGGGGAGCAGCGGAGCAAGAAGCAGGGTTCAGCCAAGCCCTTCCGCCCCCCAACATTAAATAAGTGGACACTGGAGAGGCACATGTTGCTAGAGCATCCGCTGTGTCGAGCCAGCCCTAAAAGCTCCCTGACACCAGCCAGTCTTCTGCTGGCCCAGCGCTGCCAGCCAGTCTGCCGTGCAGCTTTGGAAATGTCTGGCTCTCTCCGCCCTCCACCAGATGTTCTGATTCCAGGCCACTTTGGTTCCAGCATTTGGTCCTGATGTCAGTGAGGGCTTCGAGGCTCGCTTCCCGCTGGCAGGAAACTTGCTGGCACGTCCACTCCGGTATGCGCCGGCCGTGCCAAGAATAATATGTGTCTGTGCTAAAGGCCTGGGTCTCATCTGAAGACCCCCAAGTTTCATGACAGATAAAGGACTGTGGGAGGAAGGAGGCTTAGGATTACTATTAAGCCTTGGATGGGAATATGAAAGAAGCAGATGTGGGAAAGAGACAGAACTGTCTGTCTCAGGGGGGAAGGATCCACAGGCAGTGGGTTTGAGATATCCATCTTAGGTACTGATATGGCCCTCATCTGAGCGCCTCACAATCGTTAATGCATTTATCTGTGCACAGTCAGGCATCCCAGTTATCCCCATTTTACAGATGGAGAAACCCAGGCACAGGGAGGCTAAGTGACCTGCCCAAGGGCACCCAGGAAGTCTGTGGTGGAGCAGGGAATCTAATCTGGGTTTCCCTAGTTCTAGGCTAATGCTCCTAATCACTGGCCCATCCTTTCCCTCTATAACCCGCTAAAGGATTGCGCCTTTGAGCCTAACACAAATGGCCAAAGATGAGTGTTTGTGCCGCACTGAAAAGTGAAGCTGTGGGGTTGTGTAAAGGAAGTTGAATGTGGTGTCAAAATGCAGAGTGTATCAATCACTGCTGATGAACGAGGGATCTGATGTTTACATGGATAAGGAGGGTGAGGCCTTCATGGGGGTGGGGGATTATCCCACATCTGCCTATTGCAGGATTCTTACACTCGCCTCTCAGCTGGCATCTGCTGGTGACCACTGTCAGGGCCAGGGCCTGGATCTCATCCACCCTGGCAACTCCTCTGTACATCCTGAATTCACCAACAACCTCCATTTTAAGCACGATGTTGTATGTTGTCTCTATCCCCAGAACTGCCTCCCGTTTGCCAGGATCTAGGGACCGTGATGCTGAATGCAGGCCCCAGCGTGTCCTAGAAGTGCACAGGGCCCTGGGCGTAACCTCTCTGGAAGCAGGAGTAGATGGACCCTGCGGATAGATCTGGAGATGCGATACCGCAGCAGGTGTGAACACCTAGTTCGTGATGGGACTGGTTACCTGGAGGTGGCGTGTCAGGCTAGCTGGCCTTGCGGAGGTACGGCAGAACCCCTGTGTAGACGGGAGGCTTAAAGTGACAAGAACCTGGAAATTCACAGTGACGGTGAATGTTGTCTGTGGGGAAGCTTTTTCAAAGGCATAAATGGCAATTAAGGGTTTAACGCCCATTGACTTTCGATAAGTTTTAGTTCAGGGATGGCAGAATACAAGGTCTGTTTTCTGCCGTGGGGCAGAGTCTATGATGCTAAGGGGTGGTGTGGGCTTTACTTTCTGGGAAAGCCACATGTTTCTCTGGCTAGATGCTCCCTGAGAACTTAGAATTTCCTGGACCAACTTCTGAGACAAACTCTGGAGCTTACATGGAGCTCTTCTTCGGGTCTGGGGAGCAGCTCCCAGCCGAAGACCCTGGCCTCTGAAGTTTTACATTTCCCTTTGTTTGAATTATTGGGGTTATTTGCATGGAATGGCAGCCCCGCTGCTTCGGGGTATCATCTGTTCCTGCTGCTTATTTCTCGCTTGAAGTAATAATCCTCATGTTCTGACATCATAGCCGTTTTCACCACAACTAATTGTGATGTCACACAGACAAGTATGTGTGTGAGTGTGTATGTGTGTGAAATCAGCAGTAGGGGAGCCAATGAACTCCACACAAGGATCAAAGGTCCAGCTGTCCCAGCTAGGAGGCGGAGAGGACAACAGAAAACATGATATGGACGAAGAATTGATTCAGTTCAAAGCTTTCTCCAGGTCATTGGTTACCCAAGAATAATCTTCCTCTGTTGCATGGTCCCTCCCTTCCCATGCTCTTGCCACTTGTGGCTTTCTTCAAGGCAGTGCTGCCTAGTAGTTCTAGCAGGAGTGTGGGAATCTAGAACCCTGCATTCTATTCTCAGTTACTCTGATTTTGGGTGTGTTCTCCAGTTTTAATAATGATTAGAGCTGCTCAGTTTAGGAGGGGAGTGTGTTAAAGTGATGTTTGGATTACAACAAAATTTGTCACAGAAAAAAATGGTTTTCATTGACAATTTTTTTCCTCAGTGAAAATTCAAAATAAAATATTACATCAAAAACCTGAACTTTTTTCATTTTGAAATTGTGGGGAAAAGTCTCACTTTTTGCTAGCTTTTAAAACCCTTTTCTGCTGAAAAAAAGGGGGGGGGACTAAAAAAAATGAAGGGTAGGATTTCCCCTACCAAAACAAAGCAAAAAAAAAATTTGTTGTTTACAACTATTTAGTCAAAAAATGAACATAAAAACACCCACACTGGGTCAGACCAAAGGTCCATCTAGCCCAGTGTCCTGTCTTCTGACAGTGGCCAATGCCAGGTGCCCCAGAGGGAATGAACAGTACAGGCAATCATCAAGTGATCCATCTGTGTTGCCCATTCCCATCTCCTGGCAAACACAGGCTATGGACACTATCCCTGCTCATCCTGGCTAATAGCCATTGATGGTCCTATCCTCCATGAACTTATCTAGTTCTTTTTTGAACCCTATTATAGTCTTGGCCTTCACAACATCCTCTGGCGAGGAGTTCCACAGGTTGACTGTGCACTGTGTGAAAAAAAATACTTCCTTTTGTTTGTTTTAAACCTGCTGCCTATTCATTTCATTTGGTGGCCCCTAGTTCTTGTGTTATGAGAAGGAGTAAATAACACTTCCTCAGTTACTTTTCCACATCAGTCATGATTTTATAGACCTCTATCATATCCCTGCCCCTCCCCCATCATCTCTTTTTCCATGCTGCATTTCCCCTACATGGTGATCTCATGGTGGCTGGGTGTCAGCTGTCTTGGGCTGTCTTACAAGATGCCAAAATACTGTCCCCACCCCCAGCTTTGATGTCCTGACTTTATCAGCCTGGCACTTTCCCCTTGGTCAGCAGCCTCCCATGCGGAGGGCCGGCTCATGGTAGCCATGTTACTGGCCCAAGGCTGTCAGCTAGCCTGAGCCCTGCTGCTGGCGTGATGACACTCAGTGGCAGGCCTTTCGAAATGCGGGTGATCTCGCCAGAATTGTTGCTGCCTGGCAAACGGGGTCTGCTTGTCCTAGCCGGTCTCGTTACAGCTCCCAGCAGGCTTCCTACAAACTGCAGATCCATCCCGAACCCTTTCAAAATTCCTTCGGATGGGAACCGGGGAGGATCCCGGTTCATGTGACAATCTGCCAGGCAATCAAGCTGGGAAATCGGAGACGTTTCCAACGGGAAATGGGAAAATTCAGGCAGGTGTCAGTTCTGGAAGCAAAATGCAAAACCTTTAACGCTGCCCAGTGCTATCCAGCCAGGATCCATATAATAACGTATGGCTGCGTCTTTCCTGTACCACTCCTGTACAGAAGGAGGCCGTGTGGGCCATCACAAGGGCACTGCACTGGGAACCAGGAAAGCTGGGTGCAATCCCCAGCGCTGCCACTGACTTGCTACATGACCCTGGGCAAGTCACTTCCACTTTCTGTGCCTCTGTTTCCCCTCCCAACCTTTGTCATGACTCTTCAGGTTTTATAAGCCCTTCAGGACAGGGCTGGTCTCTCACTGTGTCTTTGTGCCGCACCTGGCACAATAGAGCCCTGACCTCTGCCAAGGTTTAAAGGTGCTGTTGTAATACAAATAATACTCAATACTCTTTGCAGTGCCTCCTTTATACAGCACTATTCTGTTAGACTCTAGCAACTACTAATACCACGTACAACCCCACCCTGCTCCGCTTGTGTCCATACACTGATGCCCAGCCATGTGCTAGGACACCCTCTTTACAGGGGAGGAAAAAGGCTTCAGGCATTGACCAGTGGGTTGGGATCCAGCTTCAATTTCTATCTCTGCCACAGACTTCCTTTGTGGCACCTTGGGCACGTCATTTAATCTCTCTCTCCCTTGGGTAGCCATCTGTAAGCTGGCGATATACTGGCGGTGTCTCGTTCGATTGTAAGCTCTTGGGAGGCAGGGGCTGTGTGTCTGTGCAATGCCCAGCACAATGAGGGCCTGTAGTTGGAAATCATGATGTACGTTGCAGGTGATGGCCAGGAACAGGTTAATGATCAGCACTAGCTGCAGTAAGTGTCCATTTTGGATGGAGAGGTTAAATTGGGAAGGGGGTGGTGAAGAGCCCTGCTCAGCTGGGAGCTGGCTGGCTGGGAGGGAGAGCATACCACCAGCTCCCTCTCTGTGAGAAGAGCTGGGAGCAGGAACTGGCTCCAGACTGCGGCCTGCCATAGGAAAGACAGGTGTGACGTGGGGCTATTGGTTTGATTTGCTCCTGGTGACTTTGCCTGTTATAGCAGAGTAAGGACGGTGTCTTGCCTAAACAGGGCAATGGCCAGATAAAAACTGGTGGGCTTTTACACCCAGCCGGGGACGCAGCAGAGTGTTGCTCCTGGACTCACAATGTACACCCCACACCCATGCATCTCAGCCCCACCCAACACGCCGTCCTCCTTCCTCCAGCATCTCCCTCCCATGCTAGTGCACGTAACCCACTTCCATTTCGCTCGGGCTGCATCAGAGTTCCCTTCCCCACACATTCAGACTCTGGGATCTCGTACACAGCTTTCTCCTTCTGCATGTCGTCCAGGGCTTTTTCGCAATGATTTCTTGCTTTCTTTTGCTTGCTGGCTCCACTGATTGTGTTTACTAAATGTATTCTAATGTAGTCACCTTTCATCTCCCGACTAGACGCCTATTGATCCAGTATAAAGCCCAATGCAAGGCTATTATGAAAACAAACGCTCCCAGGCTGTATCAGCACAGTCAACAGCTTCACTGCAGAGATCGGGATTCGGGAATGGAGACATCTGGGGTGGCGGCTAGCAGCAGAGGGCACCCTTGCCAGCCGTTAGTGTTCTGTTCATAGCATACGCCCAGAGAAGTTGGATCAAAATCTAAAATACTCTTGCTGGAAGCCTGCAATGTAACATGCCTGGCATTCAGAATGATAACACTCAAGAACCCTAAAACAGAGAGAGACAAAGCAGGCTGCTCCCTAAGGCCCAATTCAGCCCACCTTACTGTAGGCTGGCTCTCTGCAGACTGACTGCGTAGGCCCTAGATCACACAACCCTTAGCATTCAAACAGGACGAGAAAATGTGATGTCTTGTAATTTTAAGACTGTTTTCAGTGTACCACGACTAGCTGCTTAGTGGGAAAGGGATCGCAAAGGCTGAAGTACAAGGGATGGAAATGCCTTCTTTTTGCCGTCTTGATTACCGTGGGAGAGCAGCCCCAAGGGCTGAGAGTACGGAGGATGGCGTACTCCCTGGGGTTAATACAAGACCTGCTAAGACAGATTAATAAAATGTCTTAATCATCCAAGTAACCAAAGAAAGGTGATCTTATTCCCAGAGCCTGTGACTCTGGAGATCTGGGTTCAATTCCCAGCTCTGCCACAGATTCCCTATCACTCTGGGCAAGTCACTTAATCCCCTGTGCCTCAGTTTCCCCTGCATCTGTAATACAAGGGTGATAACATCAAAGGGTGATGGAACCAAAGGAAATATTCAGCGGAGGTTGTGAAGGGCTCAGATGCTACAGTATAAGTACGGAGAGAGAGAGAAAGTACTGAAAGGCCCATGCTGCAGCAGGGTACTGCGGAAGGTGAAAGTGGACTACAGGAAAAGACTGTGGGTGGAGGAACTCCTCAGCCAGGTTCCTGAAGAAGCCACTCAGGGGCTGCTGGAAGGCATATACCCTCCGGTGCCCAGCTCTGCTTGGGTGGGAGAGCTATTTTGGCACCATTAAACACTCTGCTTTCTGACAGCTGTTTCCTGCCGGAGCTGCAGTTGGCGAGGGAGAGGGAGATCAGTTTTCGATAGGAGACCCCTTACGTGTTTTTTAGACTGGAGAGCTCCACTGGTTCAGTGGAAGGAGCTTCTGGAAAATACAGCAAGAGTCACGGGCCACGTGGAGCTATGGACAAACGGATTGTGCTCAGGATACTGCAGTGGGTCACTGCTCCGAGCTGGAGCGGGCCTGGGAGGGGAGATTTATCAACAGGGTCGGTTGTGATTCTCAGGGTCCTGGGAAGAGCTAGCATGGCTAGTACGCCTCACGCAAGCAAATGCCCCTTGCTGCCTTATACACATTCCCCGACGATGGACACACGGCTGTGCTGGCCCCGGCAAGCTGAACACTCCTGACAACACGCACAGGGCTCACCTTTCCAGGGCAACCTAGCAGGTCAGCTAGATGGATACACCTCCCAACCAGCCTGCCAGATCCGGAATTACTTTGTGCTCCTTAGATAGCCATTCAGATGCACAGGGTCAGGTTGGGGCCTGTAGATCAGAATCTGAATAGGCGTGCGGTGCCCGGTGGGCTCATGTAGAGGGGATGGGAGACACACGAAGGCTGGCCCCACTGTTGGGAGCAGCATATGGGGACGGTGGGGCACCAGTCGAAGGGATAAGAGAGGTGGCCACTTTCTCCGGCTTAACTTGGGCTCTAGTGGAAGTGAATTCCCCAGCCACGGCCCCTCCGTGGACAATGCGCCCTCCCCACGATTGTGCATGGTGGAATTGGAATCTTTGGATTAAGTGCAGCAGTAAAGGGCAGGACGTCGCCGTCAATCGCTTTTTATTTAATGTTTGCTCCCCTTCTCTCCCCAGCGGCTCTCCCAGCGGCAATGGAGAGTAACCAACAGGAGGAAGAAAGCTCCTGGACTAGACTGCACGGCTGCCGAACATCTACATGGGGGACCATAAAAACAGCCCCGGGAAGCGGCATGCGATCGTCTTGGATCTGAAATTGGCAGCCCTGGGAGGGGAGAGATGGAGGAGGTACGAACAGAGATGTACCAGCTGCTTCTCCCCAGGTGTCCCTCTCCTGGCCCTGGGAAAGGGCACTCTCTCGGGGGTGCTAAGAATGATGTCATGTCTAGGCTCCTCACTGTCTGCAGGGCAAGTATGGGGGGATTCTTCCCGGAGGCTCTCATCTCCTAATTCCTTCCCCCTTCTCCCCCACCCCCACCCCATGCAAAGCCTCACTCAACCTCCACGCACAGCTGGGCTGCCACCCTGGGAGATCGGAGCCCATAAAACCCCTTTCCAGAACGAATCGGAGGGGCCTTAATCTCTTGGCTCCTTCTCTGAACTGCATCAGGCACTTGACACATTTCAACCCTGTGACCCTCAGCCCCGCCCCGGTCCCCTTTCTTTAGCAGTACCGAGTGGAACAAAGGGGGGATGTTAAAGGAAGGCCAAATAAGACCACGGAGCAACCTGGGGCTTGCAAGGAATGGTGTGTGGAGAACACAGTGATGCTTCAGCAGAAGACGATGGGAGAAACCTCTCTCTTGCTCTGGTCTAGGAATCTGTCTCCCTCGGCTGATGTTCTGAGGGACGTGTTGGCTGAGCCCAGCTGCAGAAGATCTTGTGATGGGCCATCTCTGCTCTCCCCTGCCCCGCAGATGCTGCTGTTGTGACTTGGTGCCTCTCGCGGGAGAGCTTACCCTTCCATGAGAAGCCTCAACGCATGTGAAAAAATATGCCGGGCTGCTAAGCTGCAGAGTGAGCCAACAGCTCCCTGGAGATCAGCATGAGCTGAGCCTAAAGGGCAGCTGGCCAAGGGTTTAGCCTCACAACTACTCAAAAATCAAACCTTATTTTTTGAGGAGTGGAGCCCTTCTGGGTGAAGTTTAATGCTGATGAAGGGAACCGTGCCAGGCGGAGATTAGAAAGGGGCCAGGTCGCAGGCTTCTCCTGTTCCTCCCCTGCCATGCACTTGGATGATACATCCCCTTGCTGCCTGGCAGCGTCCCAGGCTGTTGTTTCAATCCCTCGCAGCCTGGTTAATGCCCCTCCATCCCGACCTGCGGCAACCGCGCTCTGTCTCGGGCTGGGCAGAAGAATGGGGTGGTGGGAAAGGGGGCTTGAGCGATGCGTGGGCTAGAAGTGGGGAACACGAAGCAGCAAAAGTGGAGGGAAGGGAGGGGCAGTGCGTGAAGCAGCCCAGAGAGGATCCAAGCCCCGGACGAGAGATTTCAGTTGTGGGGACAGAGGAAGAGTTTAGTGACACGACAGAGGTGACAGGGCTTCGCGGGGGACGGAGACAGCTGGACGTGGACGGTGGTGACGGGGAAGGGAAGCTTGGGATGCGCTGGGGGAGAAAAATGTTCAGGTTTGAAGAGTGGCAGGCGGGTGATGGAGGAGGTTGGCGCTGCAGATAACGCGTGGGGCGACAGAGCTAAATAGCCAGAGCTGTCCGTAGAGCGGGCAGGGACTGGAGGCACCACGGTCTGTCAGGAGAAGCGTGAATGGAGAGAAGGGGTTGATTGTAAAGTGAGGGGCCTTGACGGAGTCCGAGTGAGAGCGGAGGGAGCCAGTGCTGTGGGGTAGAGGCACAGAGGGAGCCATGAGGCCAGATGGCCCATCAGCAGGGGAGATGGATTCATTTCCACGCTATTTCACCTACGGACTCCGCTCCGACCTCGCCGACCCTGCACCTCTGCTGTCCATCTCCGCCCCCCGTTCCAGCCAGCCTCTCTTCTGACCCGCAGTGACCCTGCTCAATGCGGGTGGAAACATTTTCCATCGAGCTTTTTGATCTTTTTTTAATGGAAAATTGGATTTTCGACGGAACGGGAAATGGTCGCGGAAAGCGCCTGCTCTTACGGAGAGAAATCCAAAGGCTTTTTGTTGGGAAACGGAAAATTAGTGTCTGGAGGGCACTGGAACGAAAGGGTTTTTCACTGCCAAAAATGGAGAGGAAAAAAAAAAGATTAGTTTTCAACAACCTTTTTCGTGGGGGAGGGGCAAACACCCTCCCCCGGCCCCGCCCCGCCCCGCCCCTGCTTTTCCAACCTGCTTTGTTTAGGTCAAACCTGGGCCTGGCCTGAACAGCGCCTGAGAATTGCCCATTGCTGTGCAGGGATTTTGACATTGATGCCAGAGGGTAACTGGATCTGAGTTCAATGTGTCTTATCTGGGGGGGCGCTTCCTTCACAAGGGTAGATCAGTCTGGTGGGGGCATCAGACTTGAAACACCCAAGTCCCAGCTGGCTTTGCTTTTCCCCCAAACACGGGCTGGAAAGACCTAGCGCTGCTCTTCTGCCTTCAGCCTGAAGCCCCTAACTAACCTCTGAGGAGATGACCGGCTGGCACCACCGCCAGGGGGACGCCTGAAGATGGATTTGGGGGTGGGGGGAAGCAGATAGTTACAAACATTCAGTGACTCCCAACAGCCCGCGGCAGAGGCAGTGAGTCTAGAGCAGGGTGTACGATCGCTGCCTTACCTGGTTCTTCAAATCACAAGAGAGAGAGCGGCCAAACCGCCTCAGACTTGACAGACCCCGGTTCTATCGACGTCTCTCTTGCAAGCCTCCTTGGGCAAGACGCTTAGTCGCCCAGTGTCTCAAGTCTTATCCCTCTGACCCAGGGCAGAGGCTCTTTCTGTTCTGTGCTTGTACAGTGCAGGGACCGTGGGGGCCTGGTTCATGTCTGGGGCCCGGAGGCGTGGCTACGATCCGAATAAAGGACCATCGGCATGGCGACAGTGCGTTCGCTCCCCATTCTCCGCAATCACCTGCCGGCGCTATGGGGAGCTGAGAGATCCACGCTCCGCCGGGACCGATTGCATCCCTCGGCTTCCAGCACTGGAGGAAGCCAGGTGTCGCTCCAGCTTAATTTGTTTTAAATTAATTTGCAGAGGCGGGAGCCGGAAGGTGAAAAGGGCTTTTCCTGGTGTCTTGCCAACTGGGAAATATCCTTCGCAATTTCTTTGTGAAAGCTCTGAGGAGGGAGACCCAAGTTCTATTCAATTAGGGTTTATAAAGCCATGTTTTCCTGCCTCCTAATCCCTAGCAAGGTAAGGAATTTACATGAGCAATCAGTTTAACCCACTGCTTGATCAGCTAATCCATCTCTCAGCCTCATCGCCAGTCCCTCTGAAACACTGTTTTGCTTTCTCAAGCCGGCACATGGGAGCGGAAAGCTTCAGGTTCGAAGGCCTGGGCTTGCGTTTGACCACGGGGCAGGCATGGTAAAATGGAAGCCCACCAAAACCAGCCTGAGTTGGATTTTCTGCAATACAGTGTTCAGGCCCTGGTCTTACAGCTGGGGCTTTTCTTCCAGGGAGAGCTCGTCCAGGGTGAAAAGAAGCACTGTTCATCAATTCCAAGGCCAGCAGGGACCCCGCGATCAGCCAGTCTAATCTCCTGGCCGGAGAACTTCCTCAGAACAATCCTATTTGAGTTAAAGCAGATCTTTCCCCAAACTGTCCAATCTTGATTTAAAAACTGCTGGTGATGGAGAATCCGCCACAGCTCTTGGTAAATTGTTCTAGTGGTTAATTACTCACCCTCACTGTTAAAAAAAATTACCCCTTATTTCTAGTCTGAGTTTGTCTAGCTTCAACTTCTACCACTCCCCTGCTCAGCATTGCTTTGTCTCTAGAGGAGTTCATGAAACGCAGGTGCAGGCTAGAACATGAATTGCAACAGTGCCCTTGCGTCTGTTTCTAGGTACCAGCTGTTCTAATTAATCCATGTGCCACAGAATTATCTAATTAACTCTTCAGCTGCTGAATAAAACATATAGTGCAAAGGATGTATCACTCTCACATGTTTGATTACCACCCTTACCATTTGCTCAGGACGGTGTGCAATCATTAACACCTGTGCAAAATGGGTGTAACATGCTCCCCTAGTGGTGTTTTGTGCTAGCACAAGCTGTTGTGTGGCAAATCGGGACTCGTGGCGTCTCTTTCCTTTTTTGTTACCGTCCCTCGCCTACTGCCGCCATCAGCATCCATGTGTCTATCGCTATTGCTGCCCTCTCTGATGCATGGCATGAAGGCTGCCCGGTGGGGTTGCTGCGTCCATGGGGTCCGCCTTTAATCTGCTCCTCAGCACATCAGCTGTCTCCTCTTTGAAAGAGTCCCAGGCTTCCAGAGGAGGTCAGCACAGAATAATTATGGGGAGGATGGAGTTTCAGAGGCGGCTGTGATTTAGGAACGACTCTGATCCGTTATTATCTCCAGCCATGATAATAAACTCAAGCTGGGCACTTTCTCTGTCCCTCTCGGTGAAAGGCAGGATGGATAAATGAGGACTCCCCCAGGAGCCAGAGCTCTTCCTGGAGCAGATTTTTCATAATTGGGTTTCTAGATGCGCCCGCTCAGCACACGCCTTCTCCAGCCTCTTTCGGCCTAATTTGATAACGTGGCCGCTGATGGTGGGAGCCGAAGACAGAGTAACGTCATTCCGAGTAACTGAATCGCCTCCCATTTGATGAGGGAGAGAGGCACAGAACAGTCAGAATTAGGAAGTCGGAGATAAAGTTACCCTCATTTGATCCATGGATGGAAAAGATTTACCTCTGAAAGCAGGAAATTCATACACGTAAAAGTGTGTGTGTGTATATATATATATATATATAATATATAATGTAGAAATAGAGTTCAAGCTTTTAAATGCTTTCTGGCCCCTACTGATTCCCAGGCAAACTGGTCCAGACAGAGATTCCTCAGGATGAATCGATTTTGATGTCGCTTTTCAAGTCCCATTTTTGATTTCTCGGCGCGTGTGGCTGCGTAAAAGAAACTCAAAACCCTGTGAAACTTGCTGGGGTTTGGAGGTTATGGAGAGCACTAAACTCAGAGCAGATTTGCTACCACTTTTGCTACCACTTCCCGCTTGGGCAGTTCCTTGGCTTGCCTGGCAGGGACCTGTGGCTCAGAACTGAAGGCACAGCGGCTCGTCCTAACCTTGCCCGTGTGATTGGCAACGGCAGAAGCCGCATACAGCGGAGCACGTGCGTGGGGGACCGTGAGCTCCGCCACCCCACGCAATGGCCCTACAAATGCCAGGATGGAAGGTGGAGTTGTGAGGTTTCCTGGAGCGTCAGCAGAGGCAGCTGATGGAGCAGGGGAGATGGATCTCACAGGCTTCCCATGGGGAACAGGAGACCCTCTGACTGCAGCTGTCCTGGCCAGCTTGGTTAATGAAAGGGCCTGGCCCTGTCTATCTGCTCCCATCTGATCTTATCTCCCCACTGCAGCCTGCTTTGGGCTCCCTCGTCGCCATCCCCAGCTTGTGGACAGTGGATCAAAGAGCAGCCGGTGCGGACATGTCCTGGTTCCAGAGAACTCGAGCCCCCGGCCGTGAGCTGGGCCCATTGTCGGAGCAGTAACCTTAGCCAGCCGAGGAGGCGGCCGGAGAGAAAAGAGACCCGGGAAGGGGACGGCAAGATGGGGGTAATTTTGTAACCTGACCTCCGTCCCTTTCACCAGGGACAAAGCGGGAGAGAGCTCCGGTGATTACTGCCGCTTCATTGTCCGGGTGCAGACAGCCGGCTTGTGTGCTGGGGCCGGTGACCCGATTCCATCCCCTTTCGGAGACATTGTGACAAGACAACTTCCTCTGTCCTCCACGGGGCTGCAATGCCTCCGCTCTCTCCTGGTTTGTCCGCTGGAGTCGGCGGGATCAATACACAGCTGTCCCAATGATAAAGCAGCCGAGGGGGAGGAGGGGTGGACAGCTGATCAGGGCTCTGAGCCATTTCCATTGCGAGTCCCTCTTCCACCCTCTTTGTTGGGACAGATTCTCTTCCCCAGGCTGAGCGATCTCTTGTCTTCAACTCCAGGGGCCTTGAGCTTCCTCGCCAGTGAAGCAGCCCTGGTTGGGATAACCCCACGCCTCCCATCTACTGTAGATATTGTCCACCATGGTTTAAAGCAGATAAGAACATAAGAACGGCCATGCTGGGTCAGATCAAAGGTCTATCCAGCCCAGTGTCCTGTCTTCTGACAGCAGCCAAGGCTAGGTGCCCCAGAGAGAATGAACAGAACAGGTAATCATCAAGTGATCCGTCCCCTGTCGCCCATTCCCAGGTTCTGGCAAACAGAGCCTAGGGACACCATCCCTGCCCACCCTGACTAATAGTCGTTTTTGTGGGGTTTTCCTGCAGTTGTAAGCCGCCTCCGAATGGCAGATCATCATTGCACCATCACCTGTGCGGTCACTGGCTTCTTCTGCCCGCAGACTGGCACAAATCATCTTTAGATACCGCAGGATCTGTGCTTGGATCCTGCCGAGACGAGAGCTAGAAGAAAATATGCAGATCCATGCAGGCCCCTTCTGGCAATGGGATTCCAGAGTGCTAGGAGCTGACCCTGAAATCAGCTGCTGCCGTCCTGTCTCAGAATTCGGTGTCTGTTCGTTGTAGCACCTAATCGTGTGTGCCTCTTCTATGAGGGACGGATTGAAATGATAGTCCATCGAGGGCAGGGGAACGAGGAATCCCTGGGTGAATGGGTGCCGGCTGAGAGGTCTTGGCAAAAGCCCAGCTCCTCCTGTTATTAGGGATTCTGGCTTCTACTGCCTTTCTGAGCCACTAAGTTACTGCATCCAGCCTCGGTCGAGAGGCCTGACTTCTTACCTGGGTGTCAGTCAACCCCATATCAACCCAGGCTAGAGAGAAGATGGGAGTGTGTGTGTGTGTGCGTGTGCGCGCGCACGTCTGGTGCTTTCCCAGGGGGACTCTGTTTTGCTTTTTTGCTAATTTACTTATTCTTTGTACAAAAGAATGTTCTGGATGCTACTGTCAGCCTAGAGCCAATTCCTTTCTAGTAAATATTCAGGCTTGGAATTAGGATTTGATTTTTATCAGTAAATGTTGATTTCAACACATGCACGCACACACAAACACATACAAGCCCATGCACACGCGCACACACACACATGAGTTTGCTTTAAGGATATGGACTTTGTATAGCTTGAGATGATGTTGACGCAGTAGATCAATAGTTGGGTGTGGACTAGAACAGAGACACGGTTTCCCCTTCCCATCTTCCGCCCAAGACATGTGCCGCTGGGGCCCAGTGTCAGGACTAAACACTTGGGTGACCCACTCGAGCTGTGTTTCTCTTGATGGAAGGACACGTCGCTGTCTCAGCCCTGGGTACACAGTAATCAGAAGGACGTGGTGTCTGCTGGAGCACTCGGTGCTGGAGATGGGTCCCAGCTGGCCTGGCTAGCAAGGGAGCTGTGGGTGAAAAGCGGGGAGGTTTGTTGTGGGAGCTGGGGGGTGGGGTACAGAGTGAGCATCAAGCAATACGCGTGGGGGCTATTGACTGGGGAGAGGGTGGGATTAAAGGATCAAGCCTGAGCCGAGAGAAGGAAATCAGAATCAAATCTTCTCCTAGCGTCTGCTGGAAACTGACAGGCACATTGATGGCCTGTGGGGCCAGCTGAGGGCGCGGAGGGTCAAGCATAGGATGCGGCCTGCGGCAGATGGGGAACCATAGCTCGTCCCCATCTCACACCACAGTGGACCCTACAGGTTCCTAGAGGGCCGTTTTCTCCCTGCCCCACGGCTTCCTCCTCCCCCCGAAGATGAAGGGCACGCGCTCTCCCTCCCCACCCATCCCAAGCAGGGTGGGAAGCCGTGCCATGTGTTTGTTGTTTCAAGAAGAAAGAAAATCTGGCCAGCGCTGGTCTTTTCTTAACCCGCCCCGTCGCCGCGTGTTGTCGGCGGCGATGGAAGTGGAAGCACATGGGCAGGCGGGAAACACCCGCCAGCCATCTGGAGTTCCTCAGCCAGGAGAAGGGCTGTCTCGGGCTCCCTTGTTCTCCGTGCATCCCTCGGGCTGCGGGAAGCGGAGGATGAGCGGGAAGGCAGACCCTCTGGCAGAGCTGGGCCATCCCCTCTAATCTGAGCAGAAGCAGGTGAAGGGCCTCTCCGTAATAATAATACCGTAGCCCTTTCTTCTGATACCGATCGTCCTGCTCTGATGCCAGCACCCGTCGAGTGGTAGCAGGGGCCCAGAGCCTTCCAGCGGCGACTTCCCAGCGAAGGAGAACTCAGGTCTATTCTATGTGGAAGCATTTTCGGTACACCTCTCCCCCCTCCACCCAGTCCTGGAACAGTGGTGATCAAACAGCATGCAGGGCCAATCCCTTCTTCCAGGAATCTCAGCTCAACACCAATCCCCACTTCCCAGAGAACCCCTCTGCCTCCAGACCCGACTTTCAGCCGAGACCGCCCCAGAGTGCAAACTCTTCTGCTGCTTACCCAGGCCTCTCACCACACCACCACTTATAACCCAGAACTAACCTTTCTTCTAGGCCTGACCACTAAGAGAAAGAACTTGACAGACCTAGGGTATGTCTACACTACAAGCCCCTTCTGGCATGGAGTCTCAGAGCCCAGATCCACTAAGTTGGGCTTGAGGAGCTCAGGGGGCCAGGCTAAAAACAGCCATGTTGACATTCTCGTCTGGGCTAGAGCCATGTGCAGTGGGAGGTTCTCAGAGCCCGTGTGGCAATGTCTACACGGCTATTTTTAGCCCAGTAATGCGAGGCCGAGTCACTCGAGCCTGGTGTGAGCTTTGCTGCTGCAGTTGTGTATTTGCATCGTCACAGCCCAGCTGGCCAACTCCTGCCAGGACAAGGCTTCCCATTGTGATAGTAACTGTCAGTCAAAGCATTTTTGCAGACATTAAGGCCTTGGCTACCCTTGCAGCTGTAGAGCCCTTTGGGTTAAACCGGCCTTCGGCAAGCGCAGTAGAGAAAGCGCCGCAGTCTGTCCACACTGACAGCTGCAAGCGCACTGGCATGGCCACATTGGCCGCACTTGCAGTCGCATTGGGAGCTGTGCATTATGGGCAGCTATCCCAGCATTCAAGTGGCTGCAACCCACTTTTCAAATGCGGTGGGGGAGCGTGACAGGGACCGTGTTGTGTGTGTGTGTGTGTGTGTGTGTGAGGGGAGAGAGTGGGGTTTTGGGGTGCTGAGGGTGTGTCTGCACGCTGTCTTGTAAGTTCAGACCCCCGTGCTCCCCGCGTCTCTCTCACTCCCTCAGTAAATGTTTGCTTTGTCTCAGAGCAGGTAATCAAGCTGGCTTTGAAAGGGCAATCCACATTCCTGCAGCCCCTTATAGGGCATATGCTGGGGCCCACAGGCTGCTACCGCCATCTTGGTTTGGGCCATAACCCCGGGGAGCCTGCAGCAGCCCAGAATCTTAATGGGAGGCCCCAAAGAACTTCCCTTTGGGCAGCGCCTCCCAGAGGTACCATCCAGAATCTACCCCCAGGGCTTGCAGCTGGGAACGAGGAGGATCCTGAGGACTGTATGGCTGATTCGTTGGGTTTTGGGGAGAGGGCGCTTTGTCTAAGGCCGAGCTGGGCTGATGTGACAGGGAATTCCTGGGATTTGCCTGGCTCAGTGGGATGAGAGGAAATTTGGTAAAGGCCTGAAGATTTTTCTGGGACTGCCTGGAGACGGACGGGGAAGAAGAGAGCGGCTGGTAGGGGACGGAGAGCAAGAGGAAGTGGGAGAGAGGAATAGCTCAGAGCCAACCCAGCACAAGCAGGAGCACATTAGCACCCTGGGAGACCGTTTGGGCCTAACCCACTGTGTCCTACATCTTCCCCGCAGGCCGCAGAGTGAGCAGGGAGGCATAGTTGGTCCCGGGGTAACCACACTCTGCTGCGGGGGGAAACGGCTCCTGGGAAGAGAAGGCGCTCGGAGGCGTTTGAAGGGTTTGGGTTGCGGTTTTGCAGGCGCAGGGTGTGAGGCGAGGGTAGGAAGATCTGTAGCCTGCGGGGGGAAGCCGCTAATGAAACCCAGACCCCAGTCGCTGCGGTGGGGTGGGGGGATGCTCTGGAGGGGAGGCAGGGAGTCAAGACTAAATGAGGGCAATTAAATAAAAACAAACCACCTGTGACTCCCCGGCGCTTCATCTCCGTTTCTCCTCCTCCGCTCTTCTCATTGGCTCACGCTTCTCCTTTCTCAGCTCCTCTTTCGGGGCCTGATCCTTCTCCCACCGACTTCCATGGGAGGTGGAATGGGGATCACCAGACCTGCTAATGACTTTGGGCACGTCATGTCCCCGTCTTATCTCCGCTTTGGGGTGGTTACTGTCTTTGTGAGCTGCACCTCACGCAACAGAGCCCTGATCTCAGTGGGACTCTCTAGGCCAGCGGCGTCCAATATGTTCGCCACTAGCCCCATGTGGCTAATAGGCTATTGATTGTGGCTAATGCATGCGGCTTTTTTATAATGTGGCTAATAAGAAAAAGTCAAAACTAGAAGTGTGGCTAGCACTGAATTTCTATTGGATACCGCTGCTCTAGGCGTTACCAAATCCAAATCGATTGGTAGACAAAGAGTTAGTTCCCCTCTTCTCTTTCTTCTTCTTGCTCCTGCCATTGCTGATTCTTTCTCTTTCCATTTATCTTCCCCCCTCTCGGTTCTCCTTTTCCTTCTATCGTCATCCTTTTTCTGCCCTTTCTCTCCCCAGCATAGCACAAGGGCTTCTTCCCGTCACAGCCAGCCTCGAGGATGGGGTGGAAGAAGAGAGGCATCATCGCTCACCCATCCCACCTCTTCCCTTCTAGCCTAACTCAAGAACCAGTGATCTGCTGCCCTTTGGTAACTATATCTCTTCTCTCTCTTTCAATATAAATGTGTCTGTGGGGGGGCTGATGGGCTTGGGGTGGCAGAAATGGCCTGTAAATGGCGAAAGTTAATCACAGAGATAATTGAAACCAGAATCCTGACAGCTGTTCGCAAACAGTGAGCAGCTTTTTCTGACCCAATTAGAGGGTTGTTGGGTTTTTTTCATTATTTTTTTTAAAGACATGAAGCAAATCCATATGGCTGGAAAAGCATTTCCCAGGAACTTTGGCCTTGGCTCAGTCATAAATGTCCCAACCTTTTCGCTTGGCGTGTAAATTGAGGATGTTTGAAGGGAATTTGTTTGGCCTTGCCAAATACATGCTCTCCCCGGTCATGTCTGTGAGCACGGCACAGTGTTCCTCCCCTGCCCGGCCCGGTGCCCATTCACCGCGGAGGGCGTGGCCAGTCATTGCAGAAGCATCATCTCTGGATGAGGCCGCAGCTTGAACAGGGAAGCTATTGGTTAAAGTCCTAAGCTGGGTTTTTGGAGCCGAGGTTCAACTCCCTAATCTGCCACAGGTGTCTGGGGTAACCTCTAGCAAATCCCCACGATCTGTAAATACCAGGCTAATACCTGTCTGAGAAGCTCATACACCCTTCCCCCCATTCCCATAGCAGCTGAATCCCTCTTTAATGGATTTAGCCTCACAACCCCCCAGGGGAGTTTCCAGATGGGGAAACTGAGGCACAGAGCAGCTACGTGACCTGGCCAAGGTCACACAGGCCTTGTAGCAAAGCAAGGACTCAAACCCACGTCTCCTAAAGCCAGGCAAACACCCGAACCACCAGGCTACCCTGGACTGGTTGGTGCCACGGGGATCATCGCTTGATGGGGAATTCCTCAGTTGCTTCCAGGCTGTGTGAGTACCTAGAAAGGGGTTTCAGTGCGGATGATTCATGGGCAAAGGCAGCTCCCCGGTCCCCAGTAGGAATGTTCTGATGGGTCTGCAGAGCCAGGGTGTGAATCCAGACTCTCTCTGCCCCAGGGAGGCCAGGAGCTTGTCTGATCAAAGGGAGCGGGGGACTTCGTTCCGCAGAGCGAGTTCCTGTGTTTTGATTGTATTAAATCTCCCAGCGTCCCCTGTCTCTGCGGGACAGGGTTTGTCACCTACACTCTGCTTCCGAGCCGGCCTTCACCCATGACCGATTCCTAACTCCTTCCACACGCTCCTCTTCCCTCTGCGAACCGGTGACTTCCCCCTGGCCAGGGCAGCGAATCTCAGAGCCTGGGGCTACAGGCTGGGGCTCAAACTACGGCCACAAAAATAGCCATGTGGACATTCAGAAGCACCCCCACACACACTCCCAGCCTAGGCTTCAGAGCCTGAGTTCCAGCCCCAACCCAAACATCTACCCAGCTATTTTTCAGGGCCACTCCCCGAGCCCACGTCGACAGAGGTGGCCTCTGAGATTTGCTGCCCCGAGCTGGGTGCGGGAGTCCTGCTTTCTAACTCCCTGCTTTAAATACTCCCCCAGGGCCACGATGGGACAGAGAAAGGGATATTCAGAGGTGCTAAACCTCTGACTTCAGCTGCAGTTGAAGGTACTCAGCACGCTTGAAAAATCAGGATCTGTCTAAGCAGCCGTGGCCAGGTGTTCAGAAGTCTCCGCCAAGTCCCATCAGCTATAGCACAGCAAAATCCATTTCGAAGACCAGCTCCTCCTGTGGGGTAAGTGTTGCTTAATGTTGCTTAACGTTAAGCCTTTATCGACTCGGCACTGATGCTCCAACTCCACTGTTCTGCAGCAAGTTGTGTGTGATCGCCACAGAGGGAGGGGGGTACCGAGTGCTTTTCGCTCACCCGTCTGCCTGTCCCATATACAAGCTGCCTCATCAGTGGAGCTGGGGGAAATATTTAGTCCCCAACATTTTTCCAGAGGAAAAGGCCGGGTCCGGGACACCTGAACGTCCTCCACTTTGCTGAATTGTTCAAAACAAAATCAAAGAACATGGAAACAGTTTGACTTTTGGTTTGGAAACGCCTTTCCATTTGCAAGTTTTCAATGGCAAGGAAATGGTTTTGTGTCACCTGATATGATTTTGCCCCCAAACTTTTTCAACTTGCTGAAAGTGTTTAAAAAAATTGGCTTCAGGTCAACCTGAAATTCACTTTTTATTCATCTTTTTTTCTAAATTGCCCCCAGTAACACCCGCCCAAAAATCAGTTATTTCCACATCTCTGCTCACAAGTAACCTGAAACTGACCGATGGGCAGAGGTGCGCATTTGGCCTAAGTTTTACCCTCTCTGCTCCAGGCCATGGGGGCCTCCGCTTCTAATGTTACATACGCGGCTCTCGCTCCTGGTGTGGGGGCACCAGTGGGATTTCTTGTTGCTGCAGAGATCTGCAGTGCAGACCGGAGAGGTCTGGTTCTCAGGGGCAGGGAAATGTCTTTGTGACGTGCCTGTATTGCGCCTAGCATGGGACAGACCTGATCCTTGACTGGGCTGCCCAAGTTTTAACCCGGGAGCAGTAATGTGCAAGGACTGCTCATCTAGACAGGGCGTGTACAGATTGTACGGGGGGTTCATTTCACCCCCAGGCTTTGCTTGACCCTTCTCCCCTCCAGAGCTAGTCCCTTGCCTGTCTCTGTCCCACCGCATTGATCCTATTTACCCCATATGATGGGACAAGAACTTCCACCTAGGCTACTCCTGGGAGCAGCTTTTCCTTATCCCCCTGGCCTCTCTTTCCAAATCCCACTGGAAACTTCCCTTCCCCCCCCCCCCCATCCTTTGTCTGCAGCTCCTAATTTTCATCTCCCTCTGCTTTTGGCTCGGGATGCATCATTGTAATGGCTTATTTGTTTTACTCACCTTGCCGTCTGCCTCCCCTCTGAGTGGTGGTTGTAGCTACCTGCCCTGGTGTGTCTTGTGACAGACTAAATTTGTCAGCTCTTTGGGGCAGGGGTTGTCTTTGCATTAGATGTGCGTGTTCATTGCCTTGAGCCTTGGGTCCTACAGGTGTCACTTCAAGCCAGTCAGAGTAGCAATTTGTATGAATGATACCCTGTGTTCAAAGCGCAGTATTGTCTATCACCAGCTTAGGCTTCCGTTCATCTTTGATCAGCCCTCTCTAAACGTGGCAGGGTGGCCAATCTTGGTCGGACATATTCCTGGAGGTTTCATCGCAGGACATAATCTTTCATTCAAGGTCATTCGTTCATTCCTGGAGACGCCAGGCAACCCTGGAGGGTCGGCAACCCTAAAATCTGTCCTGAGCATAAAGTGGTTTTTCTTTAACTGGACCCTGATTTATAAGGCGCCCATTTTCCCCTTGCAGACACCAGCCAGGACTTGTATGTTTCTAACCGGGCGCATTTAGCTCCCCTGCCCCAGGCTCAGTGACACCAAACAAGCCCCGAATGGCTGACTGCTCTTTCCAAGTCTTGCCCAATTTCCTCCTCCAATTAACGAGCTCGATTAAGACGGGGCACCAGGTGATGAGAGGTGTTTCCCTTTCCCATCAGAATCAGAGGTGACTCCCGCCTGGCTGGGAAGGGGGTGTCTGGAATGTGCCGGGGTTTGGAAAACACGTCTCACCGGCGGCGCACAAACTGGTCTGGCGAGAATACAGCTGGATTTGCAGCGGAGGGGTATATCTGTGCTGTAATCACAGGGGGGTGATTGTGGCTCAGATAGACTAAGCTGGCTTCCATCTAGCTAGTTTGGATCAGTGAAGCTGCAGCAGCCTGGGATCTAGATGGCCATCCAGTACCCTGTTAGCAAGCCCACACTGAATCCAGTTCAGCTGCAACATCACTGCTTTAGGTCCCGAGCTAGCTAGAGTAAAGCTAGCTCAGATATGTCTACTCAAGCTGCTATAATCTCCTGTGACTGCGATATAGACGTACCCTAAGAGAAGGGTGCATGCTTTCTTCTGATGGGTGTTTCCATCTCTCTCTCTCTCGTTTGTTTCTCTTCTCTGCGTTTCCCCCCATTTTCTCCCTGCTGAGAGAATGACCCCAAAATACATACACATTCACTGACTGCTCACGCGAGCATAAGAACGGCCAAACTAAGGGTCCATCTCGCCCGGTATCCTGTCTTCCAGCGGTGGTCAGAGCCAGATGTTTCAGAGGAAATGAACAGAACAGAGCAATTTTTCAGTGATTCCCTCCCTGTTGTCCACTCCCAGCTTCTGGCACTCGGAAGCTCCGGGACACCCAGAGCGTGGGGTTGTGAAATGAAAGCCAACTCACTGGGATGATCAAATGGAAGAATTCCGCCTGTCGTGGGATTGAAGGGCTGATCCAAGGCTCCCCAGGCCTGGGGATGTTTCCCAGGTGGGCGAAGGCAGGATGGGCTTACGGTTAAAGTATTTACATGGGATTGCAGAGGGCTGGGTTCAATGCCAGCTTTGCTACAGGCCTCAGGTGTGTCTTTGGGCAACTTACTTCCTTTCTCTCCATCTCGGTTCCCCATCTGTGGAGTGGACTTCATATGTCCCTCCTTTTCGAGGGTCTAAGGAGTGTCTATCCCTGCGTGATGCAGGCAGGCAGACTAGTTGCTCAGGTAAGTGGCCGTTCTGGCTTTGAAATCTCCCAGGATCCGTTCTTGGGATGGAGGTCCTATGATGAGAGAAACCATTTAGGCACCTGGAAAGGTACATAGGCGTATCCCTGTTTGAATTTAGAATCATAGACTATCAGGGTTGGAAGGGACCTCAGGAGATCATCTAGTCCAACCCCCTGCTCAAAGCAGGACCAACGCCAACTAAATCATCCCAGACAGAGCTTTGTCAATCTAGGCCTTAAAAACCTCTAAGGATGGAGATTTCACCAACTCCCTAGGGAACCCATTCCAGTGGAATTCAAGATCTTTTGAACACCTGGTCCTGTGCTCTTTCCAAAGGGACAGTGGGGATCTGGAAGTGTTCCTCTGCAAAGGAACAATATCCTGCTTTAGCAGAGGTTTCCCCGCGGGGCCACCGATTGGCCACGTTTTCACCTTTCTGGACGAAACTTTAATTTCGCTGGGACTAAAACTCCCCCGGCTGCACGGCCTTGCTTTGAAGGGCTAGAAATGAACTGAAGTTTTCCGTCTCTCGCCTGTTGTCGGGGATTCTGTCCTCAGCTCCGGCTGGAAGGAAACCACTTTCTCCCGGCCTCCATAAATAATCCCTTCCTTTTCCCAACCCAAAAGAAAGGAAATCATTAAAGTTTCAAGGCAGGGAGCAGCTGCCAAGCCTGGCCCAGGATTGCTCAGCCCGGAGGTATTTCACAGAGGGACAGGGTCTTTTCAGCCTTCGGCCCCCCCATCAATCCTATTACCCAGAGACAACAATTTTCTCTGCTATTCCCTGTAGAGTGTTATCCTTAATTAAAGCCCCACTTAAAGACTGTCTAGGTGATTCGGTTTCCAACGAGGGCAGCATTCATTCTTTCGACCTGGGGCTGAGATGCCATGAAACCTCGTCCAGATCAGTAGCAAATTCAGGCAGGCCAGCACCGTGTCCTTATTTTCAAACACTCTAGGGTAGAGCAATTGGAGCTTGTGGCTATGTTAGGGACACCATGACATTTGGTGAGTCTGGGTCAGGTTGGTCCTGGGTTTAAGGCATTGAGAGGGGATTTGGAAGTTTGGGGTACAATGTTTGGCTCCCTCCAGGACTTTGAGTGGGTCCTTTCCCTGCCCTGTGCCTCGGTTTCTCTGTCTGTGAAATGGGGATAATAACACCAGCTCCCCAGCAATCTGGTGATGCTCAATTCAGATAGGGTGATGGTGAATTTTGAGATCCTCAGAAGGAAGAAGTGTTTGCCCTGTGGGTTAGTGCTGCACAGAGAAGCCCATTTAGCTGACGGCCCAGTAGTGGGCTATTGTGCGGTGGTGTTTGGTTTGGGTTTTTAACCCGTCTTTCTCATCAGTCCGGGGAAGGACCGATTCCCAGTCCTGTGCTCTGTTCCCAGCCAGTGCTGTCCGTAGAAGCTAGACAGCTCCCGTGAGATCCTGGTCCCACTGCAATCCATGGGGAAACATTCCTAGAGATGAGATCTCACCCTTGGGCAGGGCTCAGGTATGTTCCCGTGTGTCCTAGGAGCTGAGGACTGTAAACTCACTGGAGCAAGGCCTGTCTCTTACTCTGTGTATGATTTCCCAGCTCCCGGACCTGTGTCCATGAGTTGCCGTCCCATCCTCTGACCGCAGGGGAACCACACCTATGTGTTTATCCACCTAGAACAACGTGGCCCCCGATTGCCACTGACACTTCTGGTGGCTACCGTAACCGATGCAATAATAACTCACGTCTTGGCATGTGCCTGTTTTGATGGTTCTGCTCTGTGATTCTCTTGGGGCTTGTTGGGGCTTCTCTGCCCTTTCTTGTCTACCCCCTTCAAGCCGGTTCTTCCGTCAGCCTGGAAGCAAAGCTGGATTAGAAGAATTAAAGGGTGAGTGGAGGAGGAAATAGGCCTCTCTCTGCGCTGCTATTTCACCACATCAATCCTGCCGGCCTCCGCCCGGCCCCCGTGTTTATAAGACGCCGAGCCGGCCTTTGGGGATGGAGTTTGACGCGAATTTGGCACGCTGCCGCCACGCCGCCCTGGCTGGCTTTGTGAGCGACCTGCTTCGCATTATGTGGGAATGTGCGTTCTCCTCCACATATGGCAGACAGATTGTGCCCGGGGGCATGATGGGGAGGCCAGGCCGCCCCGCGCCGGCCTCTGACCCCCGTGCCCCATTTTCCTCTGGCAAAACCAGGTATTAGCCTCAGCGGGGAGAGGCAAAGCTGGGGCCCTGTCACCTTTGATTACAAATCGCTTCCTACCATCACCTGGGTGCCAGGAGCTGAGCGAGGCCATGCACGATCTGGGGCGAAGCGCGGCTGGGGCCACTGCTTTCCGGGGCAGCTCAGACTTGCTGTATATTCCAGCTGAGCGTGCACATGAATCGGCGCCGACGTGCCGAGAGGAACCGGCACAAACGCGTCGGCGAGATCCAGGACCAGAGGGGGCCAGCAGCAGGAACGAAAACAAGGGGGCGCTGTGCTGTGCAAAACTCTGTTCACCTAAGCCGGGTTGCCAACTCATGCGATTTGCTCGCAAGTCTTGCCATAGGAGGTTCTATTCCTAAAGTTCCAGCACCTGGAGTCTTGCTATTTTTTTGAGAGATGCTCTGCTTCCGTTTAAAAAGAAAAAGGAAGTTTCTAGCCCTCCGGAAGGAGGAAAGGGTGGACATGGGGCCCAAGTGCACCTTAAAGGCGCAGGCACAGATGGGAACTGGGGAATGCAGATGGGAACTGGCGAACTGGGCAAGTGTCTAGAGAGAACAGTGCCATGAGCTAAGGGACATGACGGAGGACACAGCAACAGAAGAGGTGACAGCCTGGCCCCGTGAAGTCAAATGGGAGTTCTAATGGTGATGTCACTGGGACTGGGATTTCACCTGGTATATGTGCTGGTGGTGGGAAGAATAGGACTAAGCGCTCCTGGCTCTGGCAGATTGATGGAGTAGGATCTGGGGTTAGGGGTGACCAGAGAATGCCTTGAGCGGGTTGAGTAGGGAAGCATGGACAGAAGCGGTATGCGAGGAAGCAGGTGCTAGGAGGAATCGTCTGTTGATTGGGGGTGAGACGGGGGGGACGCAGAGGGGCTGTGGTTGCAGATGATTTGATGTAGGGTCCCAACAGGGAATGGGACAAGATGAAGGGGATCTGGGACAGGGAATAGAACAGGGCAGTCTCCAGGGAGCAGAGGGAGGACAGGGCACAGCGGGATGGGACTTTGTTTGAGGCGCTGAATGGGGGGCTGATGGGTTTAGTAGCCAAGAGGGTGCAGCGAATAACAGAGCGACAATAAAGGATTGGGGGGTTGGGGTCGTGCTCTTCACCCCTCCACCCCCACTCCACCAGCCTCCCTCTTTGCCCTCCCCGCTCGCCTGAACAAACTCCATCCGTTGTCTGCCACGAGGCTCGCTGGAGCTCATTACAGCACATGTGAGAGTGAGCCAGGGGCCAAGTTCTCGCTCCTCGGGGAGCTGTAAACAGCAGAAAGGAAGTTGTCCACGTCCCTTTCCCCAGCCCCTCTCACCACAGCAATGTGACCCTCAGGCTTCTTGCCAGACCTCATTGTTAATATTTTCCCTCCTGCAATAACCATAAATCAGTTTTGTTTCCTGGCGGGGGGGGCATGTTACACAGCCATTCCCACACCTAAAGACCACCTTGCTGAGTTGCCTCCTAGCCCCACACCTGTCCCAATCAGGGCTCTGCATCTGCTGAAGAGAAGCAGGAGGCAAGGAGACCGTGACCCCTATTTGGAACCTGGGAGGTGGTATTGTCACCCTGAAACCTGGGACGAAGGCAAGCCAGAGCCTGGCCCAACCCAACCCATCCACCCCGACCTCTCAAAGACTCCCACTCCTCCCTTCAGATGGGATTAAGGGGAAGCAGGTTAAACTCATGAGTCAACCACAGTTATTATTCCCCATTTTCTTATTTGCCGTGCCAGGAGATAGGTGCGGCAGTCCTAGAACCCTGGGCTTCCTCACAACACCCTGCGGCGGATTCATGATTTTTCCGCCCCTAGGCCCTGAAATAATTGCCGCCCGCCCCCCGGCCCCATATGAACTTGTTTCAGTTCTTTTTTACAAATTTGTTTGAACTAAAATGAATCTAAATAATCATTAAAATAATTGAACATTTATAAGTTTTATTATAAATAAAATTACGAGTCCAGCAGGCCCTCGCTTGAACACACGTCTGTATAGCACGATTTCCCTTACAGCACGGGACTGCACATGGATCCAAAACCCCACGTTCAAGCGGGGGTCTGGTGTATCGCAAATATACCATTATTAATGTTTACGATTCCCCTGAATATGTTTACTAAATGGCGTCGCGCCCTCATTGGTGGTGTCAATACGCACTATGATTGGAAGTCTAATATGTCACTGATGCTGCGATTATAAAAACGCTGCTATTATAAATTTGCCACCCCTGCAAATTTGCTGCCCAAGGTCTAGGCCTTCTCAGCCTAGGCAATAATACGCCATTGACAACTCCCACCAAAAGGAGAGGGAACCGGGGCAGCTGAAAAGAAAATCAGCTGCAATGGAGACTCCTATTACATCCCCGTGAGCAGGGCTGCCTACGTGCTTCTGGGGGTGGAACCCAACCTCCACCCCCAAACCCTTGTGCCCCAGACCTGTAAATTCACAGGCCTACCGCCATGTGTCTATACTGTGACAAAGCTCCAAGTCTGTACTTGTGGGTCCTGCGCTTCCTGGCAGATTTAGGGGCCTCAGAAACTCATCTATGCCCCAGAGTGACCTCCCTTTCTCAGCATAATTGGCAAGAGTCACCGCCTAGTGAGTTACCTTCATCACAGGCCAGTATGGAAGATGGAAAAGGGGGGAGCCCGGGCCCACCCTCTACTCCGGACTCCAGCCCAGGGACCCTAATAGTATCAGCTAAGAGGCTGACCTTTTATCCACAAAACACAATACAATTCCCTGGGCTACTTCCCCACAGCAGTCCCTGCTTCTTCAAACTCCACTTCACCCTTACCTCAGGGCCTCCTTCCTTCTGGATGATATGTTGTTCACCACTCAGTCTCACCAACAGCATAACTTCCTTCCACAGCTCCTGACACCCACAGCCCACCTGACTAACTGGGAGGTTTTTATCTGGTTTCAGTCAGTCCCTGATTGGCTTCAGGTGTCCCAATTAGGCTAGCTGTTTCTACTCCTTTCTAGAAGGTTCTTAATTGGCCCCAGGTGTCTTGATTGGCCTGGAGTAGCCTTTGTTTGGCTATCCAGGGAACAGGGACCTGCACATCCTCAGACTAATATACCTGCCTTCCAGCACTCTCCTATATCCTTCTGGTCTGACTCTGTCACAATACACACACTCCACACCAAGCACTGCCTTTATTTGAAGGGCACATTGTCTGCTGTGGTAAGCTCTTTACCAAAGAGTTTTGCTTCACTTTAGGCATGGTAGTTGCTGAGCACTGGGAACCTTATTTAGGTTTGTGGCCCTGAGTTCTTTGGAAACCTGGACCATCACAAATAGTAAACTTTGCCCTTCTGTCTTTATCAGGTTAGTTCTGTGCCCATTGACCTCAACAGGGCCCTTGCTTGTCAAAGCACCGTGCAAATCTTAAAGCTGCCCCCAAAATAATAATTTGGGTTGTGTTTGTGTAGGCTTTTTCATCACTAAAAACCAGCTGGAAGGTGTTTTGGGGGCAGGAAACAAGTTTCCCACATTCTTTCTTTTTCTTTTTTAATGCATTAGAAATCCAAGGCTTGTCTGCATTGGAAGAGGCGTTGGGGAACAGCTAACTAGTGAAACTATAAGCGGCCACAAGACTGAAACCTGGAAGCAGTATCTTTGGTCAGATGCTGATGCTGATACGATCTCTGTATCACTCATGTCCAATGAACAGTTGGGAGAAAAGAAGTCTTTGTTAAAGAGTCCTCAACACTGCTGCTTTAATTGGGTTATGAGTTCTCACAGTACGTATCTGACACTCCCAGGACATCTTCTGTCCAAATCAATGAAGCCCAGACTTTATTCTTCTGATATTTCTAAGGTTAAAAATCAAGAAGATGGGGGACTAAAAAAAACTACCCCCCTACCTTTAAAAACTCTCTTGAGTTCCCTTTTCTTTCATAAACATGGGAGGGAAGAGCACACGTCTCACTATCTAAAAATCATTTGAAGGTCACTTTTCACTAATCAAGCCCGATGGCAATATCATCATCCTCACTGGGGAAACTGAGGCACAGACTGCTAAGGCGACTTGATTGGCATCTCAGAGTAAGTAGGACAGCAATTAAAATCCAGGTGTTCCCAGTTCATCTAGACCAAAAAGCCTCATCATGAGACTCAGTCCAAGCAATACAAACACAAAGTCCAGCAAGCACATACACACAGTCCCAAATTCCAGTGTGGCAGACAAGTGAAGACACAAGCCTACACACAAACCCAGAGAGTATGAAACACCAGTGTACTCACATGTGCATGCTAACAATCACAACCACACGCTCACACGTCAACAGCAATCGCACACAAAATGCGTCCAAGGCACACCAGCGCTGTATGCTGTTGAACAATACACACAGATAATTGCCCACACAAGCACACATTCATTCACGGACATAGAGACACAACCTTTTGATGCTAGTCCAGGTCAGCCAACCTCCCCCCCACCCCCTGCCCTCACTGCGAGCCGCTGACACTAATCACAGCAAAAGGACTCATTGGGTGGTTGAATTAACAGGAATATTTATTCATTGTAAGAATTTCTAATAAATTGGCATTTCTCCCACTGCAGAGAAACCCGAGGGGCCAGGATAATAAGAGGTATTAACAATAGGAACGTGCTTTCTTTGTACAACAAAACAGTATAAAAAGCAACAAAAAAAATCTCCCAGATCGTTAACTTTGGCTTATTTTTTGCCTCGTTATTTTTGTCTCAAAACAGGAAGATGGGGCGTCCCAAAGTCCTTCTTTGCATACTGAACGGGTCTTGCTTCGGCATAGAATTTGGTGATGCGCCGCGGGGCTTCTCTTACCTGGCCGGTAGGACCTGAGAGCTTAGCTTAATGCTCTGGCAATAAGAAAGATTTCTGAGTTCAGTAGCTCCGGTTCTGCACACTCAACTGCACCCAGTTAAATGAAAGTGGGACTTTAAACCACTTTAGTTTAAGTAGTGCAAAAACCCAAATGTGGCCAGTCGTCAGGCTGTTTCAATCTAATTTGTAACAGTTGCATTTTTACCAGTAAATTGCACAACACAAGTAAAAGGGGAAGCCTGTTTTAAGCTGATCTGAGGGCCTGTTTACACAACTGCCACGAAAACAGCAGAGCTTTGAATCAGATTTGAATGAAACCAGTGCCACTTCTGTGGGTAGGCAGGCCATAAATCCAGAGTCGTGCCAATGTCAGTGAGTTTGCACATTCAGACGAACTCCGGTGGACTTCATTGGGATTTACATCAGGGCAGCTGGGCTCAGAGTCTGGGATAGGGTGACCAGGTGTCCTGAGTTTATAGGGACAGTCCCAATTTTTGGGCTTTTTCTTATACAGGTTCCTATTATCGCCCCCCGCCATCCCAATTTTTCACATTTGCTATCTGGTCACCCTACTCTGGGATAAATTCTCCAAACACAATGTCTCTCCTATGTGACTTCTAAAGATTTATGGGGGATGAATTATTTGGAGATCTGCAATGAACGAGGATGCTTTTGTTCTGGTCTCTGCTTTTAGGATTCACAGTGCAAATAATATAATCAAATACTGCTTTGTGGTGCTGAGTGATTTCATTTTTAAGAAGGTGGAAGAACGTTAACTCATAGAGTCCTCCTTAGACATCAGACCATATAAATCACTCCTCAGAGAGAGATAGCCCTGGGTCTGTGTGGTTGCAGGGGAAGCAGGATGGTGAAGTGCTAACTTGCACCATGGGAGAGCTCGGTTTATTTCCCCCATTCTTCCCTAAACTTCCTCTCTGATTTGACACAAGTCATTTAGTCTCCCTGGATCTCGGTTTTCCCATCTGTAAAGTGGGAATAATAGCATTTCCCTGCTTTAAAGAGTGGGAGGTGATCAGATAAGAACATAAGAATGGCCCTATTGGGTCAGATCAAGGGTCCATCAAGCCCAGTATCCTGTCTACTGACAGTGGACAGTGCCAGGTGCCCCAGAGGGAATGAACAGAACAGGTAATCATCAAGTGATCCATCCCCTGTCGCTCATTCCCAGCTTCTGGCAAACAGAGGCTAGGGACACCATTCCTACACAGATACCACAGTGATAGGAACCATATAAGTACCGCAGACTTCTTCCACTGATTTTCAGTGTCTACTTTGCCAATCCCAGCCAAAACCCCAATATAATCCTGTTTTCATGCAAGTTTCCCATGTGATTAAAAAAATGGAGATAATCCAAAATATTGGAGCTGGTTGAAAATCTTCCACTAAAGTTTCGTTCCCATGTTTTGCAGGAAATTTTACAACAAAATCTGAGACGTTTCATATCATTCCGATTCCAATAAAAATGTTCCCTTTGGTGTTAACAGAAATTTTCAATTTCTTTTGGTTTTCAACAATCGAAACAAAAAGTGCCATCTCAAATGAAGCTAAATGAATGTTTTTGTTCGGAAATTTCCCTTGAAAACGAAAATAAAATTTCACTGAAAAACTAAATTTGCCTGTGATAACTTTCATTTTTGATGAAAACCTAATTTTCCTGTCAGACCAATAGTTTGAAAAATTTAAACCAGCTCAACAATGTAGTCTGCATTTGCTTTTCAGCATGCTCTGCAAGGCATTTTTGTCTGAAACACAACACAAGAATGTTACACCTGTGATCACCTTCCTCATATATAAGGCAACTCAAAAAATTAAAGCTGTTACTTCATGTTCAATATCTAAGCACCATGGGGTTCCATGAAGAATACCTGATCTCTTATATGCTGCTTCAGTGCATTTTATTAAAAATGAGCAATAAGGTCACTATTAACATTTTTTTAAAAAATCCCTTGCCTGAATAGTATAACAACACTTTAAAGGGGCCTGATTTTCAGAATGGGCCAAGCCCCCACTCTCTGAAAATCAGCCCCTTTTAAGGCGTCCCCACTTGGGTACCTCAAGTCACTAATCACTTCCGAAAACCTTGGCCATCGTGTTTACATTTCCAGCACCAAAGCAGGAAGGTTTTTTGATCTAAGTCCTCCTGTTTCCATTGTCATTTTTTTTGCTTAAAATATTTGGGACATTTCTACTCAGATTAAGTTTTCTAAAACTTAAAAATATATACATCTAAATGGGCAACGTTTTTGGAAACGGGAGCCTAAATGATCCGCTCCCAAGTCCATATTTTGGCACCCAGTTAAGTGGCCTGATTTTCAGAGGTGCTCATTTCCCACTGACCTCATAGGAAGCTGGAGAGTGCGCACCCCTAAATCAGGCCATTTAATTACATGCCGACATATGGTCATCATGGGTGTGGGGTTTTCCAAAGCATCTTAAGGGACCTAGAAGCTCAAGCCCCACTGAAAGCTGATAGAACTTGTACTCCTAAATCAATCAAAGGTATGAAGGTAGCTGGGCATTTCTGTAAATCCCTTTCTAGAAGCCCAATTCTTAGCAACCCTCCCCATCTCCATCTTTTAAAACACAATGGGTGAAATTTTTCCAAAGCACTTAAAGGAGTTAGGTGAGCAACTTTCAATGGGATTTGGGTGCAGTCTAAGAAACGTGGTACCTTTGAAAATTTCAACCTGTCCCTTTAAAAAGGCCTGAAGTGCAACCCTGGATCTAATCTCTCCGCTTTTGTCAGTTTCGCATGGCCTTTCAATGCCACCACCACCATCATCATCATCATGATCATCATAAAAAAAAGAAAGTGTATGTCAATTTCCTTCTGTCGTCTCTTAAGTCTGTAAGGCCAGAATCAAGGTTACTGTAACAAGTACAAGGCTGGCAGCATAAAATTCAACCTGCAACGCTGAGCCATGAGCAAACGAATCTTTGCCACAGCACTGTCCATCAGGAAGACGCGGAGAGGCCAGTCAGTTCATTGGCGTTATAACACTTATCAGAGCTTTGTAGAAGAACGGGTAACACCTAGCCCTCATGCTAAGGCAGCGTTGAACAGAAGCCTTGATGAGAAAGCCAAGGTCTCCTGCTCTTCAGCACTGTAATCCACTTCACACTTAGAAACGCTTAGCAATGCGTAAAACAAGACAATATTATTTACAATTCTTAGTTGTCTCATTTGAGGTTTCCCCCCGTCTTCTTCCTCATTTAATAACAAGGTTTCTGACAGAGCTGGGAGGCAAACAGCAGGTCCTTCACTTTTGTAGCTCAGTCTCTCATTCCCCTCTTTGGGGACCAGTCTGGCCCCTTCGGAGCCCCCCGGAATTGGAGCAGAGATGAACGTGGCCCGTGGACTTCATCTCATCTGTGAAATCGTGAACATCACCAAAACTCAGCTACTGCAGGCCCTGAATGTGAACTCCTTCCTCCAACAGCGCTCCCACTGCTTTCCAAGGCAATGCGGGCTGAGCAAGAAATCTAGAGCCAGGCCATTAATGAAGTAGCAACCCTACGGATATACGACATGGACTTGCAGGCTTGAGGTCTGGAGGAAGAAGCCACACCAGAGGCATAAAAGGAAAGGTGAGGGGCTCCCCCGGTTCTGCTACAATTCTTCACTAGCTACCAGTCAAATGAGATTTGATCCTGTGTGGTGAGGGCAGAATCAGGATAATATTCTAGAACCGCAGACATTTAGGGCTGGAGTCTTACTTGCACTGAATAGTAGAGCTGGTCAGGAATTTTCAAAAGAAACATTTTTTTCCTTTGAAAATTAAAATTTTTTTTTTTTTTTTTTTTTTTTGCAGGAAAGGGTCAGTTTTCTACCCAACATTGGTGGGGAGGGTTCAAAATTGTCAATGTTTTATTTTGACATTTTTGACATGAAAAAAATAGTTTTCCAGTTCAACATGGCTTTTCGCTTAAAAATTTAAGTTAATTCTAGTACCCTCCCCCCAAAAAACCTTAAAATAGTCAAAATTAATACAAAATGCTTCAAAATTATTGAAACAAAATATTTTGACCTGATCTGAATTTCTTTTGCTAGATTTTTTGATGTGCATAAAACGTTGCCATTTAGAGTTTTCTTCTCAATTTGGGATGAGAAAATTTTTCAGTAACTTGAAAACTTTCATGGGATGGGAAAATCATTCCCTGGCCAGCTGGGTTTGAATAGCCCCTTATTCGATGGGTCTTCAGCTTCAGGAGGGTTCCTGGGGAGCTATTCAGTGGGAGTTAAGAGAATCTGGTCCTCTCCAAAGATCAAAGTACTGTGAAACAATCTTCTAAGTCATCAAAACTTTTGCTACCAGTTATTGGTCCCTCAAAAGGAGCCAGCCCAAGAACGACCTCCCATCTCTAGCTTCTAATGCTCCCAGGTCTGATCCGAAGTTGAAGTAACCATTCCTCTCTGGTTGGGCTGATTACAACAGACGCAAGTTCTACAATCAATTCACATGCTGCATTTTCCTTGCTCCACAGGCGGCTGGTAACTTAAGAGCCTTTTGTAGGGACATCTCATTTGTAGCTGCTGGACCTCCCCACCGAGAAACTTCACTGTGGCTTGGTCTGCAGATGCTAGAATACTGCAGTCCAGCAGTCAGCCACCCAAATCTGGAGTGAGGTATGATCACCGGTACTGTCCTGTGACATCATTCTCGTCGCAAACCAGCCATACTAGGAACCCCGATGGGTCCAGGAGGTAGAACTTCCACACGGGCAAGGAGGAGGAAGCTTGCAAGGCAGGGAACTGCCACAGCTCTGGGAAAGGCCTGTGGAGCCTCTTAAGGGCTAGAGCACTTTCCATAGTTCCCTTGACTTCCTGATGGCTGTCAGCAGATGTGGAAGCCCTTCAGGTGAAGGCAAGGCATTTTCAAGGCACCTGTCACATCAGGAACTTTATACGTAAGGGAACCCTTCAGACAGGGCTAAGCCACTCATACCAGCGACCTTGGGTGCCATCAGAATTCCCCAGGAATACATCACCGGAGTGCCAGGAACGGGTAGCTTCCTCCAACGGGTGGGAAACAGCTGAGCGAGTCCTAGGATCTGGTGCTTTTTAGGGTCTTCTTCAAAGAAGGGGCTTCTAATGGAGGATCGGGGCCAGGGGGTTTGGAAGGAGCAAGATCCACCCCCCAATACCAGCTTTCACCCAAACCCATTTCCGATACTGGGAAAAACTCCATTGAAAACGCTTCCCCAGCCCCTGTTCCTTTGGCAAGATTGCTGCAGCTGCTTCCCTACCTCCTGGAAGCCTCAAAATACCCAAAGGAGCCCGTTCCTGGGCTGTTTCCACCTTTGCAGAGACCGACAGGTTCAGCTAATACAGCGAAGAGAGCTGAGCTTCTGGGCACTTTTCCAAATCACCCCCTGACCCTTTCAAGCCTCCTCCGTACCAGCTTAGATACTATGGTAACAATCACGGTCTACGAGCCCCTATAGGATAGAATCGACTCCATCGCTAATGTGGCCCATACCCATTTTCCCCTTGCTCGCCGGCCGCTCATGCAGCAGGGTGGCTATGTTGTAGCCCACAGTGGGTGGGTCACTGGTCCGAGGAAGGGCACAGACCCTGTCTCCTTGTGTCACACCAGTGCAATACGTGACGGGTCTGGGACGACCGCCTGAGTCAGTGGCCTCGCAACTGGCCCAAATCTCCATGGCCGCACAGGAATCGTTGGCTGACCTGCAGCAATTGTTTTCTGCCGTCCCTGCCACCGTTAGCGGTTTGCTACTCTCCACTGGAATTTGGCGGCTCTACCGAGGGTGACGTCTGCCCAGGAGAGATCAGTGCCTGGGAAGGTGCTGGCTATTGACCGCTGAGCACCCAAGGCGGGCAAACGGCATTATTCCATAGGCAACTAGATTGTTTGTTTCCTAACGTGTCAGGCAGCCGGGCTGCTCACGACCAAGGCAAACGCCTCCAAGCCTGGCTGGCGTGTCATGCAGGCAGGTGGATCTCTCTCTGGCCAACCTGCACGCTGCAGGTTTCATGATTCACAGTGTAGATTTTTGCCTTCTCGAAACAAAGTCCTCCCACTCCTCACCACTCCCGAGGACAACGAGTGTCTCTGCAGACAGAGCCCTTTTCCCCCAATGCTGCTAATTATATCTCTCAGCTCCTCGCCCTCCCTGTTAATAACACCTTCATTCCAACGTTAGCCATGAAATCCACCCAGTTCTCTCTGCATTCAGCCGGGTCCGGCCTTCCGGGCTGGGCCAATGCGATTCAAAGGGGGAGGAACTGGTGACCTAGGGCAAACAGAAGAGGGTGGATATTGGGTGGGGGGCAGAGGAAGATTCTCAGAGTGGGAGGGGAAGAGGGAGAACGAAGCAGACAGAGAACGAAAGAGGAGAGACCTGAGAGAGAGCAAACGCAGCCATTGTTGCAGCTACTGGACATGTGGTGTTGGGGTGTGGTGGGGTGGGGGAGCACAAGAGATTGTTCTGTTCGCACAGGTTGCTCCGAAGCCGTCAAGCGCTCCTAGATCCCAGCAGGACCGAAGGAGGCCCCGGCCCCCATTTGCCTTGCCCATCTCCCTTCTGCTTTAGCATCGGCCAGTCCACCAGGGGAGAGGGGGCTAGCAAAAAAGGGGACAATACTGAAAAGAAGAGGTCAGTGCATACGGGACTGTTCGTAAATAGCAGGGGTGGGGGGCCCCGGGAGGGAACCCCGCTTCCTTCACATCTTCTCGCCGGCTGGTATCTCCGTGGGGTCGCAGAGGGGCTGGCTGGGGGGTGCCTCCCCCGCCCCACCCCCCTAGCCTTCACACCGGCGACGTGGCAGTGGACTCGCTGTACAAGCTCTCCACAATGTCCGCCCGCTGGATCCGGCGCAGGGCGGAATAAAGGGCGTCCGTGGTGGCGCTGTCCTTGGAGGCCCAGTCAGAGAGCAGGGCCCGGACAGGGCACTCCTCCTGGGTGAAGGAGTCTATGTGATCCTCCTTGTAGCCCAGCTCCCCGGCCAGGTGACGCCAGGTGTCCTCCGGGGAGCTGGTCAGCAGCTTCTCCACTTCCTCTTGCTTGATGGGCGGCAGGCTGGCGTAGAGGTTCCCGTCTCCTTTCACAGCTGTGCAGGGGAGAGGAGGGACCAGGGTCACTACGGCCTTTGGAGCGGGGTGGAACTGAACCAGGAGGGATCAGAAAGCCCAGGAGAGCACTGGGATCGGGTGGGGCGGGGGCAGTTTAGTGCTTCATACACACTGGGAGATTTCCCAGGGCAAACTGGGGGCTGCCTACGACCCGTACCCTCCTGTGTATGATTTCCCCAGTCTGGGTTTGCAGCATCATCCCACTGTTCCAGTCCTGGGCTCCCCACTTCTCCTCTGTCCCAACCCCTGTCCAACCACTCCTACCCCGATCCTGACCCACAGCTCCCCTTCCCCACCATACCGTGTCTGACCCTCCCAGCTCCCCCAGCCCCGAACTGCGGGCCCCCCTGTGCATTCCCCGCCCAGGGCTCTGCTGGCGCCTCTCATTCCTGCCTGGTACATGAAGCCATTGACTCCTCCCGGCTCTCCCGGCCCCACCCTCGCCCTGCGGGGCGGATAAACCTTACCCTGCGCCTGTGCGGTCTGCGTTGGCGGCTGTTGGTCGTGGAGGCTTTGGCTGTCCACGGAGATCCCGCTGTCGCTGTGCAACTTCTCCCCTTCCGGAGAGGGGGTCTGGTTCACAGGGCGGTTGTTGGCGCCCTGTTTGTTCTGTTTGCAGCTGTTCCACCTGCAGAAGGGACCAGCGAAGAGGTCATGAAACAGCCGATCCAGCCACCTCCGCCCGCCTCTTCCCTGGATCTTATTGTAAGTCAGCCGGAGTCACAGAGTCATGTTCTCCCTGTCCTGCCCCGTCGGCCTTGGCAGTGCTGGTAGAAATGTTGATACAAGGGCAAAGCAGCAGATCACCCCCTATCCAACCCCGCTGTTCCCTGACTGTCCCGACCCCTAGCAATAGCCCCGACCCCTGGCACGCCCCCTGGGACTCCCACACCCTATCCAATGCCCCCGTTCCCCATCCCCTGACCGTCCCCCGAGACCCTCTGCCCCTTATCCAACCCCCTGCCTCGGCCTGGCCCTGGCCCCTTTACCACGCCACCATTCAGAATAGCATTTCTGGAGGTCAGGGGACAAGGCAGGCAGGGTGGAGGGCGGGTTGAATGGGTTGGGGATTCTGACGGGGACAGTCAGGGGGTGGGAAGTAGCGGGGAGTCGGATGGGGGTGGGGCCAGGCTGTCTGGGGAGGCACCGCCTTCCCTACCCGGCCCTCCATACAATTTTGCAACCCCAATGTGGCCCTCGGGCCGAAACGTTTGCCCACCGCTGTGTTAGGGTCACGTTTGCCCACTTACGTTACGAGCGATATCATCCACCATACTCTGCAAAGCTAGATACAGCCTTGAGCATTAGCAAATATAAATCCTGTCAAACTCAAGCAACACGCGTGTTCTCCCTGGCCCAATGCAGAGAACGGTCTTCATGGCGTGGTGTGGAGGGCTTTGTTCCAAAGAGATATGGGCCACACCCTGGTACCAGGCCAAAAAAAGGTACCAAATCTGATGGGTGTCATGTGGAATGATTTTAACCTGTAAATGGGCCTACGATAAAAACAGGGAGTGGTATATAAACATCCTTTTCGTATTGTACTACTTGGTCTTTAGATAATAATCTTGGCTGAGGTTGGTCACGTGGTTGTCCTGCGTGGAGTGCAGGGGTCTGGACTAGAAGATCACATGAGGTCCCTTCCAGGTCTATGATTTGATCTCCTGAATGTTTTTAATAGTGGATTGTGAGTGTAGAGCTAATCTAATGGCTGCATTTTGATCAAGAAAACATCCGTGATTGTGTGCGCTCCTATAACTGCACGGTAAACCGTGCGTGCACGCAGGTAAGTGCCTGCGTTGATATGCGCTGGTGTGTGGCACCTGGAAATGCCTGTGAAACAGCGTGTGAATCATCGCACCGAGCGAAACGCAAAGGCACATGGGATTGTGGGCGCACATGCAACTGAATGGGAACGTAGTGACTCAGAGCACACAGGAAGAGACGATGCACATATGAACCGTCTGGTGTGCATGTGTAAACGTGCTTGTGGGTGCGCACATGGGAATGTCTTTGGGGGAGGGTATAGATGCGCCACTGCTGGCATCACTGCTTACTCAATGGGAGTTTTCTTAGCAGAGAATCCACCTCCCCCACTAGGAGTAACCGCGATTAGGGATTATTTCCAGCACGTGGGTATGTGGAGAAATCGTAGCTCTCTGGGCAAACACTGAACCAGCTGCGACCTGCATAGGCACCAGGTGTAAATCCCAGCACAAAGTGGGCAAGAGGGGGCAAGACACTGAAAGTGACAGCGTTGCAGAATGTATCGGAATTACAAGCAGACGCACCCCTCCCCGGAAATGAGCGAGCTAAAGAGAGAGCAAGATCGATGAGAGAGACCATATAGGGCCCCATTTTCCACTGCGCCACACTGCAAGGCATGTGCGTGCCCAACTCCCCTTGGCCTTCCATAGGAGATAAGTGTCCAATTCCCATATGTGCCCCTCCGGGGCTGTCATTTACACCAGTGCAAAGTGACTGTCAAAGCCCCCACCTTCAGACTTTGCTCTCCCTTTGCACTGGTGTAAATGCTTGCACAAGGGTTACAGTGAATCAGGCCCGGTGGGGGCTGCAAGTTCCCCTCCTTTTATTAGACCTCTCCTTCCACCTGCCATCCCTCCCACCCCTCCTGGCCTGCAAGTGACTTCACCTCTGACCCATTATCACCAAAGGTCCCAAGACGATCAGGCAGCCCCCTCCCACTTCTGGATCCCTCCCTCCATTCCCAGACTCCCTCAGGGCATTGGGCCCTGCCTACCTTTTGAAAGCAATGTAGGCCACTAACCCCACCACCACGGCAGCCAGGATGGAGCAGTAGACGGGGATGAGGTTGTCGGCCGTGCCACGGCTCACGACTGGCTGGGAGCTACCCAGGATGGTGGTGACCGTATCTGCTAGGGTGCTGGCGATGCCCTCAGTATCGTATGGGTCTTGGGTGAAAGGCATGGGGCTGTCAGACCCCATCAGGGTTGGGGTCCGAGGTGTCCAGCGCGGGTGAAGATCTGCCACGGGGAGTAAGAACAGAGGTAGCCATTCAACCCACCTCCCTAGCACTCAGTAAAGGCTGTTAGTAGCCTAGGCACAATATCCCCAGAGGTTGTAAGATCAAATGCCCAGTGTGGGGCTCGAACCCATGACTCTACCAACTGAGCTAGTCGGGCTGATGTGCTAGGCTGGAGGTGCTGGGCAGTGAGACTTGCCACCCGGAGGGAGGCTGTGGCCAGCACTCTCTCAATGAAGCACCCAGGGAGAGGAGCCAAGATGAGACCCCACCCCCTCCTCGCACAGACTCACCCCTCTAGTGCCCTTGCCAGTGTGAGCCGTCTCTCCCCAGCGTGCCACGTGGGCGGGTGAGCTAAGAAAACCAGCACTGCACAATCTCTACCATTGACTCTCTCCCGTGGGGCTCAGGGGACAGGCGCCTTTTATCTCAAGTGTAACTAAACCTGCCAAAAGACTGTCGGGACGTCCTGGGCTCACACGGGCAGCCCCCAGCCGAACGCCCCTCTGAATTCTGCAGCCTGAACCCATCTCTAACCACTGTCTGCCAACCCTAGACATCGCACCCCCTTGGTGGTGCTTTGGTGATCATGCGCTGAGCATTGTGTAACTAATCTACCGAGCCTCCCATTCCTCCTTCTCCTTAGCTCCAGCAGGTTGGCGTCACAGATCCCTGCAGGTGGCAGCCTTTGGATGCAGGCATGAAAGTCCAGAGCAAGCTGAATCTTTTCCACACCCTTTCTCCACCCTGGGACGGCAGATCCTGCCTGGAGCCAGCTCAGAACCATCTTTGCCCTTTGCTCTTTACCAGTTTATGTTCATTGGAGGCTTTTTTCCCTGATGCTCAAGGACCGTGGGTGGGGGCTGACATGTCGCTCTCGAAAGGGCGTGAAATCTGGACCAACCAAATCGAAAAGGGCAAAGGGTTTCAGAAACCCGGTGCTCCTGCCAAATACCAAGGGCGGCACGGAAACTGGGAGCGGCTGACAGTGGGAGACCCATCTGCAGAGCGGGGAGCGATTCTGGACTGAGAAGATCAATAAGCAACATACTCCTTTTGTACCACCATTGTCTAGGAACCTCATGTGGAAATCAGCAGCCTGGCTATTAGGCTACCCAGTGCCTGGTACGCTCAGCAGCAAAGCAGATGCATCCCAGCCCAGATGTACTAAGAACAGACAGGAACAATCAGAGCTTTTGGGCCTGCAGACTGTGTGTGCAAGGGGGGAAGCACATCAGAGAAGAGATCAAAAGTACAGCAATGCAGACTCTTAGCAAGAACGTGGGATAGTCTATGTCACACTCTGTCCAATGGCCATTGCAGTAGAGCACGTACCCAGGAAGCTGCTCACGTATCACTGAAATGCAGCCTCCTCTGGGGTGGATTTGAGGCAGCTTTTTAGTGGTCTGCAAAATGTTCAGCTCCAACCTCAAACACAGCTAAAATGAATCTTGGTTCAGGCTTAGAACTAGGGGTCATCCAATGACATGAATAGGCAGAAGGCTTAAAAGAAACAAAAGGACTTATTTCTTCACACAACGCAGAGTCAACCTGTGGAACTCCTTGTCAGAGGATGTTGTGAAGGCGAAGACTAACACAAGTTTCAAAAAAAGAACTAGATAAATTCATGGAGGATAGGCCCATCAATAGCTATTAGCCAGGATGGGCAGGGATGATGTCCCTAGACTCTGTTTGGCAGAATGGGCAACAGGGAATTGATAATTTGATGATTACCTGTTCTGTATATTCCCTCTTGGGCACCTGGCATTGGCCACCGTTGGTAGACAGGATACTGGGCTAGATGGACCTTTGGTCTGACCCAGAATGGCTGTTCTTATGCTCTTATATTATTTATTAATTATTATTATTATTTATTATTTGTATTTCAGTTGCTCCAGGTTGAGAGCCCCCTCATTGCAGGGCAGGGCACAGACACTTAATAAGAGACAATCCCTGCCCCAAGGAGCTTACAATCTAACGAGACACGCCAAAGGAGAAAGAGGATGTGGCTTGCCAAAGGTCACCCAGCAGGTACATGGCACAGTTGGGAATAGAAATCAGATCTGCCAGTTTTCCTCACATTACCTCTCAGAATGAATTCTTTTTACCAACCATCATGGCAGGATTTTGTTCCTGCCCTTCAGCCCTTCCTCAGAGCTGGCTATGTACAGCCAAACTGGCCTACAATTTATGGAAGAGGGGAACCAAGAATACCCATTGCCAGGGGAACCCGGAGAAGGAATTTAGGGGGTCAGATTATACTCATCCAAACACAGTTCTCTTGAACAAGTAATAACCAAGGTGCGACAGGCCATGTAAAGCCACAACTATTTCAGTATCAAAGAGAATGGTTCAAGAAGTTGTAACTAGAAATAACGGGGTGGTTTAAAAAAAAAAAAAGAAATATGATGCAGGATGAATATCAAGAGAAACACCATGTGACTGTGTGATGGTCTTCCAGTGGAAGCTCCATCCCGGGAGTAGATATTGACATCTAGGCAGGATGACTCACTAGCAGACACTGTCGGGAACAATTCTTCAATGGCAGATTAAACTGCTGTGCTGATGGAGTTTTCCCAGAATGCTGATTAACATCCCATCTCCAGCTCCTGGGAGATATGCCCAAAGCATGTGTGATTATCTCCAACGGCCAGGTTTTCTCCTGAGCGATCTCTCACCATAGTGCTGGCCTGGCCCACTCCTGCTTTGCTGATGAAATCTGACTAGATCGGGGCTTGAGGTGAGAGATGTTCTTTCTGCTGTTCCTCTTCTCAGCCTTACTTTCCGCCTGGAGCCTGGCTGCGTCACAGAAACAGTAACAGACCCTCAGGGGCTGTTCGGTGGATCAGCTCCACCCAGGCAACGGAAGCCCAGCGTTGCAGGGGCTGCTGCACTGTGCATATACATCTCCTTATCCTGCACAGGAAGGACGGGCTTGTGGGCAATGGTCCAACACTCGAGAGAGGGGTTCAATGCCTACCCCGTCTCAGACTGTCTTATGTGAACTGGAGCCACTCTTTCTGTGCCTCAGTTCCCCATCTGTACAATGGGGAGAATGCCATTTCTCCTGTCTTCCTTGTCTATTTAGGCTGTAGGCCCTGTTATGTGCTTAACTCTCACTGAAATCCATGGGAGTCAGGTGCCTAAATACCTTTGCGGATCAGACCCATGGCTCATCAGGGCAAGGGCTCTCTTATTCTGTGTCTGTATAGGGCCTAGCATAATAGGGCCCCAACCTCAATGAGGGCTCACTAGCATGTTGATTTTAATACCCGGGAATATTGTGCTATCCAGCTGTCGCACAGCAAACACACACCTGCTGTGAGACCTGTGTACAGGAAAGCCACCTGTCTCAGCAACATGCCTGGAGTCAAGAATGGGGATAGGGTCATCCCTTACCAACAGGTGTTTCTGTCTCACCTGGATCCCCTCCCTCCAGCTTAATGGCACAAGTCGCTCCGTGAGTAGCCTGCACACTCACGAAGAGTCAATGAGCAGCAGCGTTCCCAGTTTGTTCTCTTCCTGCCTGTGACCAGATGCTCCGATCCTCCATGCACGCCCCGTTGCTCCGTCAGCCTGCTGGGACACACCCTGTCCTTTCCGCTCTGGAGGGGAGAAAAACATTTTCCTATTGGCTGGCTCCCCGTGTTCAGCCAAGAACTGCACCTAGGCAAGCCCGGTGAAGAAAATGTGTCTCATCTTGTACTGGTGAAGCAGGGAGGGTCCTAAGCCTTTGTTGCCAGGGAAAAGGCAGAAAACAGTCCTGGGGAGGTTATGAAAGGTGGCAGAATGGGCGGCGGTGAGGCCCGCGGGCCTGTGATTTTATAGTCTCTGACGCTCACAGTGTCCCACTGCCAGGAGAACGGGACAGCTGAGCTGACACGTTGGCTTTTGTTTTAACTTTCCCTGGTGCTACCCATCTGCTCATATCTGCTGCTTTCTCCGTTGCCTGATGACCTGGGCTTTTCATGCTGCCCTTGCTGTCTGCCACGTGAGAATGGCGCGATCCACCTTCTAGCTCTAGCGCCAACATTTGGAGTGGTCCACGCTGCAGCCTGGGGTTCTAGCGCCAGCCATTGGAATGGT
>ML677404.1:5429718-5452027 GCA_007922305.1 Dermatemys mawii | reverse complement strand
CCACGCTGCAGCCTGGGGTTCTGGTGTCAGCAGTTGGAATGGTCCACACTGCAGCCTGGGGTTCTGGCACCAGCTGTTGCAATGGTCCATGATGCTGCCCGTGGTCTAGATCTTTGGTATCTTTTGCTCTAGGCTGCTCAGGTGCCCTATATCAGGACAGATCTCAGCAGTTCCCTTCTGGTAACTGCCTGAGTTCCTGCTCTGCAAAGCCCAGCTCAGAGCGCACCCGCGCCAGACTGCCCTGCGATAGCCGTGTCAGAAACACACCGCAGATGAACCCTTGCTCCAGGAACGATGCCTGTCCAGAACCTTTTCAAAAAACCTTGCCCATCTGAATGCACACACAGGCCCCTCTGCCGTCCCCTCCAGAACCACGGCCCAAGCAGGGCCATGGAGCCTGCCGAGACACCGACTCTTGCCATAGGAACTAACTAGAGCGTCACACTGGGCCTGGAACAAAAGCAAACCCAGATCCGGAGGTAGTTTCTCAGGCTGGCCATTGCTCCTGGCTCAGAAGAACTGCTTGTAGCAACTGGCAGCCCTCCCTGTGCTACACACCGCCCACGCCTGGGCTGGAACAGACTCCTCCAGCGGCGTCCCACACTGCCGTTTCAGAGCAAGCCTTTGGAAAGCCTTCCTGGCTGTTTTCTGCTGGGCTCTGATCCTGCCCCTCGCGCCCCCGAGCATAAAATCCTGCTAACAAAGCCCGCCCTTTGTGCCTTGACTTCTGGCTCCATTTATTCAACCCTGTGAAGGGATCAGCCAGAAAGAGCTGCCCAGAACTCCCCCTGCCTTGCAGCCGTGAATCAGAGAAGCCCATGGCACAATGGTCTCTTCTCTACTTCTGTGCTCCGGGCAGGGAGCGTTACTATGTCTCCAACCAAAGGAGGAAACTGGTGCCCTCCCCCACCCCCGCCACCAGCAGTTCATCCCGCTAACGAGCTTTCTAAATAAAGGGCTACCCGGTTTGGGAAATCCCCCGGGGACCGGGGCCTCTCCGTGAAGTGTCATTGGCATGGCTGGGACAACAGAGGACTCAGCCTTGGGGAACAGGGGGTTCCTGCCCAGATCACAGACTCTCATCCTCTAACAAAGGGAATCAGATCTTGTGCATTGTTGCTCCTCTGATAAGCGGCGTCTCTTCCCTACATGGGTGACATTTTGTGTAAACTATTACAGTGCTAATGTGCACGTCATGTGGGTTGGCTGACACGCTGGGGGATTGAACCGGGAACTGCCAGAGCTAAAAAAACAAACAAAACACCCCATAAGCCGCTGTAGTGTAATCCCAAGCGCTTTAGCTAAGGCTGTAACAGACTCCCCTCTTCTGGGACCGGTAGCCCACACCCACCAGTGGGTTACATCTGACCATAAACTTCCAAGGCCCAAGCCTACCCCTTCTCTGCCCACAGTGCCTAGGTAGAAGTGAGGAGCTTAGATACCTTTGAGGGGCTGAGGCAAAGCTCCAGGCTGACATTACAACCCATCCCCAGCTGGCCCCGAGAGCTCGTTCCTTACCCCAGAGCTCAGTCCCTATCCCCGTCCCGGATCCCACTGACACGACGTGCCAGGACCTGAACTCAACGTGGGCATTAGAAGAAGCGGCGAAGGAGCTGAGGGACTGAAGCCAACAGGCCAGCGCTTGCCATTCCCTGCAGGGCTGTGTGGATTTGTTCTGTCTCACCCACCCTGGCCTGTTTCCCCGGCCTGAGATTTGATTCCGCAGTAACCCCAGGGGAGAACTGAACCATTGTCCCACACTCCCGATTTCCTTACTGCCCTCTTAACACAATTCCCCAGCAAAATGCAGCCCGGCCCCGCACCCCTCCTGTGGGCTGGCACTGCGGAGCCCTCGTGAAACTCAGTCACGGAGCCGGCCGCCAACAGGCCCGGGGCTGCCAGGCCCGGAGCCTCATTGGAGCCAGCAGGCCCTGAACTAGATGGGGATGCTGTAAGATTTTAGGGAGAGATTGTCCCTGGGTCTTGTGCCCCAGGAAACTCAGAGAAGTTCTGTGTCCGTTCCACACCCCCACTCTCCAAAACAAAGCACACTAGTTCTTCCTGGGGCACCTTCTACGCCTGGCACCCACTAAATGCCTCCATTAATTCCCAGGAGGGGCCCGCCAGCCTCCAACTGCCACAAACAAAGCCTCTGAAGCTATTAAATGCCTCCTCTTTGCTCCAGGTTCCTGTAACTACAAGGCGGGCCGATTCTTTTTAAAAGCGGCCAGCGGAGGCCTCTGGGCATGTCCCTCCCCACATGAGCCAGGCTTCACCGTGGAGCCACGATGCCGCCGTTGCTGGGAAGTCATAGACCCCTTGGAAACACACCAGAGCTACCACTAGTGCCGGGCAGATGTTTGCAAGCCACGTGGGAGCTTGAGGCAGCAGGCACAAAGCCACAAAGGTCGGAACACGTGCTGGCTTTTCTGGAATCTGCCCACTGAGCATCAAACCCCTGAAATGCCCAGGGCTGCATCCGAGTCAGTATTGCATCCTTGATTTCCCTGCCAGCCTTGGGGCTCCTGCTTTATTACCCAGATGTGTGAAGAGCCAACTGTCCAGAACCAGTACGCTTACCCCAGGCGTTCCAGTGGCCCCAGCCTAGGATCCACACTGCTTTTGCTACTACATGTAGCCGTTTTAATCATAAGGTTCAGCATGGAATTAAGTTGATGGATGGTGAGTTTCAGCCCCAGAGATACAGCGGAGACAGATAGTGCTTTGCATTTATGGTGCTTTTCACTGGAGGATCCCAAAGCATCGTAACCAGCTGGGTGCAGGACCATTATCCCCTTTATTCACAAGGGGAAACCAAGGCACAAAGCCGCTAAGGGAGTTGGCCATGCTCACACTCCCCTGTTCTAATCCCTGGGCCTCCCAGGTGAACAAAGAGCGGCAGCCAAATGAAAAAGCTTTGGTACCCCCATTCCCCTGCCTCTGACTTGGAAGCCGCTGGGGTGGGCTCAGTGCTGGAGCATGCAGGGGACTAGCGGAATAGAGTTCTCTTTGACTTGGAGGGATAGCAGGGGACTGAAAGCCAGGACACCTGGGTTCTTTGCTAAGCAGTTTGAGCGGCGTCATAATCAAAGCAGGGGACTGGGAGCTAGGACTCCTGGGTCCTCTTTCTAATTTTGTCACTGGCTCATTGTGTGACCATCAACATATCACTTCATCCTCCTTGTGCCTCAGTTTCCCCTTCAGCAAGGTGAGGCTAATGCCCCTGACCTACCCTTGGTAAAATGCTTTGAGAGGTAGGAATGGAAGGTGCGCTGGGTGACTTATTCCTTCGACCTGAAAGTCACCAAGGGACAAATCGTGAGCCCAAGGAAGTTAAGGGCCCAAACTCCCATTGCCTTTAATGGGGCTGGATTTGGCCCGAAAGCGTTAATCTGAACTACAATGATCCACACGCCACAGCCCAGGGACGCCGGGGGCCCATTACCTCGGCACTCGGCATCAGATATCAGGGTGCACTCCTTGATCATGACCTCGTTCTCCTCGCAGATGGTGCAGGGCAGGCAGGGGTCCATGTGGTTGGCTTCGTCGGAGAAGGTCCCCTCGGGGCACTCCTCGCAGACGGTGTTCTGTGTGTCCCCGCACGGGAACATCAGGCCGTAGCCCACCTCGCAGATCTTGCACTCCTTGCACTGGCCGCTCCCCTCGTCCTGGTAGTAGCCATAGGCGCATTTGCATACGGCGTCGTCCGACTCCACGCAGGGCGCCGACATGCTCTGCAGGCCCACACACTCTGTGCATGGCTTGCACGCCTCTGTGGCGCTGATGGTGTCTGAGTAGGTCACGCCTGCAAGGGAGCAAGAGAGAGAGAGTGCGCGAGCGAGAGATCAGTGTGTGGGTAACTCCCATTGAGCGAATGCTACAGGCCTGTGCTGATCTTCAGAGGAGATGAGTCTGTTACTGCCCCAGCTAGGCAGCCTGGGCTTTTTAGCTCAAGCTGCAGCAGCTCTGGAAGCCACAGCTGGGCTCCCCTGCAGGAGAGCCAGACGATACCGTTGCTCCTGCACAGATCTGTGGATTATATTGAGTCCCCCTCTAAACGGAGCTACCACTGGCAATGCAAACTGGCCAAAGGCAGGAGCTATGGCGGGACAAACACTCGGGGCTCTGTTGTGCCCTAGTGCAGGCAACGTCGTTCACTGTATGTGGCTGTTACTCAACTGGAACAAGAGGGGATTCAAGAGCCCGCTGCAGCACGAGCTGATAAAAACCCAGGAAACTACGGGTTTCATTATTAGGAATTGTGCTTAGTGCTGGTGGAAGGTGCCAGATTGACAAGCCTGGTGACCACGTGCTCTCTCCCCAGCTCACAGCTCCGCACGGTCCTTGCCTCTCCCTGGGAGGTCAGGCCCAGAGCCTCAAAAGTATTGAGGTTCCTAACTCTCCATGGCCCCAGCCTGCTCACGGATGTTAAGGGGCCGACAGAGCTCCTTATCCAGCGGGCGCTGGACCGAGACCAGTGACTCTTTTCCCCAGCCATTCCCTCTGGCTGGATTTGAATCGGCAGGGGAGTCCGATGGCAAACCCCCAACCCCACCCAGCCCCCTAAGGAAGGGGACGCTCCGAAGAGGGAAAGGCACTAACGACAGCAGCATAAACTGACCCGTGCCCCCTTCAGCCTAGCAAAGGGGTGCTGGAAGCCGCTGTTAACCCTGTAATCAGAGCAGAACAATTTGCCACACAGAGGGGCAGCCCCAGGCTTTGCTAGCTCAGATCCTCTGAACTCCTGCCCTGCTGGGAGACCCCAGGACTGTGAGCCACAGCTAATCTCTGGCATAATTGCCATGTAATTACCATGCGTCGCTAATGGGTATGTGTGTGTGGGGGGGGGGCGTGTTTTGCTGCACACACACATTCAGTGTTGCCTCCCTGAGGAGAAAGGAAGTGGTGTCACGCCAGATGTGAGCAGGGGATGCTGTTGTGGGGGGGCGGAAGGGGGTCAGGAGGAAATTTTTCCTAGGGGCAGGTTATCCCATAACACCCTGCTGCGGGGGTTTCTTGCACCTCCCTCTGGCCACTGTCAGAGACAGGGCCCTGGACTAGAGAGATCCCTGCTCTGATTCAGTTTGGCAGGGCCTGTGTTCCAGCTGTCAGTCCGCATCTTTCTTGAAACGCGGTGCCCAGAACTGAACACCGCACTCCTGCTTACAACGTCCTGCGAATACATCCCAAAATGGTGTCTGCATGTTTTTGCAGCAGTGCTGCACGGTTGAATCATATTTAGCTTGCGATCCACTACGACCCTCAGATCCCTTTCCGCAGTGTTCCTTCCTAGGCAGTCATTGCCCGTTTTTATATGTGTGCAACTGATTGTTTCTTCCTATGTGGAGTCAATTTAATCCTGCTCCCCTCCTAATGCTGACACCCCCCACCTGCCCCTCACAGCTGCTAACCCCTCCCCGACACAGAGTGAGAAAAGTAGGCCCAACCCCGCAAAGCTATTTAGGCACCAAACTCCCATCATCAGTCAATGGGAGTTAGGCCCCTCAATGGCTTTGAAGATCTCGGCCTGAGTGACTTGGCCATGGTGATATGAGGCGTCTACCTCTAGCGGAGCTGGGAATCAAATCTGGAATTATTATTATTTTATAAAGTTGTGTTCCTGGAGTGCCAGAGTCCACGGCGGTTGGCGCTGTGCGAAAAGAGGACAGAAAATCCCTGCACCAAAGCGGTTACAATGTAAATCTCCGATCCAAGTAAGATCTCCTGAATCCCAGGCCAGTGCCTTGTCAACAAAGCCAATGTTCCTCTCCTAACACCCTGGAGGATTTCTCCTCCTTGCCCTGTCGTGGCTGTTTTTGAGGGGCATTGCCTCCCCTCCATTCCCCCACCGAACAGCCATTTTCCCTAAACAGAGGCCACACGCCCCATTGTGTTTAGCTGCATCTGTTTCCCATCAATGCCTGATGGAGAACAGGACAGAATCAAGATGCAGGAGTCCCATATAAACACGAGCTTACGAAGTTAATTGTTGCCTCTCCTCCCAGCCTTGGTTCCTTGGTCTCTGATTTCAACAGCACCCTGCAGAACTGATTCCTCTGTGTAACTCAATCTCCCCTGCGTGTATCCCGAGCTGTCTTCCCTCACCTGTCCCCAGCACCCCCAATGCTCCTGAACTCAGAGACTTTAAGGCCAGAAGGGACCATCATGATCATCTAGCCTGGCTCCCAGCACATTGCAGGCTGTGGTACCTCGCCACCCCATGCCCCACTCCTGTAATAAACCCCTAACCTCTGGCTGAGTTACTGAACTCAAATCAGAAGACAATGACTTCGCTGGAGGGGCAACAGGCTGGAGGCCAGAGGCTAGTTTAAAGGGCTACAAAGCTGTCCTGGAGCAGGGCTGGCCTGGCCCACAGGCCCTGCTGGGCAAAGAAGCTGGGCGATGGGCTGCTCTGAGCTGACCCTAGCAGGGCACGGGCTGCCTGCTCCCCTCCGAGCCCCATGCTATCCCTGCTCCTAGCCCGGGCCCCAGGCAACAGAGGGGGCCCTGTGGGCTGGGGAAGAATTGCCCCGGTGCCCCTCTCCCTGCTCCCATGGCTACCCCAGCATCTGAAGTTATTTTTAACCCAGGGAAGAAGAGTTCCTGTAGGGTCGCAGCCACTGTCTGTCTCTTCATCTCCGTCCTTTGCATTCATTTCCCCCGCTCTGACCTGCCAGGGCCTCCGACCTCCGTCCTCCCTCTGGGCCCTGGAATCTCCCCGCTCTTCGCGGGAGAAAGGTGTCAGAGATTAACCCTAATCCTCGGCCCCGCCTCCCCCTCATTTGGAAAGTGATCCAGCCCTGTATTAATCTTTAATGACCGGGCGGTCTCCTGCGGACGCTCGCGAGAGACAGCATTTATCCTGCTGAATGACAGGATGCAAAGTGCTCCGCTCTGATTGACGGCGGCCATCCCGGCCGCCCTGCTCCCGGCGTCTTGGTTAAACCTGCCCTTTGCTAGCTGCCTGTCTAATGCTGGTGCTTAGGGTCCCTGGCGCTGTAGCCTCTGAGTGCCTCATGACCTTTAATGCATCTTCCCTCCTACAAACTGGGAGGCAAGGCACTGATGTTATCTCCACTGTACAGATGGGAAACTGAGGCACAGAAACTAAGGCCCAGATCTGCAAAGGGAGTTAGGCACCTAACTCCCAGTGCCAGGGGAGCTGGGCTCCTAAGGCCCAGTGCCATGGGAGTTGGGCATCTAAATACCTTTGAGGCTCTGAGCCTAAATGACTTGCCCAAGGCCAGACACAGAGTCTGTGGCAGAGCCAGGATTGGACTCCAGCTTTATTTGGAATGAGCAGTTGAGGGGAGCTGTGGTCTTTGAGCCTCTCTCACCAGCGCAGAGCATGGGCATTGATGTGGGGGTCATGGTGTGTTCACAGGAGACGACAGGAGGCGGCTAGATCATAAGCTCAGAACTGGGGGGCCCTGAACGAAGGGAGAAGAGGAACACCCACACCCCGCTGAAGCTAGAACAGAAATTATCAGCTGGATGCGGGAATTCCTGCATCAGGTTCTCTGGCTTGTGTTGGGCAGGAGGCCAGACTGGCCCCTTCTGGCGTGAACCGCTATGAATAAAGGCAAAGACGTGGGGTTGAGGAAGAAGGAGACGTATCTGTTGAGACTTGTATGCGCTATAATCTAGCTGAGGTGGCCCCGTTGCCATGTTATCTAGTAACCTCGCTATCTCTAATGTACCGATCCTCACAACACCACTGGTACCGATGGAGGACTGAGGCTAAGTGACAGGCCCAAAGCTCTGGGTTTGGACTCAGGTCTCCCTCGTCCTGTGTCCTAACCACTTGGCCACCCTTCCTCTTGAGAAGACAGCAGCCCATCCGGTGCGCTTGACAATCTTTTTAACAATAAACCAACAGACCCCCTCAGTTCCCACCGAGCAAATCAAACAACCCCACGACAACGTAAGCCCCACATCACACACGTTCCCATGGCGACCAACCCTGCCAACAGCTCCTCTCCTCGCCAGCCTGGAGGCAAGGTAGGCCCCTCAGGGCTGACTCATTCAGGCTGGCGGGAGGTGACCTCCAAAGGCCCAGAGCCCTCACGGAGAGCATCTGGTGAACTAACCTCGCTCAGTGACACCTCGCGGTCAATGGGGTTACAGGCGGCTGACAGTCAAATGGTCTCCATCCTTCCTGTTCACCTGTTGCTAGGAAACCAGCCACCAGAGTCGCCTCTCTCAATAACCAGACCGCCAAGGCGATCTGAAGCGGCTGTACACGTGGTCTCACCCCAACCTTTTCCCACAAGCTCAAATGCGGAAGGGCAAGAGTTGGCGAGATAGTCAGTGCCAAGCCAGGAATTCTGGATAGCTGAGGCCTCTCTGAAGGAGAGGCTGCTAGCTCATGAGTTTGTGGCATGACGTTGTATTGGCAGGGAGTGGTAGGTGTGTCTTCCATGGTAGGATGTGCATTGCCTTGCGGGAGAAGACAATGATAGCCACAGGAGCTACGGTGGCCCATGTAGGCTTGTGACTCGCAGGTGACATGAGTCCCAGACCAGTGATTTTATCATAAGCTGATATTTCCTCGCACAGACAAAATCTAACACACCACGTAGCCCCCTCCTCTTCCCCCATGGCCTGCATCATGTCAATAAACACAACATGGTGACATTCCGTAGAGCCTACCAGGCCTTGGTGTTTGGGCCAAGGTCCAATGGGGATTAGGCACCTTTGAGGCTCCTCCGCCATAGTGAAGAGCTTGGAGCTGTCCCGGCCATCTGCCAGGAGGCTCAGGAACGGATGTGGCAGCTGGTCAAGCCCCAGTGGCTCCATCTCCGTGCAGCCGAAGGACTTTTCTGTCGGCGGGAAAGCGTGCTGGTTCAGAGGGGCGGAAAGCAACCGTGTTGAGCTATTTTCGGCAGCGTCCTCAATAATTCAGCAGCATCAGGTCACGGAGCCGAAGGATCACAGGGAGGATGAAAGGCAGAGGGGGCCCCATGTGGCCCGAAGCAGCCAGTCGCGATTAGCTTGGCTATTAAGGGAAAACATTGGTGCCGGTGAACAGGGTGTTCCTGGCGGTGATCTCACTCTGTCCTCCCGCTGTGCCAGGAGCGCCAAGCCGGGTACAAGCATCCAGAAAGGTGAGCGCGCCAGAGGGATATTGCCAATCTCTCCAGCTCCTTGGCAAAGCCTCTTCTGCCAGGCAGTCCCTGCACCGGGCACCGGCCAGGTACAACCTTTCTCCCCATTGTCCTCTCCTGCTGTACTGCACGCTGCTGTGGTGTGTGGACGGGGAGGGAATCGCCACCCCCTGTTGGCCCTTGAAAGACACTTCCATCCTCTGCTCTGTAGCTGAGAGCACCCCGCAAACATAACCCCTGGTACCCTGTGATGTTCCCATTCGCCCCACTCCCATCCAGTTCAGCCCCAGCCTGCTCAGGGAGCGCTGAGCTGCACATCCTTTGCATCCCTCCGACCCTTTAACCCCTCAAGAAGTGGGGCTGGGGATTGCAGGGCCGGGGTGGGGAGCATTCTTCTTCTCCTCCTACATCTGTTGATTTCAGCTTTCCATCCCCAAAGCCGCTCTCTCTTCTCCGCCCTCCTCCGCTTCCTTGGCTCCTCCTGCAGCTGCCAATTTCATGGTCGTAACTGAACATAGCACGGAGCTCAGACCTCCCAAATCTATTTTATCCAGGCCCTAACCCCCCATGCGCCCCACTCCTCCCCCACCGCCAGCTGGGCACAGAGATCTGGGCTCTCTCTCCCTCCCGCCTGTCCCCCTCCCCTCCCACCGCCACCTCCCGGGCCTTTCTGAGCAAACTAAGGCATTGCTGTTCCCGGTCAGACGCCGGCGCGCACCGCTCCCATTAACCTGGGTTCATTCCTTACATTATTCTGAATTATTGATGGGCACCATTAGAACGGGGAGCTGGACCGGAAAAGCATATCGGCTGAGTGGCCACATTTTCAGGGGCAGCAGGGCAGGCAAGCCGAACAATTGCAGCCGAGCGTCAAACGGGCCCCCACGTAATGATGGATGCTGAGGAGATGAATGAATAAATCAGGAGACAGCGGTCGGGAGAGGCTGGGGAGTGGGGAAAGCAGCCGTTCGGGCTAATGCAGGACTCAGGGGTTGAACTTCAACGTGGAAGGAGACCTGGTTTTCCTCCTCAGCAGCCAGTGACACTTTCTTCTCCACCTGTGCAGACTGAGTTTTGCCCGGCTGGTCTTTGGCGCCTCGCTGTTGTCGAACGGGTTGCGTGTCGGGAGCTTTACGGGCGGCATTGGCGAGCGTGGGCGGTCAGCCGGGCCAAACGGTGGGGCTGGATTGTTAGAGGGCTCAGTCATTTAATGACCAGCAGACGCACGGTTATTCTGGACGCTGCGAGTGAGGGGCAGCGGATCCCAGGCTCCGGGGTGCAAGCCAATTCCCTGCCGAGGCCCAGAAGGAAGGTCTTGCCCACCCCACGCTGTGGGCAGCCATGTTGGAGGCTCAGAATCTGGCATGGGAGAGGCGAGGGGCTTGATTCTGCAGATTACATCTTATGCTGGCAGATCCCCCGGACGCCTTATTTACAGAGGAGCAAGTGAGACCAGAATCAAGGCTGAGGGCTCCTTCCAGTCAGAAACAGAACAAGCCTATTAACAGCAGCTCAGCCAATCCATCGCCCAAGAGATCCCAAGAGGAGATTGATCCCTACGAGGTATTTTCATGTGTTGTCTCCCATCTCATTTCAAATGCCCCCAAATGCCACTGCCGAGGCAAGTTCTGCCTCCCAGCTCCCCTTTGCTCCTAGCTACCTCCATTGGCTCACACTCATTTTTCTCCTTTCTTGAGGGCGTCTTTACATGTGAGCAGGAGCCTGGCTGGCCAGGGAGCGGAATCTGTTCAGTCTTTTGGGCACATTTGCTGCCCTGATGACCTTGAGGGCCGAAAGGCGGGCAGCGTGACCAGCTGACCCACCCGCCACCCCTGGCTGTGAGACGACCCAGATTTTATTCTGTTTTTTTTTTTAAAAAAAAGTGACCTCCACGTTCTAGCTTTTCTCATCATGTTTTTTTCCTTATTTCCATTAGAGTAGCCCCATTGTGCTAGGTGCTGGACAAACACAGAGTAAGAGACAATCCATGCCCTGAAGATTTTACCATCAAAATAGACAAGTCAAACAAAGGGTGGGGAAACTGAGGCACAGAGAGGCACCCTGACTTGCCTAAAGACACCTAGCAGGTCTGTGGCAGAGTCAGACTGGAACCCAGAGCTCCTTTTTTCCAGCCTGCCGCCCTATTATCTAGCTCAGCAGTTCTTAACCAGAGGTCTGGGGCCCCCTGGGTGGGTGGGGGGGCTCAAGCAAGTTTTAGGGGGTCCACCAAGCAGGGCCAGTGTTAGACTCACTGGAGCCCAAGGCAGAAAGCCGAAGCCCCACTGCAAGGGGCCGAAGCCTGGGTCCCTGAGCCCTCCCACCTGGGGCTGAAACCAGAGCCTAAGCAATTTAGCTTCGTGGGGCCTCTGTGACACGGGGTACCAGGCAATTGCCCTGCTTGCTACCCCCTAACGCCAGCCCCGGTTCTATATGCAGAAAAGACAGCGCTGGTGGGCCATGGAGTTTTTACAGCATACTGGGGGGGCCTCGGAAAGGAACAGGTTGAGACCCCCTGACCGAGATCACGCAGCCCCTCTACCCCGAGCCGCTCCTGCCGCTGGATTACTTTGTGACACCAGGGTAGGGGAAAGGGGACCCTGTTGATGAGCGATTGGTTGCGTAGCTCAGGTCCCCAGTGTGACAAAGCAGAGACCCGCCCTTTAAGCCCGAGCCCCAGCAGTAGGATGGAAATACACATTCCCACCTAGGACTAAAGTGCTACAAAGACATGTCAAGGTCAGCTGGGCACATCAAAGAGAACCGTGTGTATTTATACGCACAGCCACCCACAGGCAGATGAATGGACAGATGGAGCCACCTCCCCGTCGCTCTACTGCTGCACCCGAGTTCCGATCCTGCTCTCTTACAACCCCCTCCTCCCCGCCGCACACATTCCCCAAGGGAATCACATGATGAGAACCGGAATAGCTCCATCCCACAGGGGAGGAGGCGTCCCTGCAGGAAGGATGCAGATAAATGCCACGTCTCCGCGCTGAGACTGTGAGACTTGAAAGCCCAGAGCGGAGAAGGACCATGTGTCCGGGAGGATTAATGCCGACATTTGTGAAAGAGTCTGGGAGCCAGCACGCCGCACGGACAAAGCACGGAAAAGCCAACAGCAGGCATGCCACAAATACAGCTATGGTCCACAGAGACCGCATGCAAACACTTGTATATGTAGGAGTGGTTAACCTGTGGCTCCATAGCACAGACTTGAGCTAACGGGGCAACATCACTAACCAGCGGCAGTAGTAGGCTGTTATCCTCAGGGAACCAGCCACGAAAGGGGGCGGGCATAACACACACTTGGGCAAGCACAGAGCCAGAGTTATGATACACCCATCTGCCTGCACAAACAAGTGTGATCCGAGGACACGGGCACTCCTGTTCACATCCACTTAACATCCCTCCATGACCCGGGTGGGAATTATTTTATCTTCTTCCAAATCCACATTTCCTTCCAGAATGAAGAACTGGCCTGCCTCCCTGGGACGTGATTCACACAGCATGTGCTCTGCGGGATTGTAAAAGCGCATCAATATGGACTCCCTGCTCAGGGAGTTACCCGGTGAGAGACCAAAAGCAAACACTGCAGAGAGTTACCAGCGTACTCTCAGGGAAGGGCCTGGTTGGCTTTGCTCCCTGGTAGAAGCTGCTTTGCACGGTGCTAACACGCGTCTCCTCCAAGGTCAGACTGCGGGGCTGGTATTCAATATGCAGAGTCCTGACTGCCATTCATTCCGAGGTTAAGTGGCATTCATTGATTTTGCAGGAAGGTTGATATTTTTAGCCAGGGCGGTGCAGAGTTACGAATGGTCATGGAGCATTTTCCTCTAACAAGTCAGATCACTAGCCCAGAGCCCCTCTCCTCCGCCAGTCCCCACTCTTCCAAAAACTGTTTTCAGGAGACACCCTCCCCAGGGATCTCTCCTCCACAGGGGAAGCTTGTCCACAGGGAAGTCTTTCCCCCCACTCCCTGCAGTATTTTCAGTTTTGCTCTTGGACAAAATAGTAATTGTGCAGGAAACCATCATGCAGCTCGGCACCACCACATTTTGGCCTGTGCGGATTTCGCTGCAAGCAGCTGGAAGCAGCAGCATTTCGGCACTTTCCTGGTACAGTAAATATTTGGAGGGCGAGCTGCCCTGGTGGGGGGAGGAGGAGGATGGCGGAGGTTGGTGTTTTATTTTCTCTGCAAAGCGCCGCGCACAGCCGTGGCACGACAGAAACAATCACCCAATCATTTCATCACCACGTGTGCACCCAGATCACTAGCACGTGTATTCTACCGGGGCCTATGAAGCATATGACAAAATGCCTTCATCCATCCGTGGTAAAACAGCCGGTTTCCTTGGCCTACTGGGGCCACCTTGTTCTCATCCCTTGCTAAACAGTCGCTCTAATTCTACTTTTTTATTATACTGTAAAAGACATGGGGGAAGGCTCATTGGACAACATCCCATTGGGCAGCCCGTACAGCTGAGCAAGAGAGAGATCATTTCCCAAACATCTGAGAGAACCGAGCGACTGCCATCAGCTGGTGCAACCCCAGGGGAAGGGGCCCGGTGGGAGTGGAGAGGAAGAGAGACCCCCCAAGGTAGCAGAGAATGACACAAACGGGCAGCAGAAGAAAACACAAAGGGCCGGTATCTCATAGGAGGGCTCAGGGGGAGAACGCCCCTAAATCCCTTTGCATTTGGATGTGCAAGTTAGTTGGTACATGCAGACTGGGAGCTGGCTGACCAGGCTGCAAGGCCACATCGGACAACGTCAGTGGAGGGGCTTCAGTGAGAGCAGCTATCATGTTTGTGGAGGGCACGTTCAATTTGGTATACCGCGCCCGCAGGGAAATGGGTTTTTTAAATGATATAAAGGGAGACCAGACTGAATGGGCACCATAGAAATTGCAGGTGATAGCACTTGGCTAGATCTGGAGCAGGCAGATACCTGGGGGAGGACTGTACCGAAAGGGAGGGCAGAGCAAAGGGGATACCCATTTTTTTCTAGGTGCCCCCCGTATCGTAGTCATGGGAAGACAATACCCACCCAGTGATCCAAAAGGGGTTTTCAATCCAGCCCTCTCACCCCTCTACTGGAACACCCCCCCTACCTAGATTTATCCCCACTGCAGTAGGCAGTTTCCACCTGCCCCCAAAGCTCGCGGCAGGGGTGAAGTAGAGGACAAGGTACTTACTATCCAGGCACGGCTCGCAGACTGTCTGATTCACCCCACAGGGCTGCGCTACCCCTTCTCCCAGGTTGCAGGCTTTGCAGCACTCCCCACTGGTGGTGTACTTCTTGGTGAGACATTTCTCCTTCGCGGCCCCCGCCGGCCCCTGCCACGGGAGGGAAACAGATTGATCAGGTTGGTCTCTTTGCGGTGCCGGGGCGGGGGGAGAAATTAAGGAACTAAATAAATTCAGGCCCACCAGCAGGAGGGGTGCCCAGTGTAATCAAATGCCCCAGCCTAAAAGGCGCTCGATTGGAAACATCTGGGCTTAAGATGAGCTCACCTACCAACTATTATTAACATCAAAGACTTGGGAGAAGAAAGGGATTAGAGTGTCATCCCCCCTCTCCCCCCTCGACAATTCCCATTCCCCAAAAAAGCGCCCAAATGCATTAGAGTGAGATGAGCAAGTAAAGCAACCAAACGCCTGGATGTAGCTCTCCGCCAGCACAGCACATTGGGGAGGGGCTGGCTTCTTCTGGGTGCCTGTTGCACTCCTTATTTGCCCTCATATAGAGCCTTTCATCAAAGGATCTCAAAGCACCCTACAATCATCAACCACCAAACCTTCCGGCCATTCCTGTGACGTCTAACGGCTCCCAGACTTGCCCAAGGTCACTGCAGTCACCCACCCGGTGGGAGAGCTGGAAAGCGAACTGAGTTTTAAATGCGACCATCCCAAACCCTCGCCGAGTTAGAGTGACCAGACAGCAAGTGTGAAAAACTGGGACAGAGGATTGGGGGAGGGGGTAATAGGCGCCTATATAAAACAAAGCCCCAAATACCGGGACGGCCCTATAAAATCAGAACATCTGGTCACGCTAGGCCTAGCGCACCATGGTTTACTGGTGCTCCAGGACCTGAATTCTGAGGAGGGATAATGGAAGCGCACGCTTTGAAGTGCTTGGTAATTATGGTGCCGAGGGATTCAGCTAGATCACTGTCTAATGGAAGCAACAAATATTTGCTTTCGAAATAAATCCTGCCCTGGCGTATGGAAGCAATAACATGCCACAAGCTGTGCGGTTAGGACAGAGCTGCACATGCATCATGTGGGTTTGGTAAAGGGCAAATGAGCGAGGCCAATCTTCCTGAGAAGTGGGAGGGCCGGGGGCTTTCACTTCTCGCTGTGAAGCCCCCTCCCTGGCAACACGGCATCTGCTTCCCTAGAAGAGACAGCGCGTGGCCGAGCGTTGGCCAAGGTTACAGTTCACAAAGGCTGTTATTTTTTCCCTGCTTCAATGCTTGTTGGTGGAAGGCTCCAGCCGGTGTGTATGAGCGGTAGTGACAAAAAGAAGGGGAGGATTGGCTAGCTCAGGGCACGGTAACGAGGCTCTAGGCCCCAGTGCAAATCTAGCCCAGGCAGGGACCGAAAGGTGCTACTATCTGGCGCTTGTTTGGCATTTGGTAAGAAATGAGCTTGACAGCATCACGCCACGTTCCATTCTGCACGTCGCAAACCAGCCGCCACTGGCGCTAACTGCCGACTGTGTCTATGGTCCCCGGAATACATGGGACAGAGAGACTGAAATACTTATCTCCTTATCCGGAGCAGTGGTCCCACGGGGCCGTTGATAAACACCAACAATCCTCTTGGCTAGTGCTGAATGGGAAACATTTCCTGGGGGTGGGGTATTTTCATAAAGCGACTACTCGGTGCAACAAAAATAAATCGGTTCACTGCACTGCAGGCTGGGAACTTGTACTTTATTCAACTGCATCGCGACGGAGCGGAGCGGGGAAGCTTCCATTGACTAAAATAGGAAGTAAGGGTGAGGTGGAGCATGGCTCCAACTCGTAATACTCTGAATTAATCCCTTGATAACCATCTCCTACTTCGACCACGTCACTCATGAAGAGGTCCGTAACATCGACACCCAGTGCACAGGCTCAGATGAAGATCTCCTGACGGCCGTGAAGAATCTAAAGTGGGATGGCCATCTAACAAGATCATCTGGCCTATCCAAGATCATCCTCCAAGGGACAGTCCAGGGGAAGAGAAGAAGAGATGGACTGACCAAAAAAACGTGGACAGAAATGGACTTGGCAGAAACTCAAGCACTGACCCACAATCATTGGGGGTGGAGACAATTGGTTGATTGCTTATCAGTGATGGTGCCCCAACAACCAATGCAGTTATGGGGGTGATGATGATGAAAATCATCAATTTACTTTTTTCAAAAATAATTGTGTTTCTAGCTTTTAGGTTTCTGAAGAAAACCTCCCAAATGGGAATGGATGCAGCACTGTCTTCCTGAGTCTGCAGACAGAAAGCTCGCCTGCTGCTCACCACTTCTACAAACAGCAGCAGAGTGAAACCTACAAGCCTGGTCACTTTCATGGCCTCTGGGAGCAAGAATCCTGTCAGTTTTAGTCTGCTTCTCTGGGCAGTAGCACAAGAAAGCATTAGAGTTATTCATGAAGACAGAGTCAAAGTATGGCACTTAGAGAGGGGTAGAGTAGCAGAAATCTGACCTGTCCAGCAGCAGCAAGTAGAGTGTGGGAGGAATAGCTAAGTGGAGTTGGGAGAGAGGAAAAAGTTCTTCCTTCCTTCCAGCAAACACAGGGAACTCACATTTATCTGTCACCAATAGCCAGAAGCAGCTACAGGAGATAGAGCAGAGTCTAGGGAGAGCATCACTGGAAGGAATCCTGATCCCACCCCTGTTCCCAACTGGGAGAGGAGCTCCTGGAATCTCCCCATCACACTCCCTCTTGACTTCCACAGTATCAGCCTCTAGCCAGTAGGTTTCCTCTTGTGCCTGGGAGGGGCCTGGTACCGTTATCAAGCCCACCAGGACTCTAAAGCAGCATCGCCCTATCACACCTTTCATGAGCAATATCAGACCAGAAATGAAAATACCACATTGGAAAAAAATCCCTCGAAACAAACCTGCCATGAAAAAAACACCAGGCAGGAAAGACGCTTTCCCGACAATTTCTCTTGCCCACCCGCCCCTCGTCCGGTGCTTCGCAAGCCAGCTCCGCTCCCTGCACAGCGGGCACCTCCCTCCGCCAGTTAGCTGCCTCCTTTCCCAGTGTCCACTGGATAAGCTCTGTCTCTTGCAGATGCTGGCGTTAGACAAGGGCGCGCCAATTACAGGCATTTGAATGACAAAGGGCTCCAATTACCCAGTGCTTGTGGGCACTGGCGCTGCCTTTGGCAGCACAGTTCAGCCCTCAGCCGCACAGTTCTCTAGCGGGGGCCTGGGATGACTCTCTCTGGGTACGACTGCAATAAAAGACCCACAGTGGATCAAGTGACTCTGGATCACGGGGCTCAGATCAGCAGTGTGGACATTCTTGCTCGGGCTGGACCCAGGGCCAGCCGTAGCTATTCTGGGGCCCTACATAGCCCCCCCCCCCCCCCCCCGCCCTGCCATGAGGTATGCGTGTGGTGCCCCAGGCCTCTTTGGGGGGGGGGGCGGGTCTGGCTTGGGGGGAAAAGGGGAACCACCCCCCAGCACTCACCGGCAGCACAGCTGGGGCCAGGTCACTGCACTTCCCACCGCCGGTGAGTGCAGGCCCGGCCCAGGGGAGTGGGGACAAGGCTGGGGCAGAGCAGGGGTGGGACGAGGCGGAGCGGGGAATGGGCAGGGGCCCTGGGGAAGAGACGGAGCAGGGGCTGGAGCAGCAGGCAGCTGTGCAGGGCACCGGGAAATGTGGTGCCCCAAATTTCCCGGCACCCTAGGCAGCCGCATCCTTTGCATACGGATAAGGATGGCCCTGGCTGGACCCTGGGCTCTGAAACCCAACGAACAGGGGAGGCACAGAGTCTGCCCTCCAGCCTGATCCTGAATGTCTCCACGGCTATTTCAAGTCCCGCAGCCCAGGCCCCGCAAGCTCAAGTAAATTGAGCCAGGCTCGGATGCTCGGTGCTGCGGGTTTTTATTTGCCGGGTACACATCAACACCAGGGATTCCTTGGTGCCCCAGCCAGCACATCCAAGCTAAGAAGGGTCCCTAGCAAGTAGATGAGGAACTGCAAGTCCTCACAGGCTCCTGTCTCATTATTTTAGGGCCGTGATTCTCAACCTTTTGGGACTCAAAAGGACTCATTTGTAAATGCTTTGACCTAGCGCGACCCAGTAAATAGTCAGGGAGTGGAGGCCCTGGGGGGTTTCAGTTGGATCCTGCCCCCTGCGAGGGTTTGGTCCTCCCCCCCACACCCTGCCCCTGACTGGACCAAATTGGCGCGACAGGAGTTGTGACTTTGCTCACGAGGTTGCAGTGCCACTCACTCCAATTTCACTTGCCCGGACTCCCGTCCACATGGCGACTGGACCAAACCTGGGCCACGCTGGGGACACCAGAGGCTGGGGTGCCGGGAGCAGGGTGACGAGCCCAGCCAGCCCCAGGGGACAGGACCTGCCTCAGGGGCCTTTGGAAACATTCTGGTGACCCAGCGTCGGGTCCAACCCATGGGCTGAGAAACCTGGTCTAGGGCATCTCTGCTGGGTGAAGTTGGGGTCCCCTTCCACAACCGGCCCTGTCACCTCATTCTACAGTGCCCCCTGCTGGAAGAAGAGAAGAATTAAAGGAGAGCGGGCCGGAAGAAAATAATTCCATGTGGGGAAAAACATTGAGGTTTGAAAATGTGTCGACGTTCTGCCTCGGAATGAAACCAAAACCTTTCAAAACTGTCGAGAGAGAAAAGCCAAGGGCCCTGTGGCTACGAGAACAAAACACCCTCATTCAAGGCTTTCTTCTGCCTGACTCCACCAGCTTCAGACAGTGTCCTGCTGCCTGATTCAGAGCGGGCATTTGAACCGAGGTCCCCCCACTCTCCGCCCCGCAGCCCAGCTATCCACTGGGCTATCACACGGCGAGGGGCTTGTTCTTGTTTTGCTCAGAAAGTCCATCCTGATCCAAGGAATCTTCCTGGTGAAAGTTGAATTAAAACCAGTAAATTTCCACCAAAGAGTTTCAGTTCTGACCAATCTCACTGTTTCTCCCCACTAGGCTTTTGGCCTACAACGGAGGGTGGAGGGAACAGGGAGTGTCGGCAAAAAATCCCCAAATGCCTCCAGGTGAAATTGTTTCAAGTGCCATCCCATCTCTGAGGTGACCAGAGAGAAAGTGTGAAAAATTGGGATGGGGTGGAGGGGTATTTTGGTGCCTATATAAGAAAAAGCCCCAAATACTGGGACTGCCCCTATAAAACGGGGGCATTTGGTCACCCTACTCACTTCCTCTGTCACTCCCCAGTCATCCCTGCTGAGAGGGGCAAAGACTGGAGCAGGTAGATCAACATTCAGTGACTTGTCCTGCATCCTTTCCGGCAGTGACTCCTCTCGCCAGAGCCTGGGGCTGGAGTGACAAACCAGCTGCTCACACGTCTTACTATGAATAGCTCTGGGAAGGAACGGGACCGAAGCAGCTGTGCGCTTTCGGCCCCAGTCTGCTCAGGCCACCTGGGACTGAAGGAAGTGGGTTACCCAGAGCCCGGCTCTTACCCCAGTCTCTGCCAGGGGTTTCTAGAAGCTGGATGTGAAATATAAGGGCTTTCCTGCTGCCAGTACTGCCTGCAGTGCCCCCTGCTGGGAGAGGAGATGGCTCGTCCCTCACAGTCTGATGGCCGGGGAGGGCTACTGACAGCCCGCATCCCCTGTTTACAATTCTTGCCAGGAAAGGTGAGGAGAAATGAGCAATGCCCCCTGCTCCTTGGCAATCCCTCCCCTCAGTGCTACTAAATGGGGTGGAAAATCTAACTTCCATTCCCAGGTTCCAGAATCCACCCGCCCCGCCAGCCTGCGTTTCCCTTTCCGCTCTGGGTCCTGAGCCCCGAACGCTCCCATACAGATTAACGCATTTCTAGGAGGGCACATGGTCTACATTAGCCCAGCAAAATGTGCATGTTATTAACAACTCCTGTTGACAAAGCCACAGGTATTAACCCCATAAAGCATTCAGACAGCTGGAACAAGAAGGGGAGGGTGACACCTCCATGAGCTTTTAATTGCTTTTTAAGTTGTGCTGGTGTGTGAGGGGGAGCGCTGGAGGGGGGGGGGAGAGTTGTTTTTTTAAGAGGATGATTGATCATAAACTCCCAAATACATGTAGGACATGGCAGAGGGCACATGACCAGTAAATCTCCAGCATAAAAAAGATTTCATCCTGAACAGGGGATCTGGGGCAGACTTTGGGGCATACTGGAGCCATACTGCCCTGCAGGCTTGTCTCACTCCACAACCAGCAAAACCAAAATGCCAGCTCAGAACAACCCCCGCACTTTGGGGGACATCTGAATTCTACCGCCTGGGTCATTCGCAAGCCACAGCCCCCTCTGGGCCTTTTCGCTCTGGATCCTGCCTCTTGAGAACTGCACCGACGAAACCGAAGAACGGACGGGCTCCCCTTCCCTTCCTATTCCTCCTAAGGAGTTTATCCGCTGCTCGGGGGCAGTAATGGGACACGGAGCCTTTCGGTTCCCACCCAGCGCCGCTCGGGGACGGTTGAAAGTTTTTGCCATCTGTTCGGTGGCGTGTGCGAAAGGAGCGGATGGGTGTCTCTCTCCCTTCGAGGGGCAGATGTTCTCACTCCAGTCCTCATCTGCCTGCCCTTGCCCCCCTCCCCAGACCCCTGTCTCAGCAGAGAATCAAGGGCGCAAATGAATCCCCTGTGAGCCCTAGAGGTGATCTCTCCGGGTCACAGCTGAGCAGGGAGAACGTCGGGGTGGGGGTGGGGGGGCGCCAGCCCTGTATCCGCTCTATAGATCAAGTTGTGGGCTAAGGAGGTGCAAAATGGCGTTAAATAAACGAGGTTGGCTCAAGCCCTGAAGCATGAGATTTCAAATCCCCCACAAAATGTGCCCGGCCGTAACTCTCATAACTCTGGATAGTCCTGATTGCCTCGGAAATATCCCCCCTCTGCCCTGGCTGTGGATCTGAGCGGGGCTAGCAACGCCTCCGTTCCAGGGCTCTATAATATACCTCTGTCTAGGAGCGTTTTCTTCTACTCGGTCACTGCCTTTGGCTTGTGACTAGTTCCTGGCCTCTCGCATTGCCCCCCAAAAACCCAAGGACGGTGGGGGAGGGGTCCTTTAGCAATCAAAGCAGAATTGCTCTATGATCCTGTATCTCCTTCTCAGGAGGGAGCACAGATCTCATGGGGGCAGATGCCCCCTTTTTGCCCCCAAGGGGCCCCAGACTATAGGAATAGCCCCCGACCCCCTGCTAGCTCCTTCTGCCTTGTGTGAAGGTCACGGCAGTCCAGGCGCGTGGGGTGGGGAGTAGATGAACCGAGCGCAGGGTGAACCTGAGCAGGGACATTGGAAACTGCCATGTGGCTCGACCAGATGCCTGTGGGTGGCCGGGCGGGGGAGAGATTTTGCCTCCACCCCCGGGAATGGGGTAGCAGCAGGGGAGGGGGAAGAGGTGGGGGAGTGTCTAGAAAGGGGGACAGGAGGGTGAGTGGGGAGGAGGGCTTGGGAAAGGGGCCCAGGGGGGTGGATGGAGAGGTTGGAGGGAAGGGTGGGGTGTGGGTGCATCACAGGGGCCAGCTTGGCCGCTGGATCCCCAGCCCAACCGCCTGCATAAAGCCCCTCAGCATCCCTTTGTGGGCGCTCAGCTCCTTGGCCGGATGGAGCCCCTCGGGCGGGGCTCTGCCCCAAGGAAGGGGACGGGGCATGTTCCAGGCAAAGTTCTCGGTCCAGAGGGGAGAAGGTTACAGCCCAGCCCAGTCCTGCTCTCTGTGTCCCCGCTTTGCCCAGCTGCCCACAGCTCTGCCTGGCCACCTCCATCCTCCGCATCTCTCCCCTCAGCTAACCACCCTCTGTGCCGGGGTACCCCTCCCCAAACCCCTTTCCCCCCACTCACCCCTCTCCTCTCCCCAGGTACATCTCCCCAAACCGCTTTCCCCCCCTACTCCCCCATCGCCAGGGACCCCTCTTCATCCCTCCCCCCGTTCCCAGGTACCCCCCGGCTAATCCCTCCTCCCTCCCTGGCACTCCTCCCGGAACCCCTTCCCCCCCC